>CAMPDV010000184.1:0-530843 GCA_946699065.1 Loxodes magnus
CGATGAACTCTGAATCACTGGATATAGCCACAGATCTTACAGAACTAGTGTGACCACTCATGGTCTTACAGGTACCTGTCTTGACGTTCCATAGTCTCACCGTATTATCAGTACTCTCCCGATACGATGAACTCTGAATCACTGGATATAGCCACAGATAATACATAACTAGTGTAACCACTCATGGTCTTACAGGTACCTGTCTTGACGTTCCATAGTCTCACCGTCTCATCTCGACTTCCCGATACGATGAACTCTGAATCACTGGATATAGCCACAGATAATACATAATGTGTGTGACCACTCATGGTCTTACAGGTACCTGTCTTGACGTTCCATAGTCTCACCGTATTATCTCGACTTCCCGATACGATGAACTCTGAATCACTGGATATAGCCACAGATAATACATAATGTGTGTGACCACTCATGGTCTTACAGGTACCTGTCTTGACGTTCCATAGTCTCACCGTCTCATCAGTACTTCACGATACGATGAACTCTGAATCACTGGATATAGCCACAGATAATACATAATGTGTGTGACCACTCATGGTCTTACAGGTACCTGTCTTGACGTTCCATAGTCTCACCGAATAATCATAACTTCCCGATACGATGAACTCTGAATCACTGGATATAGCCACAGATAATACATAATGTGTGTGACCACTCATGGTCTTACAGGTACCTGTCTTGACGTCCCATAGTCTCACCGTATTATCAGTACTTCCCGATACGATGAACTCTGAATCACTGGATATAGCCACAGATAATACATAACTAGTGTGACCACTCATGGTCTTACAGGTACCTGTCTTGACGTTCCATAGTCTCACCGTCTCATCAGTACTTCACGATACGATGAACTCTGAATCACTGGATATAGCCACAGATAATACATAATGTGTGTGACCACTCATGGTCTTACAGGTACCTGTCTTGACGTTCCATAGTCTCACCGTCTCATCAGTACTTCCCGATACGATGAACTCTGAATCACTGGATATAGCCACAGATCTTACAGAACTAGTGTGACCCCTCATGGTCTTACAGGTACCTGTCTTGACGTTCCATAGTCTCACCGTCTCATCAGTACTTCCCGATACGATGAACTCTGAATCACTGGATATAGCCACAGATGATACATAATGTGTGTGACCACTCATGGTCTTACAGGTACCTGTCTTGACGTTCCATAGTCTCACCGTCTCATCAGTACTTCCCGATACGATGAACTCTGAATCACTGGATATAGCCACAGATAATACATAATGTGTGTGACCACTCATGGTCTTACAGGTACCTGTCTTGACGTTCCATAGTCTCACCGTATTATCAGTACTTCCCGATACGATGAACTCTGAATCACTGGATATAGCCACAGATAATACATAATGTGTGTGACCACTCATGGTCTTACAGGTACCTGTCTTGACGTTCCATAGTCTCACCGTCTCATCAGTACTTCCCGATACGATGAACTCTGAATCACTGGATATAGCCACAGATAATACATAATGTGTGTGACCACTCATGGTCTTACAGGTACCTGTCTTGACGTTCCATAGTCTCACCGTCTCATCAGTACTTCCCGATACGATGAACTCTGAATCACTGGATATAGCCACAGATGATACATAACTAGTGTGACCACTCATGGTCTTACAGGTACCTGTCTTGACGTTCCATAGTCTCACCGTCTCATCAGTACTTCCCGATACGATGAACTCTGAATCACTGGATATAGCCACAGATGATACAAAACTAGTGTGACCCCTCATGGTCTTACAGGTACCTGTCTTGACGTTCCATAGTCTCACCGTCTCATCAGTACTTCCCGATACGATGAACTCTGAATCACTGGATATAGCCACAGATGATACATAACTAGTGTGACCACTCATGGTCTTACAGGTACCTGTCTTGACGTTCCATAGTCTCACCGTATTATCAGTACTTCCCGATACGATGAATTCTGAATCACTGGATATAGCCACAGATGATACATAACTAGTGTGACCACTCATGGTCTTACAGGTACCTGTCTTGACGTTCCATAGTCTCACCGAATAATCATAACTTCCCGATACGATGAACTCTGAATCACTGGATATAGCCACAGATCTTACAGAACTAGTGTGACCACTCATGGTCTTACAGGTACCTGTCTTGACGTTCCATAGTCTCACCGTATTATCAGTACTTCCCGATACGATGAACTCTGAATCACTGGATATAGCCACAGATGATACATAATGTGTGTGACCACTCATGGTCTTACAGGTACCTGTCTTGACGTTCCATAGTCTCACCGTCTCATCAGTACTTCACGATACGATGAACTCTGAATCACTGGATATAGCCACAGATAATACATAATGTGTGTGACCACTCATGGTCTTACAGGTACCTGTCTTGACGTTCCATAGTCTCACCGTCTCATCAGTACTTCACGATACGATGAACTCTGAATCACTGGATATAGCCACAGATCTTACAGAACTAGTGTGACCCCTCATGGTCTTACAGGTACCTGTCTTGACGTTCCATAGTCTCACCGTCTCATCAGTACTTCCCGATACGATGAACTCTGAATCACTGGATATAGCCACAGATAATACATAATGTGTGTGACCACTCATGGTCTTACAGGTACCTGTCTTGACGTTCCATAGTCTCACCGAATAATCATAACTTCCCGATACGATGAACTCTGAATCACTGGATATAGCCACAGATAATACATAATGTGTGTGACCACTCATGGTCTTACAGGTACCTGTCTTGACGTTCCATAGTCTCACCGTCTCATCAGTACTTCCCGATACGATGAACTCTGAATCACTGGATATAGCCACAGATAATACATTACTAGTGTGACCACTCATGGTCTTACAGGTACCTGTCTTGACGTTCCATAGTCTCACCGAATAATCATAACTTCCCGATACGATGAACTCTGAATCACTGGATATAGCCACAGATGATACATAACTAGTGTGACCACTCATGGTCTTACAGGTACCTGTCTTGACGTTCCATAGTCTCACCGTCTCATCAGTACTTCCCGATACGATGAACTCTGAATCACTGGATATAGCCACAGATAATACATAATGTGTGTGACCACTCATGGTCTTACAGGTACCTGTCTTGACGTTCCATAGTCTCACCGTCTCATCAGTACTTCCCGATACGATGAACTCTGAATCACTGGATATAGCCACAGATAATACATAATGTGTGTGACCACTCATGGTCTTACAGGTACCTGTCTTGACGTTCCATAGTCTCACCGTCTCATCAGTACTTCCCGATACGATGAACTCTGAATCACTGGATATAGCCACAGATGATACATAACTAGTGTGACCCCTCATGGTCTTACAGGTACCTGTCTTGACGTTCCATAGTCTCACCGTCTCATCAGTACTTCCCGATACGATGAACTCTGAATCACTGGATATAGCCACAGATAATACATAACTAGTGTGACCACTCATGGTCTTACAGGTACCTGTCTTGACGTTCCATAGTCTCACCGAATAATCATAACTTCCCGATACGATGAACTCTGAATCACTGGATATAGCCACAGATAATACATAATGTGTGTGACCACTCATGGTCTTACAGGTACCTGTCTTGACGTTCCATAGTCTCACCGTCTCATCAGTACTTCCCGATACGATGAACTCTGAATCACTGGATATAGCCACAGATAATACATAACTAGTGTGACCACTCATGGTCTTACAGGTACCTGTCTTGACGTTCCATAGTCTCACCGAATAATCATAACTTCCCGATACGATGAATTCTGAATCACAGGATATAGCCACAGATAATACATAATGTGTGTGACCACTCATGGTCTTACAGGTACCTGTCTTGACGTTCCATAGTCTCACCGTATTATCAGTACTTCCCGATACGATGAACTCTGAATCACTGGATATAGCCACAGATCTTACAGAACTAGTGTGACCACTCATGGTCTTACAGGTACCTGTCTTGACGTTCCATAGTCTCACCGTATTATCAGTACTTCCCGATACGATGAACTCTGAATCACTGGATATAGCCACAGATAATACATAACTAGTGTAACCACTCATGGTCTTACAGGTACCTGTCTTGACGTTCCATAGTCTCACCGTCTCATCTCGACTTCCCGATACGATGAACTCTGAATCACTGGATATAGCCACAGATAATACATAATGTGTGTGACCACTCATGGTCTTACAGGTACCTGTCTTGACGTTCCATAGTCTCACCGAATAATCATAACTTCCCGATACGATGAACTCTGAATCACTGGATATAGCCACAGATCTTACAGAACTAGTGTGACCACTCATGGTCTTACAGGTACCTGTCTTGACGTTCCATAGTCTCACCGTATTATCAGTACTTCCCGATACGATGAACTCTGAATCACTGGATATAGCCACAGATCTTACATAATGTGTGTGACCACTCATGGTCTTACAGGTACCTGTCTTGACGTTCCATAGTCTCACCGTCTCATCAGTACTTCCCGATACGATGAACTCTGAATCACTGGATATAGCCACAGATGATACATAACTAGTGTGACCACTCATGGTCTTACAGGTACCTGTCTTGACGTTCCATAGTCTCACCGTCTAATCAGTACTTCCCGATACGATGAACTCTGAATCACTGGATATAGCCACAGATGATACATAACTAGTGTGACCACTCATGGTCTTACAGGTACCTGTCTTGACGTTCCATAGTCTCACCGAATAATCATAACTTCCCGATACGATGAACTCTGAATCACTGGATATAGCCACAGATCTTACAGAACTAGTGTGACCACTCATGGTCTTACAGGTACCTGTCTTGACGTTCCATAGTCTCACCGTATTATCAGTACTTCCCGATACGATGAACTCTGAATCACTGGATATAGCCACAGATGATACATAACTAGTGTGACCACTCATGGTCTTACAGGTACCTGTCTTGACGTTCCATAGTCCTCACCGTCTCATCAGTACTTCCGATACGATGAACTCTGAATCACTGGATATAGCCACAGATAATACATAATGTGTGTGACCACTCATGGTCTTACAGGTACCTGTCTTGACGTTCCATAGTCTCACCGTCTCATCAGTACTTCCCGATACGATGAACTCTGAATCACTGGATATAGCCACAGATGATACATAACTAGTGTGACCACTCATGGTCTTACAGGTACCTGTCTTGACGTTCCATAGTCTCACCGAATAATCATAACTTCCCGATACGATGAACTCTGAATCACTGGATATAGCCACAGATCTTACAGAACTAGTGTGACCACTCATGGTCTTACAGGTACCTGTCTTGACGTTCCATAGTCTCACCGTATTATCAGTACTTCCCGATACGATGAACTCTGAATCACTGGATATAGCCACAGATCTTACAGAATTTGTGTGACCACTCATGGTCTTACAGGTACCTGTCTTGACGTTCCATAGTCTCACCGTCTCATCAGTACTTCCCGATACGATGAACTCTGAATCACTGGATATAGCCACAGATAATACATAATGTGTGTGACCACTCATGGTCTTACAGGTACCTGTCTTGACGTTCCATAGTCTCACCGTCTCATCAGTACTTCCCGATACGATGAACTCTGAATCACTGGATATAGCCACAGATAATACATTACTAGTGTGACCACTCATGGTCTTACAGGTACCTGTCTTGACGTTCCATAGTCTCACCGTCTCATCAGTACTTCCCGATACGATGAACTCTGAATCACTGGATATAGCCACAGATAATACATAATGTGTGTAACCACTCATGGTCTTACAGGTACCTGTCTTGACGTTCCATAGTCTCACCGTCTAATCAGTACTTCCCGATACGATGAACTCTGAATCACTGGATATAGCCACAGATAATACATAATGTGTGTGACCACTCATGGTCTTACAGGTACCTGTCTTGACGTTCCATAGTCTCACCGTCTCATCAGTACTTCACGATACGATGAACTCTGAATCACTGGATATAGCCACAGATGATACATAATGTGTGTGACCACTCATGGTCTTACAGGTACCTGTCTTGACGTTCCATAGTCTCACCGAATAATCATAACTTCCCGATACGATGAACTCTGAATCACTGGATATAGCCACAGATAATACATAATGTGTGTGACCACTCATGGTCTTACAGGTACCTGTCTTGACGTTCCATAGTCTCACCGTCTCATCAGTACTTCCCGATACGATGAACTCTGAATCACTGGATATAGCCACAGATAATACATAATGTGTGTAACCACTCATGGTCTTACAGGTACCTGTCTTGACGTTCCATAGTCTCACCGTCTAATCAGTACTTCCCGATACGATGAACTCTGAATCACTGGATATAGCCACAGATAATACATAATGTGTGTGACCACTCATGGTCTTACAGGTACCTGTCTTGACGTTCCATAGTCTCACCGTCTCATCAGTACTTCCCGATACGATGAACTCTGAATCACTGGATATAGCCACAGATAATACAGAATCTGTGTGACCACTCATGGTCTTACAGGTACCTGTCTTGACGTTCCATAGTCTCACCGAATAATCATAACTTCCCGATACGATGAACTCTGAATCACTGGATATAGCCACAGATCTTACAGAACTAGTGTGACCACTCATGGTCTTACAGGTACCTGTCTTGACGTTCCATAGTCTCACCGTCTAATCAGTACTTCCCGATACGATGAACTCTGAATCACTGGATATAGCCACAGATAATACATAATGTGTGTAACCACTCATGGTCTTACAGGTACCTGTCTTGACGTTCCATAGTCTCACCGTATTATCAGTACTTCCCGATACGATGAACTCTGAATCACTGGATATAGCCACAGATAATACATAATGTGTGTGACCACTCATGGTCTTACAGGTACCTGTCTTGACGTTCCATAGTCTCACCGTATTATCTCGACTTCCCGATACGATGAACTCTGAATCACTGGATATAGCCACAGATAATACATAATGTGTGTGACCACTCATGGTCTTACAGGTACCTGTCTTGACGTTCCATAGTCTCACCGTCTCATCAGTACTTCCCGATACGATGAACTCTGAATCACTGGATATAGCCACAGATAATACATAACTAGTGTGACCACTCATGGTCTTACAGGTACCTGTCTTGACGTTCCATAGTCTCACCGTCTCATCAGTACTTCCCGATACGATGAACTCTGAATCACTGGATATAGCCACAGATAATACATAATGTGTGTGACCACTCATGGTCTTACAGGTACCTGTCTTGACGTTCCATAGTCTCACCGTCTAATCAGTACTTCCCGATACGATGAACTCTGAATCACTGGATATAGCCACAGATAATACATAATGTGTGTGACCACTCATGGTCTTACAGGTACCTGTCTTGACGTTCCATAGTCTCACCGTCTCATCAGTACTTCCCGATACGATGAACTCTGAATCACTGGATATAGCCACAGATAATACATAATGTGTGTAACCACTCATGGTCTTACAGGTACCTGTCTTGACGTTCCATAGTCTCACCGTCTAATCAGTACTTCCCGATACGATGAACTCTGAATCACTGGATATAGCCACAGATAATACATAATGTGTGTGACCACTCATGGTCTTACAGGTACCTGTCTTGACGTTCCATAGTCTCAACCGTCTCATCAGTACTTCCCGATACGATGAACTCTGAATCACTGGATATAGCCACAGATAATACAGAATCTGTGTGACCACTCATGGTCTTACAGGTACCTGTCTTGACGTTCCATAGTCTCACCGAATAATCATAACTTCCCGATACGATGAACTCTGAATCACTGGATATAGCCACAGATCTTACAGAACTAGTGTGACCACTCATGGTCTTACAGGTACCTGTCTTGACGTTCCATAGTCTCACCGTATTATCAGTACTTCCCGATACGATGAACTCTGAATCACTGGATATAGCCACAGATAATACATAATGTGTGTAACCACTCATGGTCTTACAGGTACCTGTCTTGACGTTCCATAGTCTCACCGTATTATCAGTACTTCCCGATACGATGAACTCTGAATCACTGGATATAGCCACAGATAATACATAATGTGTGTGACCACTCATGGTCTTACAGGTACCTGTCTTGACGTTCCATAGTCTCACCGTATTATCTCGACTTCCCGATACGATGAACTCTGAATCACTGGATATAGCCACAGATCTTACAGAACTAGTGTGACCACTCATGGTCTTACAGGTACCTGTCTTGACGTTCCATAGTCTCACCGAATAATCATAACTTCCCGATACGATGAACTCTGAATCACTGGATATAGCCACAGATGATACATAACTAGTGTGACCACTCATGGTCTTACAGGTACCTGTCTTGACGTTCCATAGTCTCACCGTATTATCAGTACTTCCCGATACGATGAACTCTGAATCACTGGATATAGCCACAGATAATACATAATGTGTGTGACCACTCATGGTCTTACAGGTACCTGTCTTGACGTTCCATAGTCTCACCGTATTATCTCGACTTCCCGATACGATGAACTCTGAATCACTGGATATAGCCACAGATAATACATAATGTGTGTGACCACTCATGGTCTTACAGGTACCTGTCTTGACGTTCCATAGTCTCACCGTCTCATCAGTACTTCCCGATACGATGAACTCTGAATCACTGGATATAGCCACAGATAATACATTACTAGTGTGACCACTCATGGTCTTACAGGTACCTGTCTTGACGTTCCATAGTCTCACCGAATAATCATAACTTCCCGATACGATGAACTCTGAATCACTGGATATAGCCACAGATAATACATAATGTGTGTGACCACTCATGGTCTTACAGGTACCTGTCTTGACGTTCCATAGTCTCACCGTCTCATCAGTACTTCCCGATACGATGAACTCTGAATCACTGGATATAGCCACAGATAATACAGAATCTGTGTGACCACTCATGGTCTTACAGGTACCTGTCTTGACGTTCCATAGTCTCACCGAATAATCATAACTTCCCGATACGATGAACTCTGAATCACTGGATATAGCCACAGATCTTACAGAACTAGTGTGACCACTCATGGTCTTACAGGTACCTGTCTTGACGTTCCATAGTCTCACCGTATTATCAGTACTTCCCGATACGATGAACTCTGAATCACTGGATATAGCCACAGATCTTACATAATGTGTGTGACCACTCATGGTCTTACAGGTACCTGTCTTGACGTTCCATAGTCTCACCGTCTCATCAGTACTTCCCGATACGATGAACTCTGAATCACTGGATATAGCCACAGATGATACATAACTAGTGTGACCACTCATGGTCTTACAGGTACCTGTCTTGACGTTCCATAGTCTCACCGTCTAATCAGTACTTCCCGATACGATGAACTCTGAATCACTGGATATAGCCACAGATGATACATAACTAGTGTGACCACTCATGGTCTTACAGGTACCTGTCTTGACGTTCCATAGTCTCACCGTCTAATCAGTACTTCCCGATACGATGAACTCTGAATCACTGGATATAGCCACAGATCTTACAGAACTAGTGTGACCACTCATGGTCTTACAGGTACCTGTCTTGACGTTCCATAGTCTCACCGAATAATCATAACTTCCCGATACGATGAACTCTGAATCACTGGATATAGCCACAGATGATACATAACTAGTGTGACCACTCATGGTCTTACAGGTACCTGTCTTGACGTTCCATAGTCTCACCGTCTCATCAGTACTTCCCGATACGATGAACTCTGAATCACTGGATATAGCCACAGATCTTACAGAATTTGTGTGACCACTCATGGTCTTACAGGTACCTGTCTTGACGTCCCATAGTCTCACCGTATTATCTCTACTTCCCGATACGATGAACTCTGAATCACTGGATATAGCCACAGATAATACATAACTAGTGTGACCACTCATGGTCTTACAGGTACCTGTCTTGACGTTCCATAGTCTCACCGTCTCATCAGTACTTCCCGATACGATGAATTCTGAATCACTGGATATAGCCACAGATAATACATAATGTGTGTGACCACTCATGGTCTTACAGGTACCTGTCTTGACGTTCCATAGTCTCACCGTCTCATCAGTACTTCCCGATACGATGAACTCTGAATCACTGGATATAGCCACAGATAATACATAATGTGTGTAACCACTCATGGTCTTACAGGTACCTGTCTTGACGTTCCATAGTCTCACCGTCTAATCAGTACTTCCCGATACGATGAACTCTGAATCACTGGATATAGCCACAGATGATACATAACTAGTGTGACCACTCATGGTCTTACAGGTACCTGTCTTGACGTTCCATAGTCTCACCGAATAATCATAACTTCCCGATACGATGAACTCTGAATCACTGGATATAGCCACAGATCTTACAGAACTAGTGTGACCACTCATGGTCTTACAGGTACCTGTCTTGACGTTCCATAGTCTCACCGAATAATCATAACTTCCCGATACGATGAACTCTGAATCACTGGATATAGCCACAGATGATACATAACTAGTGTGACCACTCATGGTCTTACAGGTACCTGTCTTGACGTTCCATAGTCTCACCGTATTATCAGTACTTCCCGATACGATGAACTCTGAATCACTGGATATAGCCACAGATAATACATAATGTGTGTGACCACTCATGGTCTTACAGGTACCTGTCTTGACGTTCCATAGTCTCACCGTATTATCTCGACTTCCCGATACGATGAACTCTGAATCACTGGATATAGCCACAGATGATACATAACTAGTGTGACCACTCATGGTCTTACAGGTACCTGTCTTGACGTTCCATAGTCTCACCGTCTAATCAGTACTTCCCGATACGATGAACTCTGAATCACTGGATATAGCCACAGATCTTACAGAACTAGTGTGACCACTCATGGTCTTACAGGTACCTGTCTTGACGTTCCATAGTCTCACCGAATAATCATAACTTCCCGATACGATGAACTCTGAATCACTGGATATAGCCACAGATGATACATAACTAGTGTGACCACTCATGGTCTTACAGGTACCTGTCTTGACGTTCCATAGTCTCACCGTATTATCAGTACTTCCCGATACGATGAACTCTGAATCACTGGATATAGCCACAGATAATACATAATGTGTGTGACCACTCATGGTCTTACAGGTACCTGTCTTGACGTTCCATAGTCTCACCGTATTATCTCGACTTCCCGATACGATGAACTCTGAATCACTGGATATAGCCACAGATAATACATAATGTGTGTGACCACTCATGGTCTTACAGGTACCTGTCTTGACGTTCCATAGTCTCACCGTCTCATCAGTACTTCCCGATACGATGAACTCTGAATCACTGGATATAGCCACAGATAATACATAATGTGTGTGACCACTCATGGTCTTACAGGTACCTGTCTTGACGTTCCATAGTCTCACCGTATTATCAGTACTTCCCGATACGATGAACTCTGAATCACTGGATATAGCCACAGATAATACATAATGTGTGTGACCACTCATGGTCTTACAGGTACCTGTCTTGACGTTCCATAGTCTCACCGTATTATCTCGACTTCCCGATACGATGAACTCTGAATCACTGGATATAGCCACAGATAATACATAATGTGTGTGACCACTCATGGTCTTACAGGTACCTGTCTTGACGTTCCATAGTCTCACCGAATAATCATAACTTCCCGATACGATGAACTCTGAATCACTGGATATAGCCACAGATAATACATAATGTGTGTGACCACTCATGGTCTTACAGGTACCTGTCTTGACGTTCCATAGTCTCACCGTCTCATCAGTACTTCCCGATACGATGAACTCTGAATCACTGGATATAGCCACAGATAATACATAATGTGTGTGACCACTCATGGTCTTACAGGTACCTGTCTTGACGTTCCATAGTCTCACCGTCTCATCAGTACTTCCCGATACGATGAACTCTGAATCACTGGATATAGCCACAGATAATACATTACTAGTGTGACCACTCATGGTCTTACAGGTACCTGTCCTTGACGTTCCATAGTCTCACCGAATAATCATAACTTCCCGATACGATGAACTCTGAATCACTGGATATAGCCACAGATAATACATAATGTGTGTGACCACTCATGGTCTTACAGGTACCTGTCTTGACGTTCCATAGTCTCACCGTCTCATCAGTACTTCCCGATACGATGAACTCTGAATCACTGGATATAGCCACAGATAATACAGAATCTGTGTGACCACTCATGGTCTTACAGGTACCTGTCTTGACGTTCCATAGTCTCACCGAATAATCATAACTTCCCGATACGATGAACTCTGAATCACTGGATATAGCCACAGATCTTACAGAACTAGTGTGACCACTCATGGTCTTACAGGTACCTGTCTTGACGTTCCATAGTCTCACCGTATTATCAGTACTTCCCGATACGATGAACTCTGAATCACTGGATATAGCCACAGATCTTACATAATGTGTGTGACCACTCATGGTCTTACAGGTACCTGTCTTGACGTTCCATAGTCTCACCGTCTCATCAGTACTTCCCGATACGATGAACTCTGAATCACTGGATATAGCCACAGATAATACATAATGTGTGTGACCACTCATGGTCTTACAGGTACCTGTCTTGACGTTCCATAGTCTCACCGTCTAATCAGTACTTCCCGATACGATGAACTCTGAATCACTGGATATAGCCACAGATGATACATAACTAGTGTGACCACTCATGGTCTTACAGGTACCTGTCTTGACGTTCCATAGTCTCACCGTCTAATCAGTACTTCCCGATACGATGAACTCTGAATCACTGGATATAGCCACAGATAATACATAATGTGTGTGACCACTCATGGTCTTACAGGTACCTGTCTTGACGTTCCATAGTCTCACCGTCTCATCAGTACTTCCCGATACGATGAACTCTGAATCACTGGATATAGCCACAGATAATACATAATGTGTGTGACCACTCATGGTCTTACAGGTACCTGTCTTGACGTTCCATAGTCTCACCGTATTATCAGTACTTCCCGATACGATGAACTCTGAATCACTGGATATAGCCACAGATAATACATAATGTGTGTGACCACTCATGGTCTTACAGGTACCTGTCTTGACGTTCCATAGTCTCACCGTATTATCTCGACTTCCCGATACGATGAACTCTGAATCACTGGATATAGCCACAGATAATACATAATGTGTGTGACCACTCATGGTCTTACAGGTACCTGTCTTGACGTTCCATAGTCTCACCGAATAATCATAACTTCCCGATACGATGAACTCTGAATCACTGGATATAGCCACAGATAATACATAATGTGTGTGACCACTCATGGTCTTACAGGTACCTGTCTTGACGTTCCATAGTCTCACCGTCTCATCAGTACTTCCCGATACGATGAACTCTGAATCACTGGATATAGCCACAGATAATACATAATGTGTGTGACCACTCATGGTCTTACAGGTACCTGTCTTGACGTTCCATAGTCTCACCGTCTCATCAGTACTTCCCGATACGATGAACTCTGAATCACTGGATATAGCCACAGATAATACATTACTAGTGTGACCACTCATGGTCTTACAGGTACCTGTCTTGACGTTCCATAGTCTCACCGAATAATCATAACTTCCCGATACGATGAACTCTGAATCACTGGATATAGCCACAGATAATACATAATGTGTGTGACCACTCATGGTCTTACAGGTACCTGTCTTGACGTTCCATAGTCTCACCGTCTCATCAGTACTTCCCGATACGATGAACTCTGAATCACTGGATATAGCCACAGATAATACAGAATCTGTGTGACCACTCATGGTCTTACAGGTACCTGTCTTGACGTTCCATAGTCTCACCGAATAATCATAACTTCCCGATACGATGAACTCTGAATCACTGGATATAGCCACAGATCTTACAGAACTAGTGTGACCACTCATGGTCTTACAGGTACCTGTCTTGACGTTCCATAGTCTCACCGTATTATCAGTACTTCCCGATACGATGAACTCTGAATCACTGGATATAGCCACAGATCTTACATAATGTGTGTGACCACTCATGGTCTTACAGGTACCTGTCTTGACGTTCCATAGTCTCACCGTATTATCAGTACTTCCCGATACGATGAACTCTGAATCACTGGATATAGCCACAGATCTTACAGAATTTGTGTGACCACTCATGGTCTTACAGGTACCTGTCTTGACGTTCCATAGTCTCACCGTCTAATCAGTACTTCCCGATACGATGAACTCTGAATCACTGGATATAGCCACAGATGATACATAATGTGTGTGACCACTCATGGTCTTACAGGTACCTGTCTTGACGTTCCATAGTCTCACCGTCTCATCAGTACTTCCCGATACGATGAACTCTGAATCACTGGATATAGCCACAGATGATACATAACTAGTGTGACCACTCATGGTCTTACAGGTACCTGTCTTGACGTTCCATAGTCTCACCGTCTAATCAGTACTTCCCGATACGATGAACTCTGAATCACTGGATATAGCCACAGATAATACATAATGTGTGTGACCACTCATGGTCTTACAGGTACCTGTCTTGACGTTCCATAGTCTCACCGTCTAATCAGTACTTCCCGATACGATGAACTCTGAATCACTGGATATAGCCACAGATAATACATAATGTGTGTGACCACTCATGGTCTTACAGGTACCTGTCTTGACGTTCCATAGTCTCACCGAATAATCATAACTTCCCGATACGATGAACTCTGAATCACTGGATATAGCCACAGATAATACATAATGTGTGTGACCACTCATGGTCTTACAGGTACCTGTCTTGACGTTCCATAGTCTCACCGTCTAATCAGTACTTCCCGATACGATGAACTCTGAATCACTGGATATAGCCACAGATAATACATAATGTGTGTGACCACTCATGGTCTTACAGGTACCTGTCTTGACGTTCCATAGTCTCACCGTCTCATCAGTACTTCCCGATACGATGAACTCTGAATCACTGGATATAGCCACAGATAATACATAATGTGTGTAACCACTCATGGTCTTACAGGTACCTGTCTTGACGTTCCATAGTCTCACCGTCTAATCAGTACTTCCCGATACGATGAACTCTGAATCACTGGATATAGCCACAGATGATACATAACTAGTGTGACCACTCATGGTCTTACAGGTACCTGTCTTGACGTTCCATAGTCTCACCGAATAATCATAACTTCCCGATACGATGAACTCTGAATCACTGGATATAGCCACAGATCTTACAGAACTAGTGTGACCACTCATGGTCTTACAGGTACCTGTCTTGACGTTCCATAGTCTCACCGAATAATCATAACTTCCCGATACGATGAACTCTGAATCACTGGATATAGCCACAGATGATACATAACTAGTGTGACCACTCATGGTCTTACAGGTACCTGTCTTGACGTTCCATAGTCTCACCGTATTATCAGTACTTCCCGATACGATGAACTCTGAATCACTGGATATAGCCACAGATAATACATAATGTGTGTGACCACTCATGGTCTTACAGGTACCTGTCTTGACGTTCCATAGTCTCACCGTATTATCTCGACTTCCCGATACGATGAACTCTGAATCACTGGATATAGCCACAGATGATACATAACTAGTGTGACCACTCATGGTCTTACAGGTACCTGTCTTGACGTTCCATAGTCTCACCGTCTAATCAGTACTTCCCGATACGATGAACTCTGAATCACTGGATATAGCCACAGATCTTACAGAACTAGTGTGACCACTCATGGTCTTACAGGTACCTGTCTTGACGTTCCATAGTCTCACCGAATAATCATAACTTCCCGATACGATGAACTCTGAATCACTGGATATAGCCACAGATGATACATAACTAGTGTGACCACTCATGGTCTTACAGGTACCTGTCTTGACGTTCCATAGTCTCACCGTATTATCAGTACTTCCCGATACGATGAACTCTGAATCACTGGATATAGCCACAGATAATACATAATGTGTGTGACCACTCATGGTCTTACAGGTACCTGTCTTGACGTTCCATAGTCTCACCGTATTATCTCGACTTCCCGATACGATGAACTCTGAATCACTGGATATAGCCACAGATAATACATAATGTGTGTGACCACTCATGGTCTTACAGGTACCTGTCTTGACGTTCCATAGTCTCACCGTCTCATCAGTACTTCCCGATACGATGAACTCTGAATCACTGGATATAGCCACAGATAATACATAATGTGTGTGACCACTCATGGTCTTACAGGTACCTGTCTTGACGTTCCATAGTCTCACCGTATTATCAGTACTTCCCGATACGATGAACTCTGAATCACTGGATATAGCCACAGATCTTACATAATGTGTGTGACCACTCATGGTCTTACAGGTACCTGTCTTGACGTTCCATAGTCTCACCGTCTCATCAGTACTTCCCGATACGATGAACTCTGAATCACTGGATATAGCCACAGATGATACATAACTAGTGTGACCACTCATGGTCTTACAGGTACCTGTCTTGACGTTCCATAGTCTCACCGTCTAATCAGTACTTCCCGATACGATGAACTCTGAATCACTGGATATAGCCACAGATGATACATAACTAGTGTGACCACTCATGGTCTTACAGGTACCTGTCTTGACGTTCCATAGTCTCACCGAATAATCATAACTTCCCGATACGATGAACTCTGAATCACTGGATATAGCCACAGATAATACATAATGTGTGTGACCACTCATGGTCTTACAGGTACCTGTCTTGACGTTCCATAGTCTCACCGAATAATCATAACTTCCCGATACGATGAACTCTGAATCACTGGATATAGCCACAGATGATACATAACTAGTGTGACCACTCATGGTCTTACAGGTACCTGTCTTGACGTTCCATAGTCTCACCGTCTCATCAGTACTTCCCGATACGATGAACTCTGAATCACTGGATATAGCCACAGATAATACATAATGTGTGTGACCACTCATGGTCTTACAGGTACCTGTCTTGACGTTCCATAGTCCTCACCGTCTCATCAGTACTTCCCGATACGATGAACTCTGAATCACTGGATATAGCCACAGATGATACATAATGTGTGTGACCACTCATGGTCTTACAGGTACCTGTCTTGACGTTCCATAGTCTCACCGTCTCATCAGTACTTCCCGATACGATGAACTCTGAATCACTGGATATAGCCACAGATAATACATAATGTGTGTGACCACTCATGGTCTTACAGGTACCTGTCTTGACGTTCCATAGTCTCACCGAATAATCATAACTTCCCGATACGATGAACTCTGAATCACTGGATATAGCCACAGATAATACATAATGTGTGTGACCACTCATGGTCTTACAGGTACCTGTCTTGACGTTCCATAGTCTCACCGTCTCATCAGTACTTCCCGATACGATGAACTCTGAATCACTGGATATAGCCACAGATAATACATAATGTGTGTGACCACTCATGGTCTTACAGGTACCTGTCTTGACGTTCCATAGTCTCACCGTCTCATCAGTACTTCCCGATACGATGAACTCTGAATCACTGGATATAGCCACAGATGATACATAACTAGTGTGACCACTCATGGTCTTACAGGTACCTGTCTTGACGTTCCATAGTCTCACCGTCTCATCAGTACTTCCCGATACGATGAACTCTGAATCACTGGATATAGCCACAGATGATACATAACTAGTGTGACCACTCATGGTCTTACAGGTACCTGTCTTGACGTTCCATAGTCTCACCGTCTAATCAGTACTTCCCGATACGATGAACTCTGAATCACTGGATATAGCCACAGATCTTACAGAACTAGTGTGACCACTCATGGTCTTACAGGTACCTGTCTTAACGTTCCATAGTCTCACCGTCTAATCAGTACTTCCCGATACGATGAACTCTGAATCACTGGATATAGCCACAGATAATACATAATGTGTGTGACCACTCATGGTCTTACAGGTACCTGTCTTGACGTTCCATAGTCTCACCGAATAATCATAACTTCCCGATACGATGAACTCTGAATCACTGGATATAGCCACAGATCTTACAGAACTAGTGTGACCACTCATGGTCTTACAGGTACCTGTCTTGACGTTCCATAGTCTCACCGTATTATCATAACTTTCCGATACGATGAACTCTGAATCACTGGATATAGCCACAGATAATACAGAACTAGTGTGACCACTCATGGTCTTACAGGTACCTGTCTTGACGTTCCATAGTCTCACCGTCTCATCAGTACTTCCCGATACGATGAACTCTGAATCACTGGATATAGCCACAGATGATACATAATGTGTGTGACCACTCATGGTCTTACAGGTACCTGTCTTAACGTTCCATAGTCTCACCGTATTATCATAACTTTCCGATACGATGAACTCTGAATCACTGGATATAGCCACAGATAATACATAATGTGTGTGACCACTCATGGTCTTACAGGTACCTGTCTTGACGTTCCATAGTCTCACCGAATAATCATAACTTCCCGATACGATGAACTCTGAATCACTGGATATAGCCACAGATAATACAGAACTAGTGTGACCACTCATGGTCTTACAGGTACCTGTCTTGACGTTCCATAGTCTCACCGTCTCATCAGTACTTCCCGATACGATGAACTCTGAATCACTGGATATAGCCACAGATCTTACAGAACTAGTGTGACCACTCATGGTCTTACAGGTACCTGTCTTGACGTTCCATAGTCTCACCGTCTCATCTCGACTTCCCGATACGATGAACTCTGAATCACTGGATATAGCCACAGATAATACATAATGTGTGTGACCACTCATGGTCTTACAGGTACCTGTCTTGACGTTCCATAGTCTCACCGTCTCATCAGTACTTCCCGATACGATGAACTCTGAATCACTGGATATAGCCACAGATAATACATAATGTGTGTAACCACTCATGGTCTTACAGGTACCTGTCTTGACGTTCCATAGTCTCACCGTCTAATCAGTACTTCCCGATACGATGAACTCTGAATCACTGGATATAGCCACAGATCTTACAGAACTAGTGTGACCACTCATGGTCTTACAGGTACCTGTCTTGACGTTCCATAGTCTCACCGTCTCATCAGTACTTCCCGATACGATGAACTCTGAATCACTGGATATAGCCACAGATGATACATAACTAGTGTGACCACTCATGGTCTTACAGGTACCTGTCTTGACGTCCCATAGTCTCACCGTATTATCAGTACTTCCCGATACGATGAACTCTGAATCACTGGATATAGCCACAGATAATACATAATGTGTGTGACCACTCATGGTCTTACAGGTACCTGTCTTGACGTTCCATAGTCTCACCGAATAATCATAACTTCCCGATACGATGAACTCTGAATCACTGGATATAGCCACAGATAATACATAATGTGTGTGACCACTCATGGTCTTACAGGTACCTGTCTTGACGTCCCATAGTCTCACCGTATTATCAGTACTTCCCGATACGATGAACTCTGAATCACTGGATATAGCCACAGATAATACATAATGTGTGTGACCACTCATGGTCTTACAGGTACCTGTCTTGACGTTCCATAGTCTCACCGAATAATCATAACTTCCCGATACGATGAATTCTGAATCACTGGATATAGCCACAGATAATACATAATGTGTGTGACCACTCATGGTCTTACAGGTACCTGTCTTGACGTTCCATAGTCTCACCGAATAATCATAACTTCCCGATACGATGAATTCTGAATCACTGGATATAGCCACAGATAATACATAATGTGTGTGACCACTCATGGTCTTACAGGTACCTGTCTTGACGTTCCATAGTCTCACCGAATAATCATAACTTCCCGATACGATGAATTCTGAATCACTGGATATAGCCACAGATGATACATAACTAGTGTGACCACTCATGGTCTTACAGGTACCTGTCTTGACGTTCCATAGTCTCACCGAATAATCATAACTTCCCGATACGATGAATTCTGAATCACTGGATATAGCCACAGATAATACATAATGTGTGTGACCACTCATGGTCTTACAGGTACCTGTCTTGACGTCCCATAGTCTCACCGAATAATCATAACTTCCCGATACGATGAATTCTGAATCACTGGATATAGCCACAGATGATACATAACTAGTGTGACCACTCATGGTCTTACAGGTACCTGTCTTGACGTCCCATAGTCTCACCGTCTCATCAGTACTTCCCGATACGATGAACTCTGAATCACTGGATATAGCCACAGATGATACATAACTAGTGTGACCACTCATGGTCTTACAGGTACCTGTCTTGACGTCCCATAGTCTCACCGTATTATCAGTACTTCCCGATACGATGAACTCTGAATCACTGGATATAGCCACAGATAATACATAATGTGTGTGACCACTCATGGTCTTACAGGTACCTGTCTTGACGTTCCATAGTCTCACCGAATAATCATAACTTCCCGATACGATGAACTCTGAATCACTGGATATAGCCACAGATAATACATTATGTGTGTGACCACTCATGGTCTTACAGGTACCTGTCTTGACGTTCCATAGTCTCACCGTCTCATCAGTACTTCCCGATACGATGAACTCTGAATCACTGGATATAGCCACAGATAATACATAATGTGTGTGACCACTCATGGTCTTACAGGTACCTGTCTTGACGTTCCATAGTCTCACCGAATAATCATAACTTCCCGATACGATGAACTCTGAATCACTGGATATAGCCACAGATAATACATTACTAGTGTGACCACTCATGGTCTTACAGGTACCTGTCTTGACGTTCCATAGTCTCACCGAATAATCATAACTTCCCGATACGATGAACTCTGAATCACTGGATATAGCCACAGATCTTACAGAACTAGTGTGACCACTCATGGTCTTACAGGTACCTGTCTTGACGTTCCATAGTCTCACCGTCTCATCAGTACTTCCCGATACGATGAACTCTGAATCACTGGATATAGCCACAGATAATACATAATGTGTGTGACCACTCATGGTCTTACAGGTACCTGTCTTGACGTTCCATAGTCTCACCGAATAATCATAACTTCCCGATACGATGAACTCTGAATCACTGGATATAGCCACAGATAATACATTACTAGTGTGACCACTCATGGTCTTACAGGTACCTGTCTTGACGTTCCATAGTCTCACCGAATAATCATAACTTCCCGATACGATGAACTCTGAATCACTGGATATAGCCACAGATCTTACAGAACTAGTGTGACCACTCATGGTCTTACAGGTACCTGTCTTGACGTTCCATAGTCTCACCGTATTATCAGTACTTCCCGATACGATGAACTCTGAATCACTGGATATAGCCACAGATAATACATAATGTGTGTGACCACTCATGGTCTTACAGGTACCTGTCTTGACGTTCCATAGTCTCACCGTCTAATCAGTACTTCCCGATACGATGAACTCTGAATCACTGGATATAGCCACAGATAATACAGAATCTGTGTGACCACTCATGGTCTTACAGGTACCTGTCTTGACGTTCCATAGTCTCACCGAATAATCATAACTTCCCGATACGATGAACTCTGAATCACTGGATATAGCCACAGATAATACATTACTAGTGTAACCACTCATGGTCTTACAGGTACCTGTCTTGACGTTCCATAGTCTCACCGTATTATCAGTACTTCCCGATACGATGAACTCTGAATCACTGGATATAGCCACAGATAATACATAATGTGTGTGACCACTCATGGTCTTACAGGTACCTGTCTTGACGTCCCATAGTCTCACCGTCTCATCAGTACTTCCCGATACGATGAACTCTGAATCACTGGATATAGCCACAGATAATACATTACTAGTGTGACCACTCATGGTCTTACAGGTACCTGTCTTGACGTTCCATAGTCTCACCGAATAATCGTAACTTCCCGATACGATGAACTCTGAATCACTGGATATAGCCACAGATAATACATAATGTGTGTGACCACTCATGGTCTTACAGGTACCTGTCTTGACGTTCCATAGTCTCACCGTCTCATCAGTACTTCCCGATACGATGAACTCTGAATCACTGGATATAGCCACAGATGATACATAATGTGTGTGACCACTCATGGTCTTACAGGTACCTGTCTTGACGTTCCATAGTCTCACCGTCTCATCAGTACTTCCCGATACGATGAACTCTGAATCACTGGATATAGCCACAGATAATACATAATGTGTGTGACCACTCATGGTCTTACAGGTACCTGTCTTGACGTTCCATAGTCTCACCGAATAATCATAACTTCCCGATACGATGAACTCTGAATCACTGGATATAGCCACAGATAATACATAATGTGTGTGACCACTCATGGTCTTACAGGTACCTGTCTTGACGTTCCATAGTCTCACCGTCTCATCAGTACTTCCCGATACGATGAACTCTGAATCACTGGATATAGCCACAGATAATACATAATGTGTGTGACCACTCATGGTCTTACAGGTACCTGTCTTGACGTTCCATAGTCTCACCGTCTCATCAGTACTTCCCGATACGATGAACTCTGAATCACTGGATATAGCCACAGATGATACATAACTAGTGTGACCACTCATGGTCTTACAGGTACCTGTCTTGACGTTCCATAGTCTCACCGAATAATCATAACTTCCCGATACGATGAACTCTGAATCACTGGATATAGCCACAGATCTTACAGAACTAGTGTGACCACTCATGGTCTTACAGGTACCTGTCTTGACGTTCCATAGTCTCACCGTATTATCAGTACTTCCCGATACGATGAACTCTGAATCACTGGATATAGCCACAGATGATACATAACTAGTGTGACCACTCATGGTCTTACAGGTACCTGTCTTGACGTTCCATAGTCTCACCGTCTCATCAGTACTTCCCGATACGATGAACTCTGAATCACTGGATATAGCCACAGATGATACATAACTAGTGTGACCACTCATGGTCTTACAGGTACCTGTCTTGACGTTCCATAGTCTCACCGAATAATCATAACTTCCCGATACGATGAACTCTGAATCACTGGATATAGCCACAGATCTTACAGAACTAGTGTGACCACTCATGGTCTTACAGGTACCTGTCTTGACGTTCCATAGTCTCACCGTATTATCAGTACTTCCCGATACGATGAACTCTGAATCACTGGATATAGCCACAGATGATACATAACTAGTGTGACCACTCATGGTCTTACAGGTACCTGTCTTGACGTTCCATAGTCTCACCGTCTCATCAGTACTTCACGATACGATGAACTCTGAATCACTGGATATAGCCACAGATGATACATAACTAGTGTGACCACTCATGGTCTTACAGGTACCTGTCTTGACGTTCCATAGTCTCACCGTCTCATCAGTACTTCACGATACGATGAACTCTGAATCACTGGATATAGCCACAGATCTTACAGAACTAGTGTGACCACTCATGGTCTTACAGGTACCTGTCTTGACGTTCCATAGTCTCACCGAATAATCAGTACTTCCCGATACGATGAACTCTGAATCACTGGATATAGCCACAGATGATACATAACTAGTGTGACCACTCATGGTCTTACAGGTACCTGTCTTGACGTTCCATAGTCTCACCGTCTCATCTCGACTTCCCGATACGATGAACTCTGAATCACTGGATATAGCCACAGATGATACATAACTAGTGTGACCACTCATGGTCTTACAGGTACCTGTCTTGACGTTCCATAGTCTCACCGTCTCATCAGTACTTCACGATACGATGAACTCTGAATCACTGGATATAGCCACAGATAATACATAATGTGTGTGACCACTCATGGTCTTACAGGTACCTGTCTTGACGTTCCATAGTCTCACCGTCTCATCAGTACTTCCCGATACGATGAACTCTGAATCACTGGATATAGCCACAGATCTTACAGAACTAGTGTGACCACTCATGGTCTTACAGGTACCTGTCTTGACGTTCCATAGTCTCACCGTCTCATCAGTACTTCCCGATACGATGAACTCTGAATCACTGGATATAGCCACAGATCTTACAGAACTAGTGTGACCACTCATGGTCTTACAGGTACCTGTCTTGACGTTCCATAGTCTCACCGTCTCATCAGTACTTCACGATACGATGAACTCTGAATCACTGGATATAGCCACAGATAATACATAATGTGTGTGACCACTCATGGTCTTACAGGTACCTGTCTTGACGTTCCATAGTCTCACCGTCTCATCAGTACTTCCCGATACGATGAACTCTGAATCACTGGATATAGCCACAGATGATACATAACTAGTGTGACCACTCATGGTCTTACAGGTACCTGTCTTGACGTTCCATAGTCTCACCGAATAATCATAACTTCCCGATACGATGAACTCTGAATCACTGGATATAGCCACAGATCTTACAGAACTAGTGTGACCACTCATGGTCTTACAGGTACCTGTCTTGACGTTCCATAGTCTCACCGTATTATCAGTACTTCCCGATACGATGAACTCTGAATCACTGGATATAGCCACAGATGATACATAACTAGTGTGACCACTCATGGTCTTACAGGTACCTGTCTTGACGTTCCATAGTCTCACCGAATAATCATAACTTCCCGATACGATGAACTCTGAATCACTGGATATAGCCACAGATCTTACAGAACTAGTGTGACCACTCATGGTCTTACAGGTACCTGTCTTGACGTTCCATAGTCTCACCGTATTATCAGTACTTCCCGATACGATGAACTCTGAATCACTGGATATAGCCACAGATGATACATAACTAGTGTGACCACTCATGGTCTTACAGGTACCTGTCTTGACGTTCCATAGTCTCACCGTCTCATCAGTACTTCACGATACGATGAACTCTGAATCACTGGATATAGCCACAGATGATACATAACTAGTGTGACCACTCATGGTCTTACAGGTACCTGTCTTGACGTTCCATAGTCTCACCGTCTCATCAGTACTTCCCGATACGATGAACTCTGAATCACTGGATATAGCCACAGATGATACATAACTAGTGTGACCACTCATGGTCTTACAGGTACCTGTCTTGACGTTCCATAGTCTCACCGAATAATCATAACTTCCCGATACGATGAACTCTGAATCACTGGATATAGCCACAGATGATACATAACTAGTGTGACCACTCATGGTCTTACAGGTACCTGTCTTGACGTTCCATAGTCTCACCGTCTCATCAGTACTTCACGATACGATGAACTCTGAATCACTGGATATAGCCACAGATAATACATAATGTGTGTGACCACTCATGGTCTTACAGGTACCTGTCTTGACGTTCCATAGTCTCACCGTCTCATCAGTACTTCCCGATACGATGAACTCTGAATCACTGGATATAGCTACAGATGATACATAACTAGTGTGACCACTCATGGTCTTACAGGTACCTGTCTTGACGTTCCATAGTCTCACCGTCTCATCAGTACTTCACGATACGATGAACTCTGAATCACTGGATATAGCCACAGATAATACATAATGTGTGTGACCACTCATGGTCTTACAGGTACCTGTCTTGACGTTCCATAGTCTCACCGAATAATCATAACTTCCCGATACGATGAACTCTGAATCACTGGATATAGCCACAGATAATACATAATGTGTGTGACCACTCATGGTCTTACAGGTACCTGTCTTGACGTTCCATAGTCTCACCGTCTCATCTCGACTTCCCGATACGATGAACTCTGAATCACTGGATATAGCCACAGATAATACATAATGTGTGTGACCACTCATGGTCTTACAGGTACCTGTCTTGACGTTCCATAGTCTCACCGTATTATCTCGACTTCCCGATACGATGAACTCTGAATCACTGGATATAGCCACAGATAATACATAATGTGTGTGACCACTCATGGTCTTACAGGTACCTGTCTTGACGTTCCATAGTCTCACCGTCTCATCTCGACTTCCCGATACGATGAACTCTGAATCACTGGATATAGCCACAGATAATACATAATGTGTGTGACCACTCATGGTCTTACAGGTACCTGTCTTGACGTTCCATAGTCTCACCGTCTAATCAGTACTTCCCGATACGATGAACTCTGAATCACTGGATATAGCCACAGATCTTACAGAACTAGTGTGACCACTCATGGTCTTACAGGTACCTGTCTTGACGTTCCATAGTCTCACCGTATTATCATAACTTTCCGATACGATGAACTCTGAATCACTGGATATAGCCACAGATAATACATAATGTGTGTGACCACTCATGGTCTTACAGGTACCTGTCTTGACGTTCCATAGTCTCACCGTCTAATCAGTACTTCCCGATACGATGAACTCTGAATCACTGGATATAGCCACAGATCTTACAGAACTAGTGTGACCACTCATGGTCTTACAGGTACCTGTCTTGACGTTCCATAGTCTCACCGTATTATCATAACTTTCCGATACGATGAACTCTGAATCACTGGATATAGCCACAGATAATACATAATGTGTGTGACCACTCATGGTCTTACAGGTACCTTTCTTGACGTTCCATAGTCTCACCGTTTTATCTCGACTTCCCGATACGATGAACTCTGAATCACTGGATATAGCCACAGATGATACATAATGTGTGTGACCACTCATGGTCTTACAGGTACCTGTCTTGACGTTCCATAGTCTCACCGTATTATCATAACTTTCCGATACGATGAACTCTGAATCACTGGATATAGCCACAGATAATACATAATGTGTGTGACCACTCATGGTCTTACAGGTACCTGTCTTGACGTTCCATAGTCTCACCGTCTCATCAGTACTTCCCGATTCGATGAACTCTGAATCACTGGATATAGCCACAGATAATACAGAATCTGTGTGACAACTCATGGTCTTACAGGTACCTGTCTTGACGTTCCATAGTCTCACCGAATAATCATAACTTCCCGATACGATGAACTCTGAATCACTGGATATAGCCACAGATAATACATAATGTGTGTGACCACTCATGGTCTTACAGGTACCTGTCTTGACGTTCCATAGTCTCACCGTCTTATCTCTACTTCCCGATACGATGAACTCTGAATCACTGGATATAGCCACAGATAATACATAATGTGTGTGACCACTCATGGTCTTACAGGTACCTGTCTTGACGTTCCATAGTCTCACCGTCTCATCTCGACTTCCCGATACGATGAACTCTGAATCACTGGATATAGCCACAGATAATACATAATGTGTGTGACCACTCATGGTCTTACAGGTACCTGTCTTGACGTTCCATAGTCTCACCGTCTCATCAGTACTTCCCGATACGATGAACTCTGAATCACTGGATATAGCCACAGATAATACATAATGTGTGTGACCACTCATGGTCTTACAGGTACCTGTCTTGACGTTCCATAGTCTCACCGTCTCATCAGTACTTCCCGATACGATGAACTCTGAATCACTGGATATAGCCACAGATAATACATAATGTGTGTGACCACTCATGGTCTTACAGGTACCTGTCTTGACGTTCCATAGTCTCACCGTCTCATCAGTACTTCCCGATACGATGAACTCTGAATCACTGGATATAGCCACAGATAATACATAATGTGTGTGACCACTCATGGTCTTACAGGTACCTGTCTTGACGTTCCATAGTCTCACCGTCTCATCTCGACTTCCCGATACGATGAACTCTGAATCACTGGATATAGCCACAGATAATACATAATGTGTGTGACCACTCATGGTCTTACAGGTACCTGTCTTGACGTTCCATAGTCTCACCGTCTAATCAGTACTTCCCGATACGATGAACTCTGAATCACTGGATATAGCCACAGATCTTACAGAACTAGTGTGACCACTCATGGTCTTACAGGTACCTGTCTTGACGTTCCATAGTCTCACCGTATTATCATAACTTTCCGATACGATGAACTCTGAATCACTGGATATAGCCACAGATAATACATAATGTGTGTGACCACTCATGGTCTTACAGGTACCTGTCTTGACGTTCCATAGTCTCACCGTATTATCAGTACTTCCCGATACGATGAACTCTGAATCACTGGATATAGCCACAGATGATACATAATGTGTGTGACCACTCATGGTCTTACAGGTACCTGTCTTGACGTTCCATAGTCTCACCGAATAATCATAACTTCCCGATACGATGAACTCTGAATCACTGGATATAGCCACAGATAATACATAATGTGTGTGACCACTCATGGTCTTACAGGTACCTGTCTTGACGTTCCATAGTCTCACCGAATAATCATAACTTCCCGATACGATGAACTCTGAATCACTGGATATAGCCACAGATAATACATAATGTGTGTGACCACTCATGGTCTTACAGGTACCTGTCTTGACGTTCCATAGTCTCACCGAATAATCATAACTTCCCGATACGATGAACTCTGAATCACTGGATATAGCCACAGATAATACATAATGTGTGTGACCACTCATGGTCTTACAGGTACCTGTCTTGACGTTCCATAGTCTCACCGTCTTATCTCTACTTCCCGATACGATGAACTCTGAATCACTGGATATAGCCACAGATCTTACAGAACTAGTGTGACCACTCATGGTCTTACAGGTACCTGTCTTGACGTTCCATAGTCTCACCGTCTAATCAGTACTTCCCGATACGATGAACTCTGAATCACTGGATATAGCCACAGATAATACATAATGTGTGTGACCACTCATGGTCTTACAGGTACCTGTCTTGACGTTCCATAGTCTCACCGTCTCATCTCGACTTCCCGATACGATGAACTCTGAATCACTGGATATAGCCACAGATAATACATAATGTGTGTGACCACTCATGGTCTTACAGGTACCTGTCTTGACGTTCCATAGTCTCACCGTCTCATCAGTACTTCCCGATACGATGAACTCTGAATCACTGGATATAGCCACAGATCTTACAGAACTAGTGTGACCACTCATGGTCTTACAGGTACCTGTCTTGACGTTCCATAGTCTCACCGTATTATCATAACTTCCCGATACGATGAACTCTGAATCACTGGATATAGCCACAGATAATACATAATGTGTGTGACCACTCATGGTCTTACAGGTACCTTTCTTGACGTTCCATAGTCTCACCGTCTCATCAGTACTTCACGATACGATGAATTCTGAATCACTGGATATAGCCACAGATGATACATAACTAGTGTGACCACTCATGGTCTTACAGGTACCTGTCTTGACGTTCCATAGTCTCACCGTCTAATCAGTACTTCCCGATACGATGAACTCTGAATCACTGGATATAGCCACAGATAATACATAATGTGTGTGACCACTCATGGTCTTACAGGTACCTGTCTTGACGTTCCATAGTCTCACCGTATTATCAGTACTTCCCGATACGATGAACTCTGAATCACTGGATATAGCCACAGATGATACATAATGTGTGTGACCACTCATGGTCTTACAGGTACCTGTCTTGACGTTCCATAGTCTCACCGTATTATCATAACTTTCCGATACGATGAACTCTGAATCACTGGATATAGCCACAGATAATACATAATGTGTGTGACCACTCATGGTCTTACAGGTACCTGTCTTGACGTTCCATAGTCTCACCGTCTCATCAGTACTTCCCGATTCGATGAACTCTGAATCACTGGATATAGCCACAGATAATACATAATGTGTGTGACCACTCATGGTCTTACAGGTACCTGTCTTGACGTTCCATAGTCTCACCGTCTCATCAGTACTTCCCGATACGATGAACTCTGAATCACTGGATATAGCCACAGATAATACATAATGTGTGTGACCACTCATGGTCTTACAGGTACCTGTCTTGACGTTCCATAGTCTCACCGTCTCATCTCGACTTCCCGATACGATGAACTCTGAATCACTGGATATAGCCACAGATAATACATAATGTGTGTGACCACTCATGGTCTTACAGGTACCTGTCTTGACGTTCCATAGTCTCACCGTCTCATCAGTACTTCCCGATACGATGAACTCTGAATCACTGGATATAGCCACAGATAATACATAATGTGTGTGACCACTCATGGTCTTACAGGTACCTGTCTTGACGTTCCATAGTCTCACCGTCTCATCAGTACTTCCCGATACGATGAACTCTGAATCACTGGATATAGCCACAGATAATACATAATGTGTGTGACCACTCATGGTCTTACAGGTACCTGTCTTGACGTTCCATAGTCTCACCGTCTCATCAGTACTTCCCGATACGATGAACTCTGAATCACTGGATATAGCCACAGATAATACATAATGTGTGTGACCACTCATGGTCTTACAGGTACCTGTCTTGACGTTCCATAGTCTCACCGTCTCATCTCGACTTCCCGATACGATGAACTCTGAATCACTGGATATAGCCACAGATAATACATAATGTGTGTGACCACTCATGGTCTTACAGGTACCTGTCTTGACGTTCCATAGTCTCACCGTCTAATCAGTACTTCCCGATACGATGAACTCTGAATCACTGGATATAGCCACAGATCTTACAGAACTAGTGTGACCACTCATGGTCTTACAGGTACCTGTCTTGACGTTCCATAGTCTCACCGTCTTATCTCTACTTTCCGATACGATGAACTCTGAATCACTGGATATAGCCACAGATAATACATAATGTGTGTGACCACTCATGGTCTTACAGGTACCTGTCTTGACGTTCCATAGTCTCACCGTATTATCAGTACTTCCCGATACGATGAACTCTGAATCACTGGATATAGCCACAGATGATACATAATGTGTGTGACCACTCATGGTCTTACAGGTACCTGTCTTGACGTCCCATAGTCTCACCGTATTATCATAACTTTCCGATACGATGAACTCTGAATCACTGGATATAGCCACAGATAATACATAATGTGTGTGACCACTCATGGTCTTACAGGTACCTGTCTTGACGTTCCATAGTCTCACCGAAAAATCATAACTTCCCGATACGATGAACTCTGAATCACTGGATATAGCCACAGATCTTACAGAACTAGTGTGACCACTCATGGTCTTACAGGTACCTGTCTTGACGTTCCATAGTCTCACCGTCTCATCAGTACTTCCCGATACGATGAACTCTGAATCACTGGATATAGCCACAGATAATACATAATGTGTGTGACCACTCATGGTCTTACAGGTACCTGTCTTGACGTTCCATAGTCTCACCGAATAATCATAACTTCCCGATACGATGAACTCTGAATCACTGGATATAGCCACAGATAATACATAATGTGTGTGACCACTCATGGTCTTACAGGTACCTGTCTTGACGTTCCATAGTCTCACCGAATAATCATAACTTCCCGATACGATGAACTCTGAATCACTGGATATAGCCACAGATAATACATAATGTGTGTGACCACTCATGGTCTTACAGGTACCTGTCTTGACGTTCCATAGTCTCACCGTCTTATCTCTACTTCCCGATACGATGAACTCTGAATCACTGGATATAGCCACAGATAATACATAATGTGTGTGACCACTCATGGTCTTACAGGTACCTGTCTTGACGTTCCATAGTCTCACCGTCTCATCTCGACTTCCCGATACGATGAACTCTGAATCACTGGATATAGCCACAGATAATACATAATGTGTGTGACCACTCATGGTCTTACAGGTACCTGTCTTGACGTTCCATAGTCTCACCGTCTCATCTCGACTTCCCGATACGATGAACTCTGAATCACTGGATATAGCCACAGATAATACATAATGTGTGTGACCACTCATGGTCTTACAGGTACCTGTCTTGACGTTCCATAGTCTCACCGTCTCATCAGTACTTCCCGATACGATGAACTCTGAATCACTGGATATAGCCACAGATCTTACAGAACTAGTGTGACCACTCATGGTCTTACAGGTACCTGTCTTGACGTTCCATAGTCTCACCGTATTATCATAACTTTCCGATACGATGAACTCTGAATCACTGGATATAGCCACAGATAATACATAATGTGTGTGACCACTCATGGTCTTACAGGTACCTTTCTTGACGTTCCATAGTCTCACCGAATAATCATAACTTCCCGATACGATGAACTCTGAATCACTGGATATAGCCACAGATAATACAGAACTAGTGTGACCACTCATGGTCTTACAGGTACCTGTCTTGACGTTCCATAGTCTCACCGTCTAATCAGTACTTCCCGATACGATGAACTCTGAATCACTGGATATAGCCACAGATAATACATAATGTGTGTGACCACTCATGGTCTTACAGGTACCTGTCTTGACGTTCCATAGTCTCACCGTCTCATCAGTACTTCCCGATACGATGAACTCTGAATCACTGGATATAGCCACAGATAATACATAATTTGTGTGACCACTCATGGTCTTACAGGTACCTGTCTTGACGTTCCATAGTCTCACCGAATAATCATAACTTCCCGATACGATGAACTCTGAATCACTGGATATAGCCACAGATAATACATAATGTGTGTGACCACTCATGGTCTTACAGGTACCTGTCTTGACGTTCCATAGTCTCACCGAATAATCATAACTTCCCGATACGATGAACTCTGAATCACTGGATATAGCCACAGATCATACATAATGTGTGTGACCACCCATGGTCTTACAGGTACCTGTCTTGACGTTCCATAGTCTCACCGTCTCATCTCGACTTCCCGATACGATGAACTCTGAATCACTGGATATAGCCACAGATAATACATAATGTGTGTGACCACTCATGGTCTTACAGGTACCTGTCTTGACGTTCCATAGTCTCACCGTCTCATCAGTACTTCCCGATACGATGAACTCTGAATCACTGGATATAGCCACAGATGATACATAATGTGTGTGACCACTCATGGTCTTACAGGTACCTTTCTTGACGTTCCATAGTCTCACCGTCTAATCAGTACTTCCCGATACGATGAACTCTGAATCACTGGATATAGCCACAGATAATACAGAATCTGTGTGACCACTCATGGTCTTACAGGTACCTGTCTTGACGTTCCATAGTCTCACCGAATAATCATAACTTCCCGATACGATGAACTCTGAATCACTGGATATAGCCACAGATCTTACAGAACTAGTGTGACCACTCATGGTCTTACAGGTACCTGTCTTGACGTTCCATAGTCTCACCGTCTTATCATAACTTCCCGATACGATGAACTCTGAATCACTGGATATAGCCACAGATAATACATAATGTGTGTGACCACTCATGGTCTTACAGGTACCTGTCTTGACGTTCCATAGTCTCACCGTATTATCATAACTTTCCGATACGATGAACTCTGAATCACTGGATATAGCCACAGATCTTACAGAACTAGTGTGACCACTCATGGTCTTACAGGTACCTGTCTTGACGTTCCATAGTCTCACCGTATTATCATAACTTTCCGATACGATGAACTCTGAATCACTGGATATAGCCACAGATAATACATAATGTGTGTGACCACTCATGGTCTTACAGGTACCTTTCTTGACGTTCCATAGTCTCACCGAATAATCATAACTTCCCGATACGATGAACTCTGAATCACTGGATATAGCCACAGATAATACAGAACTAGTGTGACCACTCATGGTCTTACAGGTACCTGTCTTGACGTTCCATAGTCTCACCGTCTAATCAGTACTTCCCGATACGATGAACTCTGAATCACTGGATATAGCCACAGATAATACATAATGTGTGTGACCACTCATGGTCTTACAGGTACCTGTCTTGACGTTCCATAGTCTCACCGTCTCATCAGTACTTCCCGATACGATGAACTCTGAATCACTGGATATAGCCACAGATAATACATAATGTGTGTGACCACTCATGGTCTTACAGGTACCTGTCTTGACGTTCCATAGTCTCACCGTCTCATCTCGACTTCCCGATACGATGAACTCTGAATCACTGGATATAGCCACAGATAATACATAATGTGTGTGACCACTCATGGTCTTACAGGTACCTGTCTTGACGTTCCATAGTCTCACCGAATAATCATAACTTCCCGATACGATGAACTCTGAATCACTGGATATAGCCACAGATAATACATAATGTGTGTGACCACTCATGGTCTTACAGGTACCTGTCTTGACGTTCCATAGTCTCACCGTATTATCTCGACTTCCCGATACGATGAACTCTGAATCACTGGATATAGCCACAGATCTTACAGAACTAGTGTGACCACTCATGGTCTTACAGGTACCTGTCTTGACGTTCCATAGTCTCACCGTCTTATCATAACTTCCCGATACGATGAACTCTGAATCACTGGATATAGCCACAGATAATACATAATGTGTGTGACCACTCATGGTCTTACAGGTACCTTTCTTGACGTTCCATAGTCTCACCGTCTTATCATAACTTCCCGATACGATGAACTCTGAATCACTGGATATAGCCACAGATCTTACAGAACTAGTGTGACCACTCATGGTCTTACAGGTACCTGTCTTGACGTTCCATAGTCTCACCGTATTATCAGTACTTCCCGATACGATGAACTCTGAATCACTGGATATAGCCACAGATAATACATAATGTGTGTGACCACTCATGGTCTTACAGGTACCTGTCTTGACGTTCCATAGTCTCACCGTCTAATCAGTACTTCCCGATACGATGAACTCTGAATCACTGGATATAGCCACAGATAATACAGAATCTGTGTGACCACTCATGGTCTTACAGGTACCTGTCTTGACGTTCCATAGTCTCACCGAATAATCATAACTTCCCGATACGATGAACTCTGAATCACTGGATATAGCCACAGATCTTACAGAACTAGTGTGACCACTCATGGTCTTACAGGTACCTGTCTTGACGTTCCATAGTCTCACCGTCTTATCATAACTTCCCGATACGATGAACTCTGAATCACTGGATATAGCCACAGATAATACATAATGTGTGTGACCACTCATGGTCTTACAGGTACCTGTCTTGACGTTCCATAGTCTCACCGAATAATCATAACTTCCCGATACGATGAACTCTGAATCACTGGATATAGCCACAGATCTTACAGAACTAGTGTGACCACTCATGGTCTTACAGGTACCTGTCTTGACGTTCCATAGTCTCACCGAATAATCATAACTTCCCGATACGATGAACTCTGAATCACTGGATATAGCCACAGATAATACATAATGTGTGTGACCACTCATGGTCTTACAGGTACCTGTCTTGACGTTCCATAGTCTCACCGTCTCATCTCGACTTCCCGATACGATGAACTCTGAATCACTGGATATAGCCACAGATAATACATAATGTGTGTGACCACTCATGGTCTTACAGGTACCTGTCTTGACGTTCCATAGTCTCACCGTATTATCTCGACTTCCCGATACGATGAACTCTGAATCACTGGATATAGCCACAGATAATACATAATGTGTGTGACCACTCATGGTCTTACAGGTACCTGTCTTGACGTTCCATAGTCTCACCGTATTATCTCGACTTCCCGATACGATGAACTCTGAATCACTGGATATAGCCACAGATCTTACAGAACTAGTGTGACCACTCATGGTCTTACAGGTACCTGTCTTGACGTTCCATAGTCTCACCGTCTTATCATAACTTCCCGATACGATGAACTCTGAATCACTGGATATAGCCACAGATAATACATAATGTGTGTGACCACTCATGGTCTTACAGGTACCTTTCTTGACGTTCCATAGTCTCACCGTCTTATCATAACTTCCCGATACGATGAACTCTGAATCACTGGATATAGCCACAGATAATACATAATGTGTGTGACCACTCATGGTCTTACAGGTACCTGTCTTGACGTTCCATAGTCTCACCGTATTATCATAACTTTCCGATACGATGAACTCTGAATCACTGGATATAGCCACAGATAATACATAATGTGTGTGACCACTCATGGTCTTACAGGTACCTGTCTTGACGTTCCATAGTCTCACCGTCTCATCAGTACTTCCCGATACGATGAACTCTGAATCACTGGATATAGCCACAGATAATACATAATGTGTGTGACCACTCATGGTCTTACAGGTACCTGTCTTGACGTTCCATAGTCTCACCGTCTCATCTCGACTTCCCGATACGATGAACTCTGAATCACTGGATATAGCCACAGATAATACATAATGTGTGTGACCACTCATGGTCTTACAGGTACCTGTCTTGACGTTCCATAGTCTCACCGAATAATCATAACTTCCCGATACGATGAACTCTGAATCACTGGATATAGCCACAGATCTTACAGAACTAGTGTGACCACTCATGGTCTTACAGGTACCTGTCTTGACGTTCCATAGTCTCACCGTCTTATCTCAACTTCCCGATACGATGAACTCTGAATCACTGGATATAGCCACAGATAATACATAATTTGTGTGACCACTCATGGTCTTACAGGTACCTGTCTTGACGTTCCATAGTCTCACCGTCTCATCTCGACTTCCCGATACGATGAACTCTGAATCACTGGATATAGCCACAGATAATACATAATGTGTGTGACCACTCATGGTCTTACAGGTACCTGTCTTGACGTTCCATAGTCTCACCGTATTATCTCGACTTCCCGATACGATGAACTCTGAATCACTGGATATAGCCACAGATAATACATAATGTGTGTGACCACTCATGGTCTTACAGGTACCTGTCTTGACGTTCCATAGTCTCACCGTATTATCTCGACTTCCCGATACGATGAACTCTGAATCACTGGATATAGCCACAGATCTTACAGAACTAGTGTGACCACTCATGGTCTTACAGGTACCTGTCTTGACGTTCCATAGTCTCACCGTCTTATCATAACTTCCCGATACGATGAACTCTGAATCACTGGATATAGCCACAGATAATACATAATGTGTGTGACCACTCATGGTCTTACAGGTACCTGTCTTGACGTTCCATAGTCTCACCGAATAATCATAACTTCCCGATACGATGAATTCTGAATCACTGGATATAGCCACAGATAATACATAATGTGTGTGACCACTCATGGTCTTACAGGTACCTGTCTTGACGTTCCATAGTCTCACCGTCTAATCAGTACTTCCCGATACGATGAACTCTGAATCACTGGATATAGCCACAGATAATACATAATGTGTGTGACCACTCATGGTCTTACAGGTACCTGTCTTGACGTTCCATAGTCTCACCGTCTCATCTCGACTTCCCGATACGATGAACTCTGAATCACTGGATATAGCCACAGATAATACATAATGTGTGTGACCACTCATGGTCTTACAGGTACCTGTCTTGACGTTCCATAGTCTCACCGAATAATCATAACTTCCCGATACGATGAACTCTGAATCACTGGATATAGCCACAGATCTTACAGAACTAGTGTGACCACTCATGGTCTTACAGGTACCTGTCTTGACGTTCCATAGTCTCACCGTCTTATCATAACTTCCCGATACGATGAACTCTGAATCACTGGATATAGCCACAGATAATACATAATGTGTGTGACCACTCATGGTCTTACAGGTACCTGTCTTGACGTTCCATAGTCTCACCGTATTATCTCGACTTCCCGATACGATGAACTCTGAATCACTGGATATAGCCACAGATAATACATAATGTGTGTGACCACTCATGGTCTTACAGGTACCTGTCTTGACGTTCCATAGTCTCACCGAATAATCATAACTTCCCGATACGATGAACTCTGAATCACTGGATATAGCCACAGATCTTACAGAATTTGTGTGACCACTCATGGTCTTACAGGTACCTGTCTTGACGTCCCATAGTCTCACCGTATAATCTGCACTTCCCGATACGATGAACTCTGAATCACTGGATATAGCCACAGATAATACAGAATCTGTGTGACAACTCATGGTCTTACAGGTACCTGTCTTGACGTTCCATAGTCTCACCGAATAATCATAACTTCCCGATACGATGAATTCTGAATCACTGGATATAGCCACAGATAATACATAATGTGTGTGACCACTCATGGTCTTACAGGTACCTGTCTTGACGTTCCATAGTCTCACCGTCTAATCAGTACTTCCCGATACGATGAACTCTGAATCACTGGATATAGCCACAGATAATACATAATGTGTGTGACCACTCATGGTCTTACAGGTACCTGTCTTGACGTTCCATAGTCTCACCGTCTCATCTCGACTTCCCGATACGATGAACTCTGAATCACTGGATATAGCCACAGATAATACATAATGTGTGTGACCACCCATGGTCTTACAGGTACCTGTCTTGACGTTCCATAGTCTCACCGTCTCATCAGTACTTCCCGATACGATGAACTCTGAATCACTGGATATAGCCACAGATAATACATAATGTGTGTGACCACTCATGGTCTTACAGGTACCTGTCTTGACGTTCCATAGTCTCACCGAAAAATCATAACTTCCCGATACGATGAACTCTGAATCACTGGATATAGCCACAGATCTTACAGAACTAGTGTGACCACTCATGGTCTTACAGGTACCTGTCTTGACGTTCCATAGTCTCACCGTCTTATCATAACTTCCCGATACGATGAACTCTGAATCACTGGATATAGCCACAGATAATACATAATGTGTGTGACCACTCATGGTCTTACAGGTACCTGTCTTGACGTTCCATAGTCTCACCGTATTATCATAACTTTCCGATACGATGAACTCTGAATCACTGGATATAGCCACAGATCTTACAGAACTAGTGTGACCACTCATGGTCTTACAGGTACCTGTCTTGACGTTCCATAGTCTCACCGTATTATCATAACTTTCCGATACGATGAACTCTGAATCACTGGATATAGCCACAGATAATACATAATGTGTGTGACCACTCATGGTCTTACAGGTACCTTTCTTGACGTTCCATAGTCTCACCGTCTCATCAGTACTTCCCGATACGATGAACTCTGAATCACTGGATATAGCCACAGATAATACATAATGTGTGTGACCACTCATGGTCTTACAGGTACCTGTCTTGACGTTCCATAGTCTCACCGTCTCATCTCGACTTCCCGATACGATGAACTCTGAATCACTGGATATAGCCACAGATAATACATAATGTGTGTGACCACTCATGGTCTTACAGGTACCTGTCTTGACGTTCCATAGTCTCACCGAATAATCATAACTTCCCGATACGATGAACTCTGAATCACTGGATATAGCCACAGATAATACATAATGTGTGTGACCACTCATGGTCTTACAGGTACCTGTCTTGACGTTCCATAGTCTCACCGTATTATCTCGACTTCCCGATACGATGAACTCTGAATCACTGGATATAGCCACAGATCTTACAGAACTAGTGTGACCACTCATGGTCTTACAGGTACCTGTCTTGACGTTCCATAGTCTCACCGTCTTATCATAACTTCCCGATACGATGAACTCTGAATCACTGGATATAGCCACAGATAATACATAATGTGTGTGACCACTCATGGTCTTACAGGTACCTTTCTTGACGTTCCATAGTCTCACCGTCTTATCATAACTTCCCGATACGATGAACTCTGAATCACTGGATATAGCCACAGATAATACATAATGTGTGTGACCACTCATGGTCTTACAGGTACCTGTCTTGACGTTCCATAGTCTCACCGTCTCATCTCGACTTCCCGATACGATGAACTCTGAATCACTGGATATAGCCACAGATAATACATAATGTGTGTGACCACCCATGGTCTTACAGGTACCTGTCTTGACGTTCCATAGTCTCACCGTCTCATCAGTACTTCCCGATACGATGAACTCTGAATCACTGGATATAGCCACAGATAATACATAATGTGTGTGACCACTCATGGTCTTACAGGTACCTGTCTTGACGTTCCATAGTCTCACCGAAAAATCATAACTTCCCGATACGATGAACTCTGAATCACTGGATATAGCCACAGATCTTACAGAACTAGTGTGACCACTCATGGTCTTACAGGTACCTGTCTTGACGTTCCATAGTCTCACCGTCTTATCATAACTTCCCGATACGATGAACTCTGAATCACTGGATATAGCCACAGATAATACATAATGTGTGTGACCACTCATGGTCTTACAGGTACCTGTCTTGACGTTCCATAGTCTCACCGAATAATCATAACTTCCCGATACGATGAACTCTGAATCACTGGATATAGCCACAGATCTTACAGAACTAGTGTGACCACTCATGGTCTTACAGGTACCTGTCTTGACGTTCCATAGTCTCACCGAATAATCATAACTTCCCGATACGATGAACTCTGAATCACTGGATATAGCCACAGATAATACATAATGTGTGTGACCACTCATGGTCTTACAGGTACCTTTCTTGACGTTCCATAGTCTCACCGTCTCATCTCGACTTCCCGATACGATGAACTCTGAATCACTGGATATAGCCACAGATAATACATAATGTGTGTGACCACTCATGGTCTTACAGGTACCTGTCTTGACGTTCCATAGTCTCACCGTATTATCTCGACTTCCCGATACGATGAACTCTGAATCACTGGATATAGCCACAGATAATACATAATGTGTGTGACCACTCATGGTCTTACAGGTACCTGTCTTGACGTTCCATAGTCTCACCGTATTATCTCGACTTCCCGATACGATGAACTCTGAATCACTGGATATAGCCACAGATCTTACAGAACTAGTGTGACCACTCATGGTCTTACAGGTACCTGTCTTGACGTTCCATAGTCTCACCGTCTTATCATAACTTCCCGATACGATGAACTCTGAATCACTGGATATAGCCACAGATCTTACAGAACTAGTGTGACCACTCATGGTCTTACAGGTACCTTTCTTGACGTTCCATAGTCTCACCGTCTTATCATAACTTCCCGATACGATGAACTCTGAATCACTGGATATAGCCACAGATAATACATAATGTGTGTGACCACTCATGGTCTTACAGGTACCTGTCTTGACGTTCCATAGTCTCACCGTATTATCATAACTTTCCGATACGATGAACTCTGAATCACTGGATATAGCCACAGATAATACATAATGTGTGTGACCACTCATGGTCTTACAGGTACCTGTCTTGACGTTCCATAGTCTCACCGTCTCATCAGTACTTCCCGATACGATGAACTCTGAATCACTGGATATAGCCACAGATAATACATAATGTGTGTGACCACTCATGGTCTTACAGGTACCTGTCTTGACGTTCCATAGTCTCACCGTCTCATCTCGACTTCCCGATACGATGAACTCTGAATCACTGGATATAGCCACAGATAATACATAATGTGTGTGACCACTCATGGTCTTACAGGTACCTGTCTTGACGTTCCATAGTCTCACCGAATAATCATAACTTCCCGATACGATGAACTCTGAATCACTGGATATAGCCACAGATCTTACAGAACTAGTGTGACCACTCATGGTCTTACAGGTACCTGTCTTGACGTTCCATAGTCTCACCGTCTTATCTCAACTTCCCGATACGATGAACTCTGAATCACTGGATATAGCCACAGATAATACATAATTTGTGTGACCACTCATGGTCTTACAGGTACCTGTCTTGACGTTCCATAGTCTCACCGTATTATCTCGACTTCCCGATACGATGAACTCTGAATCACTGGATATAGCCACAGATCTTACAGAATCTGTGTGACCACTCATGGTCTTACTGGTACCTGTCTTGACGTTCCATAGTCTCACCGTCTCATCTCGACTTCCCGATACGATGAACTCTGAATCACTGGATATAGCCACAGATAATACATAATGTGTGTGACCACTCATGGTCTTACAGGTACCTGTCTTGACGTTCCATAGTCTCACCGAATAATCATAACTTCCCGATACGATGAACTCTGAATCACTGGATATAGCCACAGATCTTACAGAATTTGTGTGACCACTCATGGTCTTACAGGTACCTGTCTTGACGTTCCATAGTCTCACCGTCTCATCTCGACTTCCCGATACGATGAACTCTGAATCACTGGATATAGCCACAGATAATACATAATGTGTGTGACCACTCATGGTCTTACAGGTACCTGTCTTGACGTTCCATAGTCTCACCGTATTATCTCGACTTCCCGATACGATGAACTCTGAATCACTGGATATAGCCACAGATAATACATAATGTGTGTGACCACTCATGGTCTTACAGGTACCTGTCTTGACGTTCCATAGTCTCACCGTATTATCTCGACTTCCCGATACGATGAACTCTGAATCACTGGATATAGCCACAGATCTTACAGAACTAGTGTGACCACTCATGGTCTTACAGGTACCTGTCTTGACGTTCCATAGTCTCACCGTCTTATCACGACTTCCCGATACGATGAACTCTGAATCACTGGATATAGCCACAGATAATACATAATGTGTGTGACCACTCATGGTCTTACAGGTACCTGTCTTGACGTTCCATAGTCTCACCGAATAATCATAACTTCCCGATACGATGAACTCTGAATCACTGGATATAGCCACAGATCTTACAGAACTAGTGTGACCACTCATGGTCTTACAGGTACCTGTCTTGACGTTCCATAGTCTCACCGTCTTATCATAACTTCCCGATACGATGAACTCTGAATCACTGGATATAGCCACAGATAATACATAATGTGTGTGACCACTCATGGTCTTACAGGTACCTGTCTTGACGTTCCATAGTCTCACCGTATTATCTCGACTTCCCGATACGATGAACTCTGAATCACTGGATATAGCCACAGATAATACATAATGTGTGTGACCACTCATGGTCTTACAGGTACCTGTCTTGACGTTCCATAGTCTCACCGAATAATCATAACTTCCCGATACGATGAACTCTGAATCACTGGATATAGCCACAGATCTTACAGAATTTGTGTGACCACTCATGGTCTTACAGGTACCTGTCTTGACGTCCCATAGTCTCACCGTATAATCTGCACTTCCCGATACGATGAACTCTGAATCACTGGATATAGCCACAGATAATACAGAATCTGTGTGACAACTCATGGTCTTACAGGTACCTGTCTTGACGTTCCATAGTCTCACCGAATAATCATAACTTCCCGATACGATGAATTCTGAATCACTGGATATAGCCACAGATAATACATAATGTGTGTGACCACTCATGGTCTTACAGGTACCTGTCTTGACGTTCCATAGTCTCACCGTCTAATCAGTACTTCCCGATACGATGAACTCTGAATCACTGGATATAGCCACAGATAATACATAATGTGTGTGACCACCCATGGTCTTACAGGTACCTGTCTTGACGTTCCATAGTCTCACCGTCTCATCTCGACTTCCCGATACGATGAACTCTGAATCACTGGATATAGCCACAGATAATACATAATGTGTGTGACCACTCATGGTCTTACAGGTACCTGTCTTGACGTTCCATAGTCTCACCGAATAATCATAACTTCCCGATACGATGAACTCTGAATCACTGGATATAGCCACAGATCTTACAGAACTAGTGTGACCACTCATGGTCTTACAGGTACCTGTCTTGACGTTCCATAGTCTCACCGTCTTATCTCAACTTCCCGATACGATGAACTCTGAATCACTGGATATAGCCACAGATCATACATAATGTGTGTGAACACTCATGGTCTTACAGGTACCTGTCTTGACGTCCCATAGTCTCACCGTCTTATCATCACTTCCCGATACGATGAACTCTGAATCACTGGATATAGCCACAGATCTTACAGAATCTGTGTGACCACTCATGGTCTTACTGGTACCTGTCTTGACGTTCCATAGTCTCACCGTCTCATCTCGACTTCCCGATACGATGAACTCTGAATCACTGGATATAGCCACAGATAATACATAATGTGTGTGACCACTCATGGTCTTACAGGTACCTGTCTTGACGTTCCATAGTCTCACCGAATAATCATAACTTCCCGATACGATGAACTCTGAATCACTGGATATAGCCACAGATAATACATAATGTGTGTGACCACTCATGGTCTTACAGGTACCTGTCTTGACGTTCCATAGTCTCACCGTCTCATCTCGACTTCCCGATACGATGAACTCTGAATCACTGGATATAGCCACAGATAATACATAATGTGTGTGACCACTCATGGTCTTACAGGTACCTGTCTTGACGTTCCATAGTCTCACCGAATAATCATAACTTCCCGATACGATGAACTCTGAATCACTGGATATAGCCACAGATCTTACAGAACTAGTGTGACCACTCATGGTCTTACAGGTACCTGTCTTGACGTTCCATAGTCTCACCGTCTTATCATAACTTCCCGATACGATGAACTCTGAATCACTGGATATAGCCACAGATAATACATAATGTGTGTGACCACTCATGGTCTTACAGGTACCTGTCTTGACGTTCCATAGTCTCACCGTATAATCTGCACTTCCCGATACGATGAACTCTGAATCACTGGATATAGCCACAGATAATACATAATGTGTGTGACCACTCATGGTCTTACAGGTACCTGTCTTGACGTTCCATAGTCTCACCGTATTATCATAACTTTCCGATACGATGAACTCTGAATCACTGGATATAGCCACAGATAATACAGAACTAGTGTGACCACTCATGGTCTTACAGGTACCTGTCTTGACGTTCCATAGTCTCACCGTCTCATCAGTACTTCCCGATACGATGAACTCTGAATCACTGGATATAGCCACAGATAATACATAATGTGTGTGACCACTCATGGTCTTACAGGTACCTGTCTTGACGTTCCATAGTCTCACCGTCTCATCAGTACTTCCCGATACGATGAACTCTGAATCACTGGATATAGCCACAGATCTTACAGAACTAGTGTGACCACTCATGGTCTTACAGGTACCTGTCTTGACGTTCCATAGTCTCACCGTCTCATCTCGACTTCCCGATACGATGAACTCTGAATCACTGGATATAGCCACAGATCTTACAGAACTAGTGTGACCACTCATGGTCTTACAGGTACCTGTCTTGACGTTCCATAGTCTCACCGTTTTATCTCGACTTCCCGATACGATGAACTCTGAATCACTGGATATAGCCACAGATAATACATAACTAGTGTGACCACTCATGGTCTTACAGGTACCTGTCTTGACGTTCCATAGTCTCACCGTCTCATCAGTACTTCCCGATACGATGAACTCTGAATCACTGGATATAGCCACAGATCTTACAGAACTAGTGTGACCACTCATGGTCTTACAGGTACCTGTCTTGACGTCCCATAGTCTCACCGTCTAATCATAACTTCCAGATACGATTAACTCTGAATCACTGGATATAGCAACAGCATATACAACACTAGTGTGACCACTCATGGTCTTACAGGTACCTGTCTTGACGTCCCATAGTCTCACCGTCTAATCATAACTTCCCGATATGATGAACTCTGAATCAATGGATATATCCACAGATAATACATAACTAGTGTGACTACTCATGGTCTTACAGGTACCTGTCTTGACGTCCCATAGTCTCACCGTATTATCTCCACTTCCCGATACGATGAACTCTGAATCACTGGATATAGCCACAGAGCATACTGAACTAGTGTGACTACTCATGGTCTTACAGGTACCTGTCTTGACGTCCCATAGTCTCACCGTATAATCTCCACTTCCCGATACGATGAACTCTGAATCACTGGATATAGCCACAGATCATACAGAACTAGTGTGACCACTAATGGTCTTACAGGTACCTGTCTTGACGTCCCATAGTCTCACCGTACAATCTCCACTTCCCGATACGATGAACTCTGAATCACTGGATATAGCCACAGCATATACTTAATTTGTGTGACCACTCATGGTCTTACAGGTACCTGTCTTGACGTCCCATAGTCTCACCGTACAATCTCCACTTCCCGATACGATGAACTCTGAATCACTGGATATAGCCACAGATCATACATAATGTGTGTGACCACTCATGGTCTTACAGGTACCTGTCTTGACGTTCCATAGTCTCACCGAATAATCATAACTTCCCGATACGATGAACTCTGAATCACTGGATATAGCCACAGATCTTACAGAACTAGTGTGACCACTCATGGTCTTACAGGTACCTGTCTTGACGTTCCATAGTCTCACCGTCTTATCTCAACTTCCCGATACGATGAACTCTGAATCACTGGATATAGCCACAGCATATACAACACTAGTGTGACCACTCATGGTCTTACAGGTACCTGTCTTGACGTCCCATAGTCTCACCGTCTTATCTCCACTTCCCGATACGATGAACTCTGAATCACTGGATATAGCCACAGCATATACAACACTAGTGTGACCACTCATGGTCTTACAGGTACCTTTCTTGACGTCCCATAGTCTCACCGTCTTATCATCACTTCCCGATACGATGAACTCTGAATCACTGGATATATCCACAGATCATACAGAACTAGTGTGACCACTAATGGTCTTACAGGTACCTGTCTTGACGTCCCATAGTCTCACCGTATTATCTCCACTTCCCGATACGATGAACTCTGAATCACTGGATATAGCCACAGCATATACATCACTAATATGACCACTCATGGTCTTACAGGTACCTGTCTTGACGTCCCATAGTCTCACCGTACAATCTCCACTTCCCGATACGATGAACTCTGAATCACTGGATATAGCCACAGCATATACTTAATTTGTGTGACCACTCATGGTCTTACAGGTACCTGTCTTGACGTCCCATAGTCTCACCGTACAATCTCCACTTCCCGATACGATGAACTCTGAATCACTGGATATAGCCACAGATCATACATAATGTGTGTGACCACTCATGGTCTTACAGGTACCTGTCTTGACGTCCCATAGTCTCACCGTATAATCTCAACTTCCCGATACGATGAACTCTGAATCACTGGATATAGCCACAGCATATACTTAATTTGTGTGACCACTCATGGTCTTACAGGTACCTGTCTTGACGTCCCATAGTCTCACCGTATTATCTCCACTTCCCGATACGATGAACTCTGAATCACTGGATATAGCCACAGATCATACATAATGTGTGTGAACACTCATGGTCTTACAGGTACCTGTCTTGACGTCCCATAGTCTCACTGTATAATCTCCACTTCCCGATACGATGAACTCTGAATCACTGGATATAGCCACAGCATATACAACACTAGTGTGACCACTCATGGTCTTACAGGTACCTGTCTTGACGTCCCATAGTCTCACCGTATAATCTCCACTTCCCGATACGATGAACTCTGAATCACTGAATATAGCCACAGATCATACAGAACTAGTGTGACCACTCATGGTCTTACAGGTACCTGTCTTGACGTCCCATAGTCTCACCGTCTTATCTCCACTTCCCGATACGATGAACTCTGAATCACTGGATATAGCCACAGATCATACATAATGTGTGTGAACACTCATGGTCTTACAGGTACCTGTCTTGACGTCCCATAGTCTCACCGTATAATCTCCACTTCCCGATACGATGAACTCTGAATCACTGGATATAGCCACAGATCATACAGAACTAGTGTGACCACTCATGGTCTTACAGGTACCTGTCTTGACGTCCCATAGTCTCACCGTCTTATCTCAACTTCCCGATACGATGAACTCTGAATCACTGGATATAGCCACAGCATATACTTAATTTGTGTGACCACTCATGGTCTTACAGGTACCTGTCTTGACGTCCCATAGTCTCACCGTATTATCTCCACTTCCCGATACGATGAACTCTGAATCACTGGATATAGCCACAGCATATACAACACTAGTGTGACCACTCATGGTCTTACAGGTACCTGTCTTGACGTCCCATAGTCTCACCGTCTTATCTCCACTTCCCGATACGATGAACTCTGAATCACTGGATATAGCCACAGCATATACAACACTAGTGTGACCACTCATGGTCTTACAGGTACCTTTCTTGACGTCCCATAGTCTCACCGTCTTATCATCACTTCCCGATACGATGAACTCTGAATCACTGGATATAGCCACAGATCATACATAATGTGTGTGACCACTCATGGTCTTACAGGTACCTGTCTTGACGTCCCATAGTCTCACCGTATAATCTCCACTTCCCGATACGATGAACTCTGAATCACTGAATATAGCCACAGATCATACAGAACTAGTGTGACCACTCATGGTCTTACAGGTACCTGTCTTGACGTCCCATAGTCTCACCGTCTTATCTCCACTTCCCGATACGATGAACTCTGAATCACTGGATATAGCCACAGATCATACATAATGTGTGTGAACACTCATGGTCTTACAGGTACCTGTCTTGACGTCCCATAGTCTCACCGTATAATCTCCACTTCCCGATACGATGAACTCTGAATCACTGGATATAGCCACAGATCATACAGAACTAGTGTGACCACTCATGGTCTTACAGGTACCTGTCTTGACGTCCCATAGTCTCACCGTCTTATCTCAACTTCCCGATACGATGAACTCTGAATCACTGGATATAGCCACAGCATATACTTAATTTGTGTGACCACTCATGGTCTTACAGGTACCTGTCTTGACGTCCCATAGTCTCACCGTATTATCTCCACTTCCCGATACGATGAACTCTGAATCACTGGATATAGCCACAGCATATACAACACTAGTGTGACCACTCATGGTCTTACAGGTACCTGTCTTGACGTCCCATAGTCTCACCGTCTTATCTCCACTTCCCGATACGATGAACTCTGAATCACTGGATATAGCCACAGCATATACAACACTAGTGTGACCACTCATGGTCTTACAGGTACCTTTCTTGACGTCCCATAGTCTCACCGTCTTATCATCACTTCCCGATACGATGAACTCTGAATCACTGGATATAGCCACAGATCATACATAATGTGTGTGACCACTCATGGTCTTACAGGTACCTGTCTTGACGTCCCATAGTCTCACCGTCTTATCTCCACTTCCCGATACGATGAACTCTGAATCACTGGATATAGCCACAGATCATACAGAACTAGTGTGACCACTAATGGTCTTACAGGTACCTGTCTTGACGTCCCATAGTCTCACCGTATAATCTCCACTTCCCGATACGATGAACTCTGAATCACTGGATATATCAACAGATAATACACAACTAGTGTGACTACTCATGGTCTTACAGGTACCTGTCTTGACGTCCCATAGTCTCACCGTATAATCTCCACTTCCCGATACGATGAACTCTGAATCACTGGATATAGCCACAGATCATACAGAACTAGTGTGACCACTAATGGTCTTACAGGTACCTGTCTTGACGTCCCATAGTCTCACCGTATAATCTCCACTTCCCGATACGATGAACTCTGAATCACTGGATATAGCCACAGATCATACAGAACTAGTGTGACCACTCATGGTCTTACAGGTACCTGTCTTGACGTCCCATAGTCTCACCGTCTTATCTCAACTTCCCGATACGATGAACTCTGAATCACTGGATATAGCCACAGCATATACTTAATTTGTGTGACCACTCATGGTCTTACAGGTACCTGTCTTGACGTCCCATAGTCTCACCGTATTATCTCCACTTCCCGATACGATGAACTCTGAATCACTGGATATAGCCACAGCATATACAACACTAGTGTGACCACTCATGGTCTTACAGGTACCTGTCTTGACGTCCCATAGTCTCACCGTCTTATCTCCACTTCCCGATACGATGAACTCTGAATCACTGGATATAGCCACAGATCATACAGAACTAGTGTGACCACTCATGGTCTTACAGGTACCTTTCTTGACGTCCCATAGTCTCACCGTCTTATCATCACTTCCCGATACGATGAACTCTGAATCACTGGATATAGCCACAGATCATACATAATGTGTGTGACCACTCATGGTCTTACAGGTACCTGTCTTGACGTCCCATAGTCTCACCGTATAATCTCCACTTCCCGATACGATGAACTCTGAATCACTGGATATAGCCACAGATCATACATAATGTGTGTGACCACTCATGGTCTTACAGGTACCTGTCTTGACGTCCCATAGTCTCACCGTATAATCTCCACTTCCCGATACGATGAACTCTGAATCACTGAATATAGCCACAGATCATACAGAACTAGTGTGACCACTCATGGTCTTACAGGTACCTGTCTTGACGTCCCATAGTCTCACCGTCTTATCTCCACTTCCCGATACGATGAACTCTGAATCACTGGATATAGCCACAGCATATACAACACTAGTGTGACCACTCATGGTCTTACAGGTACCTGTCTTGACGTCCCATAGTCTCACCGTATAATCTCCACTTCCCGATACGATGAACTCTGAATCACTGAATATAGCCACAGTTCATACATCACTAATATGACCACTCATGGTCTTACAGGTACCTGTCTTGACGTCCCATAGTCTCACCGTCTTATCTCCACTTCCCGATACGATGAACTCTGAATCACTGGATATAGCCACAGATCATACAGAACTAGTGTGACCACTAATGGTCTTACAGGTACCTGTCTTGACGTCCCATAGTCTCACCGTATTATCTCCACTTCCCGATACGATGAACTCTGAATCACTGGATATAGCCACAGATCATACAGAACTAGTGTGACCACTCATGGTCTTACAGGTACCTGTCTTGACGTCCCATAGTCTCACCGTCTTATCTCCACTTCCCGATACGATGAACTCTGAATCACTGGATATAGCCACAGCATATACAACACTAGTGTGACCACTCATGGTCTTACAGGTACCTGTCTTGACGTCCCATAGTCTCACCGTCTTATCATCACTTCCCGATACGATGAACTCTGAATCACTGGATATAGCCACAGATCATACAGAATTAGTGTGACCACTCATGGTCTTACAGGTACCTGTCTTGACGTCCCATAGTCTCACCGTATAATCTCCACTTCCCGATACGATGAACTCTGAATCACTGGATATAGCCACAGCATATACATCACTAATATGACCACTCATGGTCTTACAGGTACCTGTCTTGACGTCCCATAATCTCACAGTCTTATCTCAACTTCCCGATACGATGAACTCTGAATCACTGGATATATCAACAGATAATACACAACTAGTGTGACTACTCATGGTCTTACAGGTACCTGTCTTGACGTCCCATAGTCTCACCGTATAATCTCCACTTCCCGATACGATGAACTCTGAATCACTGGATATAGCCACAGATCATACAGAACTAGTGTGACCACTAATGGTCTTACAGGTACCTGTCTTGACGTCCCATAGTCTCACCGTATAATCTCCACTTCCCGATACGATGAACTCTGAATCACTGAATATAGCCACAGATCATACAGAACTAGTGTGACCACTCATGGTCTTACAGGTACCTGTCTTGACGTCCCATAGTCTCACCGTATAATCTCCACTTCCCGATACGATGAACTCTGAATCACTGGATATAGCCACAGATAATACACAACTAGTGTGACTACTCATGGTCTTACAGGTACCTGTCTTGACGTCCCATAGTCTCACCGTACAATCTCCACTTCCCGATACGATGAACTCTGAATCACTGGATATAGCCACAGATCATACATAATGTGTGTGAACACTCATGGTCTTACAGGTACCTGTCTTGACGTCCCATAATCTCACCGTCTTATCTCAACTTCCCGATACGATGAACTCTGAATCACTGGATATAGCCACAGCATATACAACACTAGTGTGACCACTCATGGTCTTACAGGTACCTGTCTTGACGTCCCATAGTCTCACCGTCTTATCATCACTTCCCGATACGATGAACTCTGAATCACTGGATATAGCCACAGATCATACATCACTAATATGACCACTCATGGTCTTACAGGTACCTGTCTTGACGTCCCATAATCTCACAGTCTTATCTCAACTTCCCGATACGATGAACTCTGAATCACTGGATATATCAACAGATAATACACAACTAGTGTGACTACTCATGGTCTTACAGGTACCTGTCTTGACGTCCCATAGTCTCACCGTATAATCTCCACTTCCCGATACGATGAACTCTGAATCACTGGATATAGCCACAGATCATACAGAACTAGTGTGACCACTAATGGTCTTACAGGTACCTGTCTTGACGTCCCATAGTCTCACCGTATTATCTCCACTTCCCGATACGATGAACTCTGAATCACTGGATATAGCCACAGATCATACATAATGTGTGTGAACACTCATGGTCTTACAGGTACCTGTCTTGACGTCCCATAGTCTCACCGTATAATCTCCACTTCCCGATACGATGAACTCTGAATCACTGAATATAGCCACAGATCATACATCACTAATATGACCACTCATGGTCTTACAGGTACCTGTCTTGACGTCCCATAGTCTCACCGTCTTATCTCCACTTCCCGATACGATGAACTCTGAATCACTGGATATAGCCACAGATCATACAGAACTAGTGTGACCACTAATGGTCTTACAGGTACCTGTCTTGACGTCCCATAGTCTCACCGTATTATCTCCACTTCCCGATACGATGAACTCTGAATCACTGGATATAGCCACAGATCATACTTAATTTGTGTGACCACTCATGGTCTTACAGGTACCTGTCTTGACGTCCCATAGTCTCACCGTCTTATCTCCACTTCCCGATACGATGAACTCTGAATCACTGGATATAGCCACAGCATATACAACACTAGTGTGACCACTCATGGTCTTACAGGTACCTGTCTTGACGTCCCATAGTCTCACCGTATAATCTCCACTTCCCGATACGATGAACTCTGAATCACTGGATATAGCCACAGATAATACATAATGTGTGTGACCACTCATGGTCTTACAGGTACCTGTCTTGACGTCCCATAGTCTCACCGTATAATCTCCACTTCCCGATACGATGAACTCTGAATCACTGGATATAGCCACAGATCATACATAATGTGTGTGAACACTCATGGTCTTACAGGTACCTGTCTTGACGTCCCATAGTCTCACCGTATAATCTCCACTTCCCGATACGATGAACTCTGAATCACTGGATATAGCCACAGCATATACAACACTAGTGTGACCACTCATGGTCTTACAGGTACCTGTCTTGACGTCCCATAGTCTCACCGTATAATCTCCACTTCCCGATACGATGAACTCTGAATCACTGAATATAGCCACAGATCATACAACACTAGTGTGACCACTAATGGTCTTACAGGTACCTGTCTTGACGTCCCATAGTCTCACCGTATAATCTCCACTTCCCGATACGATGAACTCTGAATCACTGAATATAGCCACAGATCATACATCACTAATATGACCACTCATGGTCTTACAGGTACCTGTCTTGACGTCCCATAGTCTCACCGTCTTATCTCCACTTCCCGATACGATGAACTCTGAATCACTGAATATAGCCACAGATCATACATAATGTGTGTGAACACTCATGGTCTTACAGGTACCTGTCTTGACGTCCCATAGTCTCACCGTATAATCTCCACTTCCCGATACGATGAACTCTGAATCACTGGATATAGCCACAGCATATACAACACTAGTGTGACCACTCATGGTCTTACAGGTACCTGTCTTGACGTCCCATAGTCTCACCGTATAATCTCCACTTCCCGATACGATGAACTCTGAATCACTGGATATAGCCACAGATAATACACAACTAGTGTGACTACTCATGGTCTTACAGGTACCTGTCTTGACGTCCCATAGTCTCACCGTCTAATCATAACTTCCAGATACGATTAACTCTGAATCACTGGATATAGCAACAGCATATACACAACTAGTGTGACCACTCATGGTCTTACAGGTACCTGTCTTGACGTCCCATAGTCTCACCGTCTAATCATAACTTCCCGATATGATGAACTCTGAATCAATGGATATATCCACAGATAATACATAACTAGTGTGACTACTCATGGTCTTACAGGTACCTGTCTTGACGTCCCATAGTCTCACCGTATTATCTCCACTTCCCGATACGATGAACTCTGAATCACTGGATATAGCCACAGAGCATACTGAACTAGTGTGACTACTCATGGTCTTACAGGTACCTGTCTTGACGTCCCATAGTCTCACCGTCTTATCTCCACTTCCCGATACGATGAACTCTGAATCACTGGATATATCCACAGATAATACATAACTAGTGTGACCACTCATGGTCTTACAGGTACCTGTCTTGACGTCCCATAATCTCACAGTCTTATCTCAACTTCCCGATACGATGAACTCTGAATCACTGGATATAGCCACAGATCATACAGAATTTGTGTGACCACTCATGGTCTTACAGGTACCTGTCTTGACGTCCCATAGTCTCACCGTATAATCTCCACTTCCCGATACGATGAACTCTGAATCACTGAATATAGCCACAGATCATACAACACTAGTGTGACCACTAATGGTCTTACAGGTACCTGTCTTGACGTCCCATAGTCTCACCGTCTTATCTCCACTTCTCGATACGATGAACTCTGAATCACTGGATATATCCACAGATCATACAGAACTAGTGTGACCACTAATGGTCTTACAGGTACCTGTCTTGACGTCCCATAGTCTCACCGTATAATCTCCACTTCCCGATACGATGAACTCTGAATCACTGGATATAGCCACAGCATATACATCACTAATATGACCACTCATGGTCTTACAGGTACCTGTCTTGACGTCCCATAATCTCACAGTCTTATCTCAACTTCCCGATACGATGAACTCTGAATCACTGGATATAGCCACAGATCATACATAATGTGTGTGAACACTCATGGTCTTACAGGTACCTGTCTTGACGTCCCATAGTCTCACCGTCTTATCATCACTTCCCGATACGATGAACTCTGAATCACTGGATATAGCCACAGCATATACAACACTAGTGTGACCACTCATGGTCTTACAGGTACCTGTCTTGACGTCCCATAGTCTCACCGTACAATCTCCACTTCCCGATACGATGAACTCTGAATCACTGGATATAGCCACAGATCATACAGAACTAGTGTGACCACTCATGGTCTTACAGGTACCTGTCTTGACGTCCCATAGTCTCACCGTCTTATCTCCACTTCCCGATACGATGAACTCTGAATCACTGGATATAGCCACAGCATATACAACACTAGTGTGACCACTCATGGTCTTACAGGTACCTGTCTTGACGTCCCATAATCTCACAGTCTTATCTCAACTTCCCGATACGATGAACTCTGAATCACTGGATATAGCCACAGCATATACAACACTAGTGTGACCACTCATGGTCTTACAGGTACCTGTCTTGACGTTCCATAGTCTCACCGTCTCATCAGTACTTCACGATACGATGAACTCTGAATCACTGGATATAGCCACAGATCTTACAGAACTAGTGTGACCACTCATGGTCTTACAGGTACCTGTCTTGACGTTCCATAGTCTCACCGTCTCATCAGTACTTCCCGATACGATGAACTCTGAATCACTGGATATAGCCACAGATAATACATAATGTGTGTAACCACTCATGGTCTTACAGGTACCTGTCTTGACGTTCCATAGTCTCACCGTCTTATCTCAACTTCCCGATACGATGAACTCTGAATCACTGGATATAGCCACAGATCATACATAATGTGTGTGAACACTCATGGTCTTACAGGTACCTGTCTTGACGTCCCATAGTCTCACCGTCTTATCTCAACTTCCCGATACGATGAACTCTGAATCACTGGATATAGCCACAGCATATACAACACTAGTGTGACCACTCATGGTCTTACAGGTACCTGTCTTGACGTCCCATAGTCTCACCGTACAATCTCCACTTCCCGATACGATGAACTCTGAATCACTGGATATAGCCACAGATCATACAGAACTAGTGTGACCACTCATGGTCTTACAGGTACCTGTCTTGACGTCCCATAGTCTCACCGTCTTATCTCCACTTCCCGATACGATGAACTCTGAATCACTGGATATAGCCACAGCATATACAACACTAGTGTGACCACTCATGGTCTTACAGGTACCTGTCTTGACGTCCCATAATCTCACAGTCTTATCTCAACTTCCCGATACGATGAACTCTGAATCACTGGATATAGCCACAGATCATACATAATGTGTGTGAACACTCATGGTCTTACAGGTACCTGTCTTGACGTCCCATAGTCTCACCGTATAATCTCCACTTCCCGATACGATGAACTCTGAATCACTGGATATAGCCACAGCATATACAACACTAGTGTGACCACTCATGGTCTTACAGGTACCTGTCTTGACGTCCCATAGTCTCACCGTATAATCTCCACTTCCCGATACGATGAACTCTGAATCACTGAATATAGCCACAGATCATACATCACTAGTGTGACCACTCATGGTCTTACAGGTACCTGTCTTGACGTCCCATAGTCTCACCGTATTATCTCCACTTCCCGATACGATGAACTCTGAATCACTGGATATAGCCACAGCATATACAACACTAGTGTGACCACTCATGGTCTTACAGGTACCTGTCTTGACGTCCCATAGTCTCACCGTATTATCTCCACTTCCCGATACGATGAACTCTGAATCACTGGATATAGCCACAGAGCATACTGAACTAGTGTGACTACTCATGGTCTTACAGGTACCTGTCTTGACGTCCCATAGTCTCACCGTCTAATCTCCACTTCCCGATACGATGAACTCTGAATCACTGGATATAGCCATAAGATATACTTAATTTGTGTGACCACTCATGGTCTTACAGGTACCTGTCTTGACGTCCCATAATCTCACAGTCTTATCTCAACTTCCCGATACGATGAACTCTGAATCACTGGATATAGCCACAGATCATACACAACTAGTTTGACCACTCATGGTCTTACAGGTACCTGTCTTGACGTCCCATAGTCTCACCGTACAATCTCCACTTCCCGATACGATGAACTCTGAATCACTGGATATAGCCACAGAGCATACTGAACTAGTGTGACTACTCATGGTCTTACAGGTACCTGTCTTGACGTCCCATAGTCTCACCGTCTTATCTCAACTTCCCGATACGATGAACTCTGAATCACTGGATATAGCCACAGCATATACAACACTAGTGTGACCACTCATGGTCTTACAGGTACCTGTCTTGACGTCCCATAGTCTCACCGTACAATCTCCACTTCCCGATACGATGAACTCTGAATCACTGGATATAGCCACAGATCATACAGAACTAGTGTGACCACTCATGGTCTTACAGGTACCTGTCTTGACGTCCCATAGTCTCACCGTATAATCTCCACTTCCCGATACGATGAACTCTGAATCACTGGATATAGCCACAGCATATACTTAATTTGTGTGACCACTCATGGTCTTACAGGTACCTGTCTTGACGTCCCATAGTCTCACCGTATTATCTCCACTTCCCGATACGATGAACTCTGAATCACTGGATATAGCCACAGATCATACATAATGTGTGTGAACACTCATGGTCTTACAGGTACCTGTCTTGACGTCCCATAATCTCACAGTCTTATCTCAACTTCCCGATACGATGAACTCTGAATCACTGGATATAGCCACAGATCATACATAATGTGTGTGAACACTCATGGTCTTACAGGTACCTGTCTTGACGTCCCATAGTCTCACCGTCTTATCTCAACTTCCCGATACGATGAACTCTGAATCACTGGATATAGCCACAGCATATACAACACTAGTGTGACCACTCATGGTCTTACAGGTACCTGTCTTGACGTCCCATAGTCTCACCGTACAATCTCCACTTCCCGATACGATGAACTCTGAATCACTGGATATAGCCACAGATCATACAGAACTAGTGTGACCACTCATGGTCTTACAGGTACCTGTCTTGACGTCCCATAGTCTCACCGTCTTATCTCCACTTCCCGATACGATGAACTCTGAATCACTGGATATAGCCACAGCATATACAACACTAGTGTGACCACTCATGGTCTTACAGGTACCTGTCTTGACGTCCCATAATCTCACAGTCTTATCTCAACTTCCCGATACGATGAACTCTGAATCACTGGATATAGCCACAGATCATACATAATGTGTGTGAACACTCATGGTCTTACAGGTACCTGTCTTGACGTCCCATAGTCTCACCGTATAATCTCCACTTCCCGATACGATGAACTCTGAATCACTGGATATAGCCACAGCATATACAACACTAGTGTGACCACTCATGGTCTTACAGGTACCTGTCTTGACGTCCCATAGTCTCACCGTATAATCTCCACTTCCCGATACGATGAACTCTGAATCACTGAATATAGCCACAGATCATACATCACTAGTGTGACCACTCATGGTCTTACAGGTACCTGTCTTGACGTCCCATAGTCTCACCGTATTATCTCCACTTCCCGATACGATGAACTCTGAATCACTGGATATAGCCACAGCATATACAACACTAGTGTGACCACTCATGGTCTTACAGGTACCTGTCTTGACGTCCCATAGTCTCACCGTATTATCTCCACTTCCCGATACGATGAACTCTGAATCACTGGATATAGCCACAGAGCATACTGAACTAGTGTGACTACTCATGGTCTTACAGGTACCTGTCTTGACGTCCCATAGTCTCACCGTCTAATCTCCACTTCCCGATACGATGAACTCTGAATCACTGGATATAGCCATAAGATATACTTAATTTGTGTGACCACTCATGGTCTTACAGGTACCTGTCTTGACGTCCCATAATCTCACAGTCTTATCTCAACTTCCCGATACGATGAACTCTGAATCACTGGATATAGCCACAGATCATACACAACTAGTTTGACCACTCATGGTCTTACAGGTACCTGTCTTGACGTCCCATAGTCTCACCGTACAATCTCCACTTCCCGATACGATGAACTCTGAATCACTGGATATAGCCACAGATCATACATAATGTGTGTGACCACTCATGGTCTTACAGGTACCTGTCTTGACGTCCCATAGTCTCACCATATAATCTCCACTTCCCGATACGATGAACTCTGAATCACTGGATATATCCACAGATCATACAGAACTAGTGTGACCACTAATGGTCTTACAGGTACCTGTCTTGACGTCCCATAGTCTCACCGTCTTATCTCCACTTCCCGATACGATGAACTCTGAATCACTGGATATAGCCACAGCATATACATCACTAATATGACCACTCATGGTCTTACAGGTACCTGTCTTGACGTCCCATAGTCTCACCGTATAATCTCCACTTCCCGATACGATGAACTCTGAATCACTGGATATAGCCACAGCATATACTTAATTTGTGTGACCACTCATGGTCTTACAGGTACCTGTCTTGACGTCCCATAGTCTCACCGTATTATCTCCACTTCCCGATACGATGAACTCTGAATCACTGGATATATCCACAGATCATACAGAACTAGTGTGACTACTCATGGTCTTACAGGTACCTGTCTTGACGTCCCATAGTCTCACCGTCTTATCTCCACTTCCCGATACGATGAACTCTGAATCACTGGATATATCCACAGATAATACATAACTAGTGTGACCACTCATGGTCTTACAGGTACCTGTCTTGACGTCCCATAGTCTCACCGTCTTATCTCCACTTCCCGATACGATGAACTCTGAATCACTGGATATATCCACAGATCATACAGAACTAGTGTGACCACTAATGGTCTTACAGGTACCTGTCTTGACGTCCCATAGTCTCACCGTCTTATCTCCACTTCCCGATACGATGAACTCTGAATCACTGGATATAGCCACAGCATATACATCACTAATATGACCACTCATGGTCTTACAGGTACCTGTCTTGACGTCCCATAGTCTCACCGTATAATCTCCACTTCCCGATACGATGAACTCTGAATCACTGGATATAGCCACAGCATATACTTAATTTGTGTGACCACTCATGGTCTTACAGGTACCTGTCTTGACGTCCCATAGTCTCACCGTATTATCTCCACTTCCCGATACGATGAACTCTGAATCACTGGATATATCCACAGATCATACAGAACTAGTGTGACTACTCATGGTCTTACAGGTACCTGTCTTGACGTCCCATAGTCTCACCGTATTATCTCCACTTCCCGATACGATGAACTCTGAATCACTGGATATATCCACAGATAATACATAACTAGTGTGACCACTCATGGTCTTACAGGTACCTGTCTTGACGTCCCATAGTCTCACCGTATTATCTCCACTTCCCGATACGATGAACTCTGAATCACTGGATATAGCCACAGCATATACAACACTAGTGTGACCACTCATGGTCTTACAGGTACCTGTCTTGACGTCCCATAGTCTCACCGTATAATCTCCACTTCCCGATACGATGAACTCTGAATCACTGGATATAGCCACAGAGCATACTGAACTAGTGTGACTACTCATGGTCTTACAGGTACCTGTCTTGACGTCCCATAGTCTCACCGTACAATCTCCACTTCTCGATACGATGAACTCTGAATCACTGGATATATCCACAGATCATACAGAACTAGTGTGACCACTAATGGTCTTACAGGTACCTGTCTTGACGTCCCATAGTCTCACCGTATAATCTCCACTTCCCGATACGATGAACTCTGAATCACTGGATATAGCCACAGCATATACATCACTAATATGACCACTCATGGTCTTACAGGTACCTGTCTTGACGTCCCATAATCTCACAGTCTTATCTCAACTTCCCGATACGATGAACTCTGAATCACTGGATATAGCCACAGATCATACATAATGTGTGTGACCACTCATGGTCTTACAGGTACCTGTCTTGACGTCCCATAGTCTCACCGTATAATCTCCACTTCCCGATACGATGAACTCTGAATCACTGAATATAGCCACAGATCATACAGAACTAGTGTGACCACTCATGGTCTTACAGGTACCTGTCTTGACGTCCCATAGTCTCACCGTCTTATCTCCACTTCCCGATACGATGAACTCTGAATCACTGGATATAGCCACAGATCATACATAATGTGTGTGAACACTCATGGTCTTACAGGTACCTGTCTTGACGTCCCATAGTCTCACCGTCTTATCATCACTTCCCGATACGATGAACTCTGAATCACTGGATATAGCCACAGCATATACAACACTAGTGTGACCACTCATGGTCTTACAGGTACCTGTCTTGACGTCCCATAGTCTCACCGTACAATCTCCACTTCCCGATACGATGAACTCTGAATCACTGGATATAGCCACAGATCATACAGAACTAGTGTGACCACTCATGGTCTTACAGGTACCTGTCTTGACGTCCCATAGTCTCACCGTCTTATCTCCACTTCCCGATACGATGAACTCTGAATCACTGGATATAGCCACAGCATATACAACACTAGTGTGACCACTCATGGTCTTACAGGTACCTGTCTTGACGTCCCATAATCTCACAGTCTTATCTCAACTTCCCGATACGATGAACTCTGAATCACTGGATATAGCCACAGCATATACAACACTAGTGTGACCACTCATGGTCTTACAGGTACCTGTCTTGACGTCCCATAGTCTCACCGTATAATCTCCACTTCCCGATACGATGAACTCTGAATCACTGGATATAGCCACAGCATATACAAAACTAGTGTGACCACTCATGGTCTTACAGGTACCTGTCTTGACGTCCCATAGTCTCACCGTATAATCTCCACTTCCCGATACGATGAACTCTGAATCACTGGATATAGCCACAGATCATACATAATGTGTGTGAACACTCATGGTCTTACAGGTACCTGTCTTGACGTCCCATAATCTCACAGTCTTATCTCAACTTCCCGATACGATGAACTCTGAATCACTGGATATAGCCACAGATCATACATAATGTGTGTGAACACTCATGGTCTTACAGGTACCTGTCTTGACGTCCCATAGTCTCACCGTCTTATCTCAACTTCCCGATACGATGAACTCTGAATCACTGGATATAGCCACAGCATATACAACACTAGTGTGACCACTCATGGTCTTACAGGTACCTGTCTTGACGTCCCATAGTCTCACCGTACAATCTCCACTTCCCGATACGATGAACTCTGAATCACTGGATATAGCCACAGATCATACAGAACTAGTGTGACCACTCATGGTCTTACAGGTACCTGTCTTGACGTCCCATAGTCTCACCGTCTTATCTCCACTTCCCGATACGATGAACTCTGAATCACTGGATATAGCCACAGCATATACAACACTAGTGTGACCACTCATGGTCTTACAGGTACCTGTCTTGACGTCCCATAATCTCACAGTCTTATCTCAACTTCCCGATACGATGAACTCTGAATCACTGGATATAGCCACAGATCATACATAATGTGTGTGAACACTCATGGTCTTACAGGTACCTGTCTTGACGTCCCATAGTCTCACCGTATAATCTCCACTTCCCGATACGATGAACTCTGAATCACTGGATATAGCCACAGCATATACAACACTAGTGTGACCACTCATGGTCTTACAGGTACCTGTCTTGACGTCCCATAGTCTCACCGTATAATCTCCACTTCCCGATACGATGAACTCTGAATCACTGAATATAGCCACAGATCATACATCACTAGTGTGACCACTCATGGTCTTACAGGTACCTGTCTTGACGTCCCATAGTCTCACCGTATTATCTCCACTTCCCGATACGATGAACTCTGAATCACTGGATATAGCCACAGCATATACAACACTAGTGTGACCACTCATGGTCTTACAGGTACCTGTCTTGACGTCCCATAGTCTCACCGTATTATCTCCACTTCCCGATACGATGAACTCTGAATCACTGGATATAGCCACAGAGCATACTGAACTAGTGTGACTACTCATGGTCTTACAGGTACCTGTCTTGACGTCCCATAGTCTCACCGTCTAATCTCCACTTCCCGATACGATGAACTCTGAATCACTGGATATAGCCATAAGATATACTTAATTTGTGTGACCACTCATGGTCTTACAGGTACCTGTCTTGACGTCCCATAATCTCACAGTCTTATCTCAACTTCCCGATACGATGAACTCTGAATCACTGGATATAGCCACAGATCATACACAACTAGTTTGACCACTCATGGTCTTACAGGTACCTGTCTTGACGTCCCATAGTCTCACCGTACAATCTCCACTTCCCGATACGATGAACTCTGAATCACTGGATATAGCCACAGATCATACATAATGTGTGTGACCACTCATGGTCTTACAGGTACCTGTCTTGACGTCCCATAGTCTCACCATATAATCTCCACTTCCCGATACGATGAACTCTGAATCACTGGATATATCCACAGATCATACAGAACTAGTGTGACCACTAATGGTCTTACAGGTACCTGTCTTGACGTCCCATAGTCTCACCGTCTTATCTCCACTTCCCGATACGATGAACTCTGAATCACTGGATATAGCCACAGCATATACATCACTAATATGACCACTCATGGTCTTACAGGTACCTGTCTTGACGTCCCATAGTCTCACCGTATAATCTCCACTTCCCGATACGATGAACTCTGAATCACTGGATATAGCCACAGCATATACTTAATTTGTGTGACCACTCATGGTCTTACAGGTACCTGTCTTGACGTCCCATAGTCTCACCGTATTATCTCCACTTCCCGATACGATGAACTCTGAATCACTGGATATAGCCACAGATCATACATAATGTGTGTGAACACTCATGGTCTTACAGGTACCTGTCTTGACGTCCCATAATCTCACAGTCTTATCTCAACTTCCCGATACGATGAACTCTGAATCACTGGATATAGCCACAGATCATACATAATGTGTGTGAACACTCATGGTCTTACAGGTACCTGTCTTGACGTCCCATAGTCTCACCGTCTTATCTCAACTTCCCGATACGATGAACTCTGAATCACTGGATATAGCCACAGCATATACAACACTAGTGTGACCACTCATGGTCTTACAGGTACCTGTCTTGACGTCCCATAATCTCACAGTCTTATCTCAACTTCCCGATACGATGAACTCTGAATCACTGGATATAGCCACAGATCATACAGAACTAGTGTGACCACTCATGGTCTTACAGGTACCTGTCTTGACGTCCCATAGTCTCACCGTCTTATCTCCACTTCCCGATACGATGAACTCTGAATCACTGGATATAGCCACAGCATATACAACACTAGTGTGACCACTCATGGTCTTACAGGTACCTGTCTTGACGTCCCATAATCTCACAGTCTTATCTCAACTTCCCGATACGATGAACTCTGAATCACTGGATATAGCCACAGATCATACATAATGTGTGTGAACACTCATGGTCTTACAGGTACCTGTCTTGACGTCCCATAGTCTCACCGTATAATCTCCACTTCCCGATACGATGAACTCTGAATCACTGGATATAGCCACAGCATATACAACACTAGTGTGACCACTCATGGTCTTACAGGTACCTGTCTTGACGTCCCATAGTCTCACCGTATAATCTCCACTTCCCGATACGATGAACTCTGAATCACTGAATATAGCCACAGATCATACATCACTAGTGTGACCACTCATGGTCTTACAGGTACCTGTCTTGACGTCCCATAGTCTCACCGTATTATCTCCACTTCCCGATACGATGAACTCTGAATCACTGGATATAGCCACAGCATATACAACACTAGTGTGACCACTCATGGTCTTACAGGTACCTGTCTTGACGTCCCATAGTCTCACCGTATTATCTCCACTTCCCGATACGATGAACTCTGAATCACTGGATATAGCCACAGAGCATACTGAACTAGTGTGACTACTCATGGTCTTACAGGTACCTGTCTTGACGTCCCATAGTCTCACCGTCTAATCTCCACTTCCCGATACGATGAACTCTGAATCACTGGATATAGCCATAAGATATACTTAATTTGTGTGACCACTCATGGTCTTACAGGTACCTGTCTTGACGTCCCATAGTCTCACCGTCTTATCTCCACTTCCCGATACGATGAACTCTGAATCACTGGATATAGCCACAGATCATACATAATGTGTGTGACCACTCATGGTCTTACAGGTACCTGTCTTGACGTCCCATAGTCTCACCATATAATCTCCACTTCCCGATACGATGAACTCTGAATCACTGGATATATCCACAGATCATACAGAACTAGTGTGACCACTAATGGTCTTACAGGTACCTGTCTTGACGTCCCATAGTCTCACCGTCTTATCTCCACTTCCCGATACGATGAACTCTGAATCACTGGATATAGCCACAGCATATACATCACTAATATGACCACTCATGGTCTTACAGGTACCTGTCTTGACGTCCCATAGTCTCACCGTATAATCTCCACTTCCCGATACGATGAACTCTGAATCACTGGATATAGCCACAGCATATACTTAATTTGTGTGACCACTCATGGTCTTACAGGTACCTGTCTTGACGTCCCATAGTCTCACCGTATTATCTCCACTTCCCGATACGATGAACTCTGAATCACTGGATATAGCCACAGATCATACATAATGTGTGTGAACACTCATGGTCTTACAGGTACCTGTCTTGACGTCCCATAATCTCACAGTCTTATCTCAACTTCCCGATACGATGAACTCTGAATCACTGGATATAGCCACAGATCATACATAATGTGTGTGAACACTCATGGTCTTACAGGTACCTGTCTTGACGTCCCATAGTCTCACCGTATAATCTCCACTTCCCGATACGATGAACTCTGAATCACTGGATATAGCCACAGCATATACAACACTAGTGTGACCACTCATGGTCTTACAGGTACCTGTCTTGACGTCCCATAGTCTCACCGTATAATCTCCACTTCCCGATACGATGAACTCTGAATCACTGGATATAGCCACAGATCATACATAATGTGTGTGAACACTCATGGTCTTACAGGTACCTGTCTTGACGTCCCATAATCTCACAGTCTTATCTCAACTTCCCGATACGATGAACTCTGAATCACTGGATATAGCCACAGATCATACATAATGTGTGTGAACACTCATGGTCTTACAGGTACCTGTCTTGACGTCCCATAGTCTCACCGTATTATCTCCACTTCCCGATACGATGAACTCTGAATCACTGGATATAGCCACAGCATATACAACACTAGTGTGACCACTCATGGTCTTACAGGTACCTGTCTTGACGTCCCATAGTCTCACCGTACAATCTCCACTTCCCGATACGATGAACTCTGAATCACTGGATATAGCCACAGATCATACAGAACTAGTGTGACCACTCATGGTCTTACAGGTACCTGTCTTGACGTCCCATAGTCTCACCGTCTTATCTCCACTTCCCGATACGATGAACTCTGAATCACTGGATATAGCCACAGCATATACAACACTAGTGTGACCACTCATGGTCTTACAGGTACCTGTCTTGACGTCCCATAATCTCACAGTCTTATCTCAACTTCCCGATACGATGAACTCTGAATCACTGGATATAGCCACAGATCATACATAATGTGTGTGAACACTCATGGTCTTACAGGTACCTGTCTTGACGTCCCATAGTCTCACCGTCTTATCTGCACTTCCGGATACGATGAACTCTGAATCACTGGATATAGCCACAGAGCATACTGAACTAGTGTGACTACTCATGGTCTTACAGGTACCTGTCTTGACGTCCCATAGTCTCACCGTATAATCTCCACTTCCCGATACGATGAACTCTGAATCACTGGATATAGCCACAGATCATACATAATGTGTGTGAACACTCATGGTCTTACAGGTACCTGTCTTGACGTCCCATAGTCTCACCGTCTTATCTCCACTTCCCGATACGATGAACTCTGAATCACTGGATATAGCCACAGCATATACAACACTAGTGTGACCACTCATGGTCTTACAGGTACCTGTCTTGACGTCCCATAGTCTCACCGTATTATCTCCACTTCCCGATACGATGAACTCTGAATCACTGGATATAGCCACAGCATATACAACACTAGTGTGACCACTCATGGTCTTACAGGTACCTGTCTTGACGTCCCATAGTCTCACCGTACAATCTCCACTTCCCGATACGATGAACTCTGAATCACTGGATATAGCCACAGATCATACAGAACTAGTGTGACCACTCATGGTCTTACAGGTACCTGTCTTGACGTCCCATAGTCTCACCGTCTTATCTCCACTTCCCGATACGATGAACTCTGAATCACTGGATATAGCCACAGATCATACACAACTAGTTTGACCACTCATGGTCTTACAGGTACCTGTCTTGACGTCCCATAGTCTCACCGTACAATCTCCACTTCCCGATACGATGAACTCTGAATCACTGGATATAGCCACAGATCATACATAATGTGTGTGACCACTCATGGTCTTACAGGTACCTGTCTTGACGTCCCATAGTCTCACCATATAATCTCCACTTCCCGATACGATGAACTCTGAATCACTGGATATATCCACAGATCATACAGAACTAGTGTGACCACTAATGGTCTTACAGGTACCTGTCTTGACGTCCCATAGTCTCACCGTCTTATCTCCACTTCCCGATACGATGAACTCTGAATCACTGGATATAGCCACAGATCATACATAATGTGTGTGACCACTCATGGTCTTACAGGTACCTGTCTTGACGTCCCATAGTCTCATCGTCTTATCATCACTTCCCGATACGATGAACTCTGAATCACTGGATATAGCCACAGCATATACAACACTAGTGTGACCACTCATGGTCTTACAGGTACCTGTCTTGACGTCCCATAGTCTCACCGTCTAATCTCCACTTCCCGATACGATGAACTCTGAATCACTGGATATAGCCACAGATCATACATCACTAGTGTGACCACTCATGGTCTTACAGGTACCTGTCTTGACGTCCCATAGTCTCACCGTATAATCTCCACTTCCCGATACGATGAACTCTGAATCACTGGATATATCCACAGATCATACAGAACTAGTGTGACCACTAATGGTCTTACAGGTACCTGTCTTGACGTCCCATAGTCTCACCGTATTATCTCCACTTCCCGATACGATGAACTCTGAATCACTGGATATAGCCACAGCATATACATCACTAATATGACCACTCATGGTCTTACAGGTACCTGTCTTGACGTCCCATAGTCTCATCGTCTTATCATCACTTCCCGATACGATGAACTCTGAATCACTGGATATAGCCACAGATCATACATAATGTGTGTGACCACTCATGGTCTTACAGGTACCTGTCTTGACGTCCCATAGTCTCACCGTCTTATCTCCACTTCCCGATACGATGAACTCTGAATCACTGGATATAGCCACAGATCATACAGAACTAGTGTGACCACTCATGGTCTTACAGGTACCTGTCTTGACGTCCCATAGTCTCACCGTCTTATCTGCACTTCCCGATACGATGAACTCTGAATCACTGGATATAGCCACAGCATATACAACACTAGTGTGACCACTCATGGTCTTACAGGTACCTGTCTTGACGTCCCATAATCTCACAGTCTTATCTCAACTTCCCGATACGATGAACTCTGAATCACTGGATATAGCCACAGATCATACACAACTAGTTTGACCACTCATGGTCTTACAGGTACCTGTCTTGACGTCCCATAGTCTCACCGTACAATCTCCACTTCCCGATACGATGAACTCTGAATCACTGGATATAGATACAGATCATACAGAACTAGTGTGACCACTCATGGTCTTACAGGTACCTGTCTTGACGTCCCATAGTCTCATCGTCTTATCATCACTTCCCGATACGATGAACTCTGAATCACTGGATATAGCCACAGCATATACAACACTAGTGTGACCACTCATGGTCTTACAGGTACCTGTCTTGACGTCCCATAGTCTCACCGTACAATCTCCACTTCCCGATACGATGAACTCTGAATCACTGGATATAGATACAGCATATACATCACTAATATGACCACTCATGGTCTTACAGGTACCTGTCTTGACGTCCCATAGTCTCACCGTCTTATCTCTACTTCCCGATACGATGAACTCTGAATCACTGGATATAGCCACAGATCATACAGAATTTGTGTGACCACTCATGGTCTTACAGGTACCTGTCTTGACGTCCCATAGTCTCACCGTCTTATCTCCACTTCCCGATACGATGAACTCTGAATCACTGGATATAGCCACAGATCATACAGAACTAGTGTGACCACTCATGGTCTTACAGGTACCTGTCTTGACGTCCCATAGTCTCACCGTCTTATCTGCACTTCCCGATACGATGAACTCTGAATCACTGGATATAGCCACAGATCATACATAATGTGTGTGACCACTCATGGTCTTACAGGTACCTGTCTTGACGTCCCATAGTCTCATCGTCTTATCATCACTTCCCGATACGATGAACTCTGAATCACTGGATATAGCCACAGCATATACAACACTAGTGTGACCACTCATGGTCTTACAGGTACCTGTCTTGACGTCCCATAGTCTCACCGTACAATCTCCACTTCCCGATACGATGAACTCTGAATCACTGGATATAGCCACAGCATATACAACACTAGTGTGACCACTCATGGTCTTACAGGTACCTGTCTTGACGTCCCATAATCTCACCGTCTTATCTCAACTTCCCGATACGATGAACTCTGAATCACTGGATATAGCCACAGCATATACAACACTAGTGTGACCACTCATGGTCTTACAGGTACCTGTCTTGACGTCCCATAGTCTCACCGTATAATCTCCACTTCCCGATACGATGAACTCTGAATCACTGGATATAGCCACAGCATATAGAACACTAGTGTGACCACTCATGGTCTTACAGGTACCTGTCTTGACGTCCCATAGTCTCACCGTACAATCTCCACTTCCCGATACGATGAACTCTGAATCACTGGATATAGCCATAGCATATACTTAATTTGTGTGACCACTCATGGTCTTACAGGTACCTGTCTTGACGTCCCATAGTCTCACCGTCTTATCTCAACTTCCCGATACGATGAACTCTGAATCACTGAATATAGCCACAGCATATACTTAATTTGTGTGACCACTCATGGTCTTACAGGTACCTGTCTTGACGTCCCATAGTCTCACCGTCTTATCTCAACTTCCCGATACGATGAACTCTGAATCACTGGATATAGCCACAGATCATACATAATGTGTGTGAACACTCATGGTCTTACAGGTACCTGTCTTGACGTCCCATAGTCTCACCGTCTTATCTCCACTTCCCGATACGATGAACTCTGAATCACTGGATATAGCCACAGATCATACATAATGTGTGTGAACACTCATGGTCTTACAGGTACCTGTCTTGACGTCCCATAGTCTCACCGTCTTATCTCCACTTCCCGATACGATGAACTCTGAATCACTGGATATAGCCACAGCATATACAACACTAGTGTGACCACTCATGGTCTTACAGGTACCTGTCTTGACGTACCATAGTCTCACCGTCTTATCTCAACTTCCCGATACGATGAACTCTGAATCACTGGATATAGCCACAGCATATACAACACTAGTGTGACCACTCATGGTCTTACAGGTACCTGTCTTGACGTCCCATAATCTCACAGTCTTATCTCAACTTCCCGATACGATGAACTCTGAATCACTGGATATAGCCACAGATCATACAGAATTTGTGTGACCACTCATGGTCTTACAGGTACCTGTCTTGACGTCCCATAGTCTCACCGTCTTATCTCCACTTCCCGATACGATGAACTCTGAATCACTGGATATAGCCACAGATCATACAGAACTAGTGTGACCACTCATGGTCTTACAGGTACCTGTCTTGACGTCCCATAGTCTCACCGTCTTATCTCCACTTCCCGATACGATGAACTCTGAATCACTGGATATAGCCACAGATCATACATAATGTGTGTGACCACTCATGGTCTTACAGGTACCTGTCTTGACGTCCCATAGTCTCATCGTCTTATCATCACTTCCCGATACGATGAACTCTGAATCACTGGATATAGCCACAGCATATACAACACTAGTGTGACCACTCATGGTCTTACAGGTACCTGTCTTGACGTCCCATAGTCTCACCGTACAATCTCCACTTCCCGATACGATGAACTCTGAATCACTGGATATAGCCACAGCATATACATCACTAATATGACCACTCATGGTCTTACAGGTACCTGTCTTGACGTCCCATAGTCTCACCGTCTTATCTCTACTTCCCGATACGATGAACTCTGAATCACTGGATATAGCCACAGATCATACAGAATTTGTGTGACCACTCATGGTCTTACAGGTACCTGTCTTGACGTCCCATAGTCTCACCGTCTTATCTCCACTTCCCGATACGATGAACTCTGAATCACTGGATATAGCCACAGATCATACAGAACTAGTGTGACCACTCATGGTCTTACAGGTACCTGTCTTGACGTCCCATAGTCTCACCGTCTTATCTGCACTTCCCGATACGATGAACTCTGAATCACTGGATATAGCCACAGATCATACATAATGTGTGTGACCACTCATGGTCTTACAGGTACCTGTCTTGACGTCCCATAGTCTCATCGTCTTATCATCACTTCCCGATACGATGAACTCTGAATCACTGGATATAGCCACAGCATATACAACACTAGTGTGACCACTCATGGTCTTACAGGTACCTGTCTTGACGTCCCATAGTCTCACCGTACAATCTCCACTTCCCGATACGATGAACTCTGAATCACTGGATATAGCCACAGCATATACAACACTAGTGTGACCACTCATGGTCTTACAGGTACCTGTCTTGACGTCCCATAATCTCACCGTCTTATCTCAACTTCCCGATACGATGAACTCTGAATCACTGGATATAGCCACAGCATATACAACACTAGTGTGACCACTCATGGTCTTACAGGTACCTGTCTTGACGTCCCATAGTCTCACCGTATAATCTCCACTTCCCGATACGATGAACTCTGAATCACTGGATATAGCCACAGCATATAGAACACTAGTGTGACCACTCATGGTCTTACAGGTACCTGTCTTGACGTCCCATAGTCTCACCGTACAATCTCCACTTCCCGATACGATGAACTCTGAATCACTGGATATAGCCATAGCATATACTTAATTTGTGTGACCACTCATGGTCTTACAGGTACCTGTCTTGACGTCCCATAGTCTCACCGTCTTATCTCAACTTCCCGATACGATGAACTCTGAATCACTGAATATAGCCACAGCATATACTTAATTTGTGTGACCACTCATGGTCTTACAGGTACCTGTCTTGACGTCCCATAGTCTCACCGTCTTATCTCAACTTCCCGATACGATGAACTCTGAATCACTGGATATAGCCACAGATCATACATAATGTGTGTGAACACTCATGGTCTTACAGGTACCTGTCTTGACGTCCCATAGTCTCACCGTCTTATCTCCACTTCCCGATACGATGAACTCTGAATCACTGGATATAGCCACAGATCATACATAATGTGTGTGAACACTCATGGTCTTACAGGTACCTGTCTTGACGTCCCATAGTCTCACCGTCTTATCTCCACTTCCCGATACGATGAACTCTGAATCACTGGATATAGCCACAGCATATACAACACTAGTGTGACCACTCATGGTCTTACAGGTACCTGTCTTGACGTACCATAGTCTCACCGTCTTATCTCAACTTCCCGATACGATGAACTCTGAATCACTGGATATAGCCACAGCATATACAACACTAGTGTGACCACTCATGGTCTTACAGGTACCTGTCTTGACGTCCCATAATCTCACAGTCTTATCTCAACTTCCCGATACGATGAACTCTGAATCACTGGATATAGCCACAGATCATACATAATGTGTGTGACCACTCATGGTCTTACAGGTACCTGTCTTGACGTCCCATAGTCTCATCGTCTTATCATCACTTCCCGATACGATGAACTCTGAATCACTGGATATAGCCACAGCATATACAACACTAGTGTGACCACTCATGGTCTTACAGGTACCTGTCTTGACGTCCCATAGTCTCACCGTACAATCTCCACTTCCCGATACGATGAACTCTGAATCACTGGATATAGCCACAGATCATACAGAACTAGTGTGACCACTCATGGTCTTACAGGTACCTGTCTTGACGTCCCATAGTCTCACCGTCTTATCTCCACTTCCCGATACGATGAACTCTGAATCACTGGATATAGCCACAGCATATACAACACTAGTGTGACCACTCATGGTCTTACAGGTACCTGTCTTGACGTCCCATAATCTCACAGTCTTATCTCAACTTCCCGATACGATGAACTCTGAATCACTGGATATAGCCACAGCATATACAACACTAGTGTGACCACTCATGGTCTTACAGGTACCTGTCTTGACGTCCCATAGTCTCACCGTATAATCTCCACTTCCCGATACGATGAACTCTGAATCACTGGATATAGCCACAGCATATAGAACACTAGTGTGACCACTCATGGTCTTACAGGTACCTGTCTTGACGTCCCATAGTCTCACCGTACAATCTCCACTTCCCGATACGATGAACTCTGAATCACTGGATATAGCCATAGCATATACTTAATTTGTGTGACCACTCATGGTCTTACAGGTACCTGTCTTGACGTCACATAGTCTCACCGTCTTATCTCAACTTCCCGATACGATGAACTCTGAATCACTGGATATAGCCACAGCATTTACTTAATTTGTGTGACCACTCATGGTCTTACAGGTACCTGTCTTGACGTCCCATAGTCTCACCGTCTTATCTCAACTTCCCGATACGATGAACTCTGAATCACTGGATATAGCCACAGATCATACATAATGTGTGTGAACACTCATGGTCTTACAGGTACCTGTCTTGACGTCCCATAGTCTCACCGTCTTATCTCCACTTCCCGATACGATGAACTCTGAATCACTGGATATAGCCACAGATCATACATAATGTGTGTGAACACTCATGGTCTTACAGGTACCTGTCTTGACGTCCCATAGTCTCACCGTCTTATCTCCACTTCCCGATACGATGAACTCTGAATCACTGGATATAGCCACAGCATATACAACACTAGTGTGACCACTCATGGTCTTACAGGTACCTGTCTTGACGTCCCATAGTCTCATCGTCTTATCATCACTTCCCGATACGATGAACTCTGAATCACTGGATATAGCCACAGCATATACAACACTAGTGTGACCACTCATGGTCTTACAGGTACCTGTCTTGACGTCCCATAGTCTCACCGTACAATCTCCACTTCCCGATACGATGAACTCTGAATCACTGGATATAGCCACAGCATATACAACACTAGTGTGACCACTCATGGTCTTACAGGTACCTGTCTTGACGTCCCATAATCTCACCGTCTTATCTCAACTTCCCGATACGATGAACTCTGAATCACTGGATATAGCCACAGCATATACAACACTAGTGTGACCACTCATGGTCTTACAGGTACCTGTCTTGACGTCCCATAGTCTCACCGTATAATCTCCACTTCCCGATACGATGAACTCTGAATCACTGGATATAGCCACAGCATATAGAACACTAGTGTGACCACTCATGGTCTTACAGGTACCTGTCTTGACGTCCCATAGTCTCACCGTACAATCTCCACTTCCCGATACGATGAACTCTGAATCACTGGATATAGCCATAGCATATACTTAATTTGTGTGACCACTCATGGTCTTACAGGTACCTGTCTTGACGTCCCATAGTCTCACCGTCTTATCTCAACTTCCCGATACGATGAACTCTGAATCACTGAATATAGCCACAGCATATACTTAATTTGTGTGACCACTCATGGTCTTACAGGTACCTGTCTTGACGTCCCATAGTCTCACCGTCTTATCTCAACTTCCCGATACGATGAACTCTGAATCACTGGATATAGCCACAGATCATACATAATGTGTGTGAACACTCATGGTCTTACAGGTACCTGTCTTGACGTCCCATAGTCTCACCGTCTTATCTCCACTTCCCGATACGATGAACTCTGAATCACTGGATATAGCCACAGATCATACATAATGTGTGTGAACACTCATGGTCTTACAGGTACCTGTCTTGACGTCCCATAGTCTCACCGTCTTATCTCCACTTCCCGATACGATGAACTCTGAATCACTGGATATAGCCACAGCATATACAACACTAGTGTGACCACTCATGGTCTTACAGGTACCTGTCTTGACGTACCATAGTCTCACCGTCTTATCTCAACTTCCCGATACGATGAACTCTGAATCACTGGATATAGCCACAGCATATACAACACTAGTGTGACCACTCATGGTCTTACAGGTACCTGTCTTGACGTCCCATAATCTCACCGTCTTATCTCAACTTCCCGATACGATGAACTCTGAATCACTGGATATAGCCACAGATCATACATAATGTGTGTGACCACTCATGGTCTTACAGGTACCTGTCTTGACGTCCCATAGTCTCATCGTCTTATCATCACTTCCCGATACGATGAACTCTGAATCACTGGATATAGCCACAGCATATACAACACTAGTGTGACCACTCATGGTCTTACAGGTACCTGTCTTGACGTCCCATAGTCTCACCGTACAATCTCCACTTCCCGATACGATGAACTCTGAATCACTGGATATAGCCACAGATCATACAGAACTAGTGTGACCACTCATGGTCTTACAGGTACCTGTCTTGACGTCCCATAGTCTCACCGTCTTATCTCCACTTCCCGATACGATGAACTCTGAATCACTGGATATAGCCACAGCATATACAACACTAGTGTGACCACTCATGGTCTTACAGGTACCTGTCTTGACGTCCCATAATCTCACAGTCTTATCTCAACTTCCCGATACGATGAACTCTGAATCACTGGATATAGCCACAGCATATACAACACTAGTGTGACCACTCATGGTCTTACAGGTACCTGTCTTGACGTCCCATAGTCTCACCGTATAATCTCCACTTCCCGATACGATGAACTCTGAATCACTGGATATAGCCACAGCATATAGAACACTAGTGTGACCACTCATGGTCTTACAGGTACCTGTCTTGACGTCCCATAGTCTCACCGTACAATCTCCACTTCCCGATACGATGAACTCTGAATCACTGGATATAGCCATAGCATATACTTAATTTGTGTGACCACTCATGGTCTTACAGGTACCTGTCTTGACGTCACATAGTCTCACCGTCTTATCTCAACTTCCCGATACGATGAACTCTGAATCACTGGATATAGCCACAGCATTTACTTAATTTGTGTGACCACTCATGGTCTTACAGGTACCTGTCTTGACGTCCCATAGTCTCACCGTCTTATCTCAACTTCCCGATACGATGAACTCTGAATCACTGGATATAGCCACAGATCATACATAATGTGTGTGAACACTCATGGTCTTACAGGTACCTGTCTTGACGTCCCATAGTCTCACCGTCTTATCTCCACTTCCCGATACGATGAACTCTGAATCACTGGATATAGCCACAGCATATACAACACTAGTGTGACCACTCATGGTCTTACAGGTACCTGTCTTGACGTACCATAGTCTCACCGTCTTATCTCAACTTCCCGATACGATGAACTCTGAATCACTGGATATAGCCACAGCATATACAACACTAGTGTGACCACTCATGGTCTTACAGGTACCTGTCTTGACGTCCCATAATCTCACAGTCTTATCTCAACTTCCCGATACGATGAACTCTGAATCACTGGATATAGCCACAGATCATACATAATGTGTGTGACCACTCATGGTCTTACAGGTACCTGTCTTGACGTCCCATAGTCTCACCGTCTTATCTCCACTTCCCGATACGATGAACTCTGAATCACTGGATATAGCCACAGATCATACATAATGTGTGTGAACACTCATGGTCTTACAGGTACCTGTCTTGACGTCCCATAGTCTCACCGTCTTATCTCCACTTCCCGATACGATGAACTCTGAATCACTGGATATAGCCACAGCATATACAACACTAGTGTGACCACTCATGGTCTTACAGGTACCTGTCTTGACGTCCCATAGTCTCACCGTCTTATCTCCACTTCCCGATACGATGAACTCTGAATCACTGGATATAGCCACAGCATATACAACACTAGTGTGACCACTCATGGTCTTACAGGTACCTGTCTTGACGTACCATAGTCTCACCGTCTTATCTCAACTTCCCGATACGATGAACTCTGAATCACTGGATATAGCCACAGATCATACATAATTTGTGTGACCACTCATGGTCTTACAGGTACCTGTCTTGACGTCCCATAGTCTCACCGTCTTATCTCAACTTCCCGATACGATGAACTCTGAATCACTGGATATAGCCACAGATCATACATAATGTGTGTGAACACTCATGGTCTTACAGGTACCTGTCTTGACGTCCCATAGTCTCACCGTCTTATCTCCACTTCCCGATACGATGAACTCTGAATCACTGGATATAGCCACAGATCATACATAATGTGTGTGAACACTCATGGTCTTACAGGTACCTGTCTTGACGTCCCATAGTCTCACCGTCTTATCTCCACTTCCCGATACGATGAACTCTGAATCACTGGATATAGCCACAGCATATACAACACTAGTGTGACCACTCATGGTCTTACAGGTACCTGTCTTGACGTACCATAGTCTCACCGTCTTATCTCAACTTCCCGATACGATGAACTCTGAATCACTGGATATAGCCACAGATCATACTTAATTTGTGTGACCACTCATGGTCTTACAGGTACCTGTCTTGACGTCCCATAGTCTCACCGTCTTATCTGCACTTCCCGATACGATGAACTCTGAATCACTGGATATAGCCACAGAGCATACTGAACTAGTGTGACTACTCATGGTCTTACAGGTACCTGTCTTGACGTCCCATAGTCTCACCGTCTAATCTCCACTTCCCGATACGATGAACTCTGAATCACTGGATATAGCCATAGCATATACTTAATTTGTGTGACCACTCATGGTCTTACAGGTACCTGTCTTGACGTCCCATAGTCTCACCGTATAATCTCCACTTCCCGATACGATGAACTCTGAATCACTGGATATAGCCACAGATCATACAGAATTAGTGTGACCACTCATGGTCTTACAGGTACCTGTCTTGACGTCCCATAGTCTCATCGTCTTATCATCACTTCCCGATACGATGAACTCTGAATCACTGGATATAGCCACAGCATATACAACACTAGTGTGACCACTCATGGTCTTACAGGTACCTGTCTTGACGTCCCATAGTCTCACCGTACAATCTCCACTTCCCGATACGATGAACTCTGAATCACTGGATATAGCCACAGATCATACATAATGTGTGTGACCACTCATGGTCTTACAGGTACCTGTCTTGACGTCCCATAGTCTCACCGTATAATCTCCACTTCCCGATACGATGAACTCTGAATCACTGGATATAGCCACAGCATATACAACACTAGTGTGACCACTCATGGTCTTACAGGTACCTGTCTTGACGTCCCATAGTCTCACCGTACAATCTCCACTTCCCGATACGATGAACTCTGAATCACTGGATATAGCCACAGATCATACAGAACTAGTGTGACCACTCATGGTCTTACAGGTACCTGTCTTGACGTCCCATAGTCTCACCGTCTTATCTCCACTTCCCGATACGATGAACTCTGAATCACTGGATATAGCCACAGCATATACAACACTAGTGTGACCACTCATGGTCTTACAGGTACCTGTCTTGACGTCCCATAATCTCACAGTCTTATCTCAACTTCCCGATACGATGAACTCTGAATCACTGGATATAGCCACAGCATATACATAATGTGTGTGAACACTCATGGTCTTACAGGTACCTGTCTTGACGTCCCATAGTCTCACCGTCTTATCTCCACTTCCCGATACGATGAACTCTGAATCACTGGATATAGCCACAGCATATAGAACACTAGTGTGACCACTCATGGTCTTACAGGTACCTGTCTTGACGTCCCATAGTCTCACCGTACAATCTCCACTTCCCGATACGATGAACTCTGAATCACTGGATATAGCCATAGCATATACTTAATTTGTGTGACCACTCATGGTCTTACAGGTACCTGTCTTGACGTCCCATAGTCTCACCGTCTTATCTCAACTTCCCGATACGATGAACTCTGAATCACTGAATATAGCCACAGCATATACTTAATTTGTGTGACCACTCATGGTCTTACAGGTACCTGTCTTGACGTCCCATAGTCTCACCGTCTTATCTCAACTTCCCGATACGATGAACTCTGAATCACTGGATATAGCCACAGATCATACATAATGTGTGTGAACACTCATGGTCTTACAGGTACCTGTCTTGACGTCCCATAGTCTCACCGTCTTATCTCCACTTCCCGATACGATGAACTCTGAATCACTGGATATAGCCACAGATCATACATAATGTGTGTGAACACTCATGGTCTTACAGGTACCTGTCTTGACGTCCCATAGTCTCACCGTCTTATCTCCACTTCCCGATACGATGAACTCTGAATCACTGGATATAGCCACAGCATATACAACACTAGTGTGACCACTCATGGTCTTACAGGTACCTGTCTTGACGTACCATAGTCTCACCGTCTTATCTCAACTTCCCGATACGATGAACTCTGAATCACTGGATATAGCCACAGATCATACATAATGTGTGTGAACACTCATGGTCTTACAGGTACCTGTCTTGACGTCCCATAGTCTCACCGTCTTATCTGCACTTCCGGATACGATGAACTCTGAATCACTGGATATAGCCACAGAGCATACTGAACTAGTGTGACTACTCATGGTCTTACAGGTACCTGTCTTGACGTCCCATAGTCTCACCGTATAATCTCCACTTCCCGATACGATGAACTCTGAATCACTGGATATAGCCACAGATCATACATAATGTGTGTGAACACTCATGGTCTTACAGGTACCTGTCTTGACGTCCCATAGTCTCACCGTCTTATCATGACTTCCCGATACGATGAACTCTGAATCACTGGATATAGCCACAGATCATACATAATGTGTGTGAACACTCATGGTCTTACAGGTACCTGTCTTGACGTCCCATAGTCTCATCGTCTTATCATCACTTCCCGATACGATGAACTCTGAATCACTGGATATAGCCACAGCATATACAACACTAGTGTGACCACTCATGGTCTTACAGGTACCTGTCTTGACGTCCCATAGTCTCACCGTACAATCTCCACTTCCCGATACGATGAACTCTGAATCACTGGATATAGCCACAGATCATACATAATGTGTGTGACCACTCATGGTCTTACAGGTACCTGTCTTGACGTCCCATAGTCTCACCGTATAATCTCCACTTCCCGATACGATGAACTCTGAATCACTGGATATAGCCACAGCATATACATAATTAGCGTGACCACTCATGGTCTTACAGGTACCTGTCTTGACGTCCCATAGTCTCACCGTACAATCTCCACTTCCCGATACGATGAACTCTGAATCACTGGATATAGCCACAGATCATACATAATGTGTGTGAACACTCATGGTCTTACAGGTACCTGTCTTGACGTCCCATAGTCTCACCGTACAATCTCCACTTCCCGATACGATGAACTCTGAATCACTGGATATAGCCACAGATCATACATAATGTGTGTGAACACTCATGGTCTTACAGGTACCTGTCTTGACGTCCCATAATCTCACCGTCTTATCTCAACTTCCCGATACGATGAACTCTGAATCACTGGATATAGCCACAGCATATACAACACTAGTGTGACCACTCATGGTCTTACAGGTACCTGTCTTGACGTCCCATAGTCTCACCGTCTTATCTCCACTTCCCGATACGATGAACTCTGAATCACTGGATATAGCCACAGCATATACAACACTAGTGTGACCACTCATGGTCTTACAGGTACCTGTCTTGACGTCCCATAATCTCACCGTCTTATCTCAACTTCCCGATACGATGAACTCTGAATCACTGGATATAGCCACAGCATATACAACACTAGTGTGACCACTCATGGTCTTACAGGTACCTGTCTTGACGTCCCATAGTCTCACCGTCTTATCTCCACTTCCCGATACGATGAACTCTGAATCACTGGATATAGCCACAGCATATACAACACTAGTGTGACCACTCATGGTCTTACAGGTACCTGTCTTGACGTCCCATAATCTCACCGTCTTATCTCAACTTCCCGATACGATGAACTCTGAATCACTGGATATAGCCACAGATCATACATAATGTGTGTGACCACTCATGGTCTTACAGGTACCTGTCTTGACGTCCCATAGTCTCACCGTATAATCTCCACTTCCCGATACGATGAACTCTGAATCACTGGATATAGCCACAGCATATACAACACTAGTGTGACCACTCATGGTCTTACAGGTACCTGTCTTGACGTCCCATAGTCTCACCGTATAATCTCCACTTCCCGATACGATGAACTCTGAATCACTGGATATAGCCACAGATCATACAGAACTAGTGTGACCACTCATGGTCTTACAGGTACCTGTCTTGACGTCCCATAGTCTCACCGTCTTATCTCAACTTCCCGATACATGAACTCTGAATCACTGGATATAGCCACAGATCATACAGAATTAGTGTGACCACTCATGGTCTTACAGGTACCTGTCTTGACGTCCCATAGTCTCACCGTCTAATCTCCACTTCCCGATACGATGAACTCTGAATCACTGGATATAGCCACAGCATATACTTAATTTGTGTGACCACTCATGGTCTTACAGGTACCTGTCTTGACGTCCCATAGTCTCACCGTCTTATCTCAACTTCCCGATACGATGAACTCTGAATCACTGGATATAGCCACAGATCATACATAATGTGTGTGAACACTCATGGTCTTACAGGTACCTGTCTTGACGTCCCATAGTCTCACCGTCTTATCTCCACTTCCCGATACGATGAACTCTGAATCACTGGATATAGCCACAGATCATACATAATGTGTGTGAACACTCATGGTCTTACAGGTACCTGTCTTGACGTCCCATAGTCTCACCGTCTTATCTCCACTTCCCGATACGATGAACTCTGAATCACTGGATATAGCCACAGCATATACAACACTAGTGTGACCACTCATGGTCTTACAGGTACCTGTCTTGACGTCCCATAGTCTCACCGTACAATCTCCACTTCCCGATACGATGAACTCTGAATCACTGGATATAGCCACAGATCATACATAATGTGTGTGACCACTCATGGTCTTACAGGTACCTGTCTTGACGTCCCATAGTCTCACCGTATTATCTCCACTTCCCGATACGATGAACTCTGAATCACTGGATATAGCCACAGATCATACAGAATTAGTGTGACCACTCATGGTCTTACAGGTACCTGTCTTGACGTCCCATAGTCTCATCGTCTTATCATCACTTCCCGATACGATGAACTCTGAATCACTGGATATAGCCACAGCATATACAACACTAGTGTGACCACTCATGGTCTTACAGGTACCTGTCTTGACGTCCCATAGTCTCACCGTACAATCTCCACTTCCCGATACGATGAACTCTGAATCACTGGATATAGCCACAGATCATACATAATGTGTGTGACCACTCATGGTCTTACAGGTACCTGTCTTGACGTCCCATAGTCTCACCGTATAATCTACACTTCCCGATACGATGAACTCTGAATCACTGGATATAGCCACAGCATATACAACACTAGTGTGACCACTCATGGTCTTACAGGTACCTGTCTTGACGTCCCATAGTCTCACCGTACAATCTCCACTTCCCGATACGATGAACTCTGAATCACTGGATATAGCCACAGATCATACATAATGTGTGTGAACACTCATGGTCTTACAGGTACCTGTCTTGACGTCCCATAGTCTCACCGTACAATCTCCACTTCCCGATACGATGAACTCTGAATCACTGGATATAGCCACAGATCATACATAATGTGTGTGAACACTCATGGTCTTACAGGTACCTGTCTTGACGTCCCATAATCTCACCGTCTTATCTCAACTTCCCGATACGATGAACTCTGAATCACTGGATATAGCCACAGCATATACAACACTAGTGTGACCACTCATGGTCTTACAGGTACCTGTCTTGACGTCCCATAGTCTCACCGTCTTATCTCCACTTCCCGATACGATGAACTCTGAATCACTGGATATAGCAACAGCATATACAACACTAGTGTGACCACTCATGGTCTTACAGGTACCTGTCTTGACGTCCCATAGTCTCACCGTATAATCTCCACTTCCCGATACGATGAACTCTGAATCACTGGATATAGCCACAGATCATACAGAATTAGTGTGACCACTCATGGTCTTACAGGTACCTGTCTTGACGTCCCATAGTCTCATCGTCTTATCATCACTTCCCGATACGATGAACTCTGAATCACTGGATATAGCCACAGCATATACAACACTAGTGTGACCACTCATGGTCTTACAGGTACCTGTCTTGACGTCCCATAGTCTCACCGTACAATCTCCACTTCCCGATACGATGAACTCTGAATCACTGGATATAGCCACAGATCATACATAATGTGTGTGACCACTCATGGTCTTACAGGTACCTGTCTTGACGTCCCATAGTCTCACCGTATAATCTCCACTTCCCGATACGATGAACTCTGAATCACTGGATATAGCCACAGATCATACAGAACTAGTGTGACCACTCATGGTCTTACAGGTACCTGTCTTGACGTCCCATAGTCTCACCGTACAATCTCCACTTCCCGATACGATGAACTCTGAATCACTGGATATAGCCACAGATCATACATAATGTGTGTGAACACTCATGGTCTTACAGGTACCTGTCTTGACGTCCCATAGTCTCACCGTACAATCTCCACTTCCCGATACGATGAACTCTGAATCACTGGATATAGCCACAGATCATACATAATGTGTGTGAACACTCATGGTCTTACAGGTACCTGTCTTGACGTCCCATAATCTCACCGTCTTATCTCAACTTCCCGATACGATGAACTCTGAATCACTGGATATAGCCACAGCATATACAACACTAGTGTGACCACTCATGGTCTTACAGGTACCTGTCTTGACGTCTCATAGTCTCACCGTCTTATCTCCACTTCCCGATACGATGAACTCTGAATCACTGGATATAGCCACAGATCATACATAATGTGTGTGAACACTCATGGTCTTACAGGTACCTGTCTTGACGTCCCATAGTCTCACCGTCTAATCTCCACTTCCCGATACGATGAACTCTGAATCACTGGATATAGCCATAGCATATACTTAATTTGTGTGACCACTCATGGTCTTACAGGTACCTGTCTTGACGTCCCATAGTCTCACCGTCTTATCTCCACTTCCCGATACGATGAACTCTGAATCACTGGATATAGCCACAGCATATACAACACTAGTGTGACCACTCATGGTCTTACAGGTACCTGTCTTGACGTCCCATAGTCTCACCGTATAATCTCCACTTCCCGATACGATGAACTCTGAATCACTGGATATAGCCACAGATCATACAGAACTAGTGTGACCACTCATGGTCTTACAGGTACCTGTCTTGACGTCCCATAGTCTCACCGTACAATCTCCACTTCCCGATACGATGAACTCTGAATCACTGGATATAGCCACAGATCATACAGAATTAGTGTGACCACTCATGGTCTTACAGGTACCTGTCTTGACGTCCCATAGTCTCACCGTCTAATCTCCACTTCCCGATACGATGAACTCTGAATCACTGGATATAGCCACAGCATATACTTAATTTGTGTGACCACTCATGGTCTTACAGGTACCTGTCTTGACGTCCCATAGTCTCACCGTCTTATCTCAACTTCCCGATACGATGAACTCTGAATCACTGGATATAGCCACAGATCATACATAATGTGTGTGAACACTCATGGTCTTACAGGTACCTGTCTTGACGTCCCATAGTCTCACCGTCTTATCTCCACTTCCCGATACGATGAACTCTGAATCACTGGATATAGCCACAGATCATACATAATGTGTGTGAACACTCATGGTCTTACAGGTACCTGTCTTGACGTCCCATAGTCTCACCGTCTTATCTCAACTTCCCGATACGATGAACTCTGAATCACTGAATATAGCCACAGCATATACTTAATTTGTGTGACCACTCATGGTCTTACAGGTACCTGTCTTGACGTCCCATAGTCTCACCGTCTTATCTCCACTTCCCGATACGATGAACTCTGAATCACTGGATATAGCCACAGATCATACATAATGTGTGTGAACACTCATGGTCTTACAGGTACCTGTCTTGACGTCCCATAGTCTCACCGTCTTATCTCAACTTCCCGATACATGAACTCTGAATCACTGGATATAGCCACAGATCATACAGAATTAGTGTGACCACTCATGGTCTTACAGGTACCTGTCTTGACGTCCCATAGTCTCATCGTCTTATCATCACTTCCCGATACGATGAACTCTGAATCACTGGATATAGCCACAGCATATACAACACTAGTGTGACCACTCATGGTCTTACAGGTACCTGTCTTGACGTCCCATAGTCTCACCGTACAATCTCCACTTCCCGATACGATGAACTCTGAATCACTGGATATAGCCACAGATCATACATAATGTGTGTGAACACTCATGGTCTTACAGGTACCTGTCTTGACGTCCCATAGTCTCACCGTACAATCTCCACTTCCCGATACGATGAACTCTGAATCACTGGATATAGCCACAGATCATACATAATGTGTGTGACCACTCATGGTCTTACAGGTACCTGTCTTGACGTCCCATAATCTCACCGTCTTATCTCAACTTCCCGATACGATGAACTCTGAATCACTGGATATAGCCACAGCATATACAACACTAGTGTGACCACTCATGGTCTTACAGGTACCTGTCTTGACGTCCCATAGTCTCACCGTCTTATCTCCACTTCCCGATACGATGAACTCTGAATCACTGGATATAGCAACAGCATATACAACACTAGTGTGACCACTCATGGTCTTACAGGTACCTGTCTTGACGTCCCATAGTCTCACCGTATAATCTCCACTTCCCGATACGATGAACTCTGAATCACTGGATATAGCCACAGATCATACATAATGTGTGTGACCACTCATGGTCTTACAGGTACCTGTCTTGACGTCCCATAGTCTCATCGTCTTATCATCACTTCCCGATACGATGAACTCTGAATCACTGGATATAGCCACAGCATATACAACACTAGTGTGACCACTCATGGTCTTACAGGTACCTGTCTTGACGTCCCATAGTCTCACCGTACAATCTCCACTTCCCGATACGATGAACTCTGAATCACTGGATATAGCCACAGCATATACAACACTAGTGTGACCACTCATGGTCTTACAGGTACCTGTCTTGACGTCCCATAGTCTCACCGTACAATCTCCACTTCCCGATACGATGAACTCTGAATCACTGGATATAGCCACAGATCATACATAATGTGTGTGACCACTCATGGTCTTACAGGTACCTGTCTTGACGTCCCATAGTCTCACCGTATAATCTCCACTTCCCGATACGATGAACTCTGAATCACTGGATATAGCCACAGATCATACAGAACTAGTGTGACCACTCATGGTCTTACAGGTACCTGTCTTGACGTCCCATAGTCTCACCGTATAATCTCCACTTCCCGATACGATGAACTCTGAATCACTGGATATAGCCACAGCATATACAACACTAGTGTGACCACTCATGGTCTTACAGGTACCTGTCTTGACGTCCCATAGTCTCACCGTCTAATCTCCACTTCCCGATACGATGAACTCTGAATCACTGGATATAGCCATAGCATATACTTAATTTGTGTGACCACTCATGGTCTTACAGGTACCTGTCTTGACGTCCCATAGTCTCACCGTCTTATCTCAACTTCCCGATACATGAACTCTGAATCACTGGATATAGCCACAGATCATACAGAATTAGTGTGACCACTCATGGTCTTACAGGTACCTGTCTTGACGTCCCATAGTCTCACCGTCTAATCTCCACTTCCCGATACGATGAACTCTGAATCACTGGATATAGCCACAGCATATACTTAATTTGTGTGACCACTCATGGTCTTACAGGTACCTGTCTTGACGTCCCATAGTCTCACCGTATTATCTCCACTTCCCGATACGATGAACTCTGAATCACTGGATATAGCCACAGCATATACAACACTAGTGTGACCACTCATGGTCTTACAGGTACCTGTCTTGACGTCCCATAGTCTCACCGTATAATCTCCACTTCCCGATACGATGAACTCTGAATCACTGGATATAGCCACAGAGCATACTGAACTAGTGTGACTACTCATGGTCTTACAGGTACCTGTCTTGACGTCCCATAGTCTCACCGTCTAATCTCCACTTCCCGATACGATGAACTCTGAATCACTGGATATAGCCATAAGATATACTTAATTTGTGTGACCACTCATGGTCTTACAGGTACCTGTCTTGACGTCCCATAATCTCACAGTCTTATCTCAACTTCCCGATACGATGAACTCTGAATCACTGGATATAGCCACAGATCATACACAACTAGTTTGACCACTCATGGTCTTACAGGTACCTGTCTTGACGTCCCATAGTCTCACCGTACAATCTCCACTTCCCGATACGATGAACTCTGAATCACTGGATATAGCCACAGCATATACAACACTAGTGTGACCACTCATGGTCTTACAGGTACCTGTCTTGACGTCCCATAGTCTCACCGTATAATCTCCACTTCCCGATACGATGAACTCTGAATCACTGGATATAGCCACAGCATATACAACACTAGTGTGACCACTCATGGTCTTACAGGTACCTGTCTTGACGTCCCATAGTCTCACCGTCTTATCTCAACTTCCCGATACGATGAACTCTGAATCACTGAATATATCCACAGCATATACATAACTAATATGACCACTCATTGTCTTACAGGTACCTGTCTTGACGTCCCATAGTCTCACCGTATAATCTCCACTTCCCGATACGATGAACTCTGAATCACTGGATATAGCCACAGCATATACAACACTAGTGTGACCACTCATGGTCTTACAGGTACCTGTCTTGACGTCCCATAGTCTCACCGTCTTATCTGCACTTCCCGATACGATGAACTCTGAATCACTGGATATAGCCACAGCATATACAACACTAGTGTGACCACTCATGGTCTTACAGGTACCTGTCTTGACGTCCCATAGTCTCACCGTCTTATCATGACTTCCCGATACGATGAACTCTGAATCACTGGATATAGCCACAGATAATACACAACTAGTGTGACTACTCATGGTCTTACAGGTACCTGTCTTGACGTCCCATAGTCTCACCGTCTTATCTCAACTTCCCGATACGATGAACTCTGAATCACTGAATATAGCCACAGCATATACATAACTAATATGACCACTCATTGTCTTACAGGTACCTGTCTTGACGTCCCATAGTCTCACCGTATAATCTCCACTTCCCGATACGATGAACTCTGAATCACTGGATATAGCCACAGCATATACAACACTAGTGTGACCACTCATGGTCTTACAGGTACCTGTCTTGACGTCCCATAGTCTCACCGTCTTATCTCAACTTCCCGATACGATGAACTCTGAATCACTGGATATAGCCACAGCATATACAACACTAGTGTGACCACTCATGGTCTTACAGGTACCTGTCTTGACGTCCCATAGTCTCACCGTCTTATCTCCACTTCCCGATACGATGAACTCTGAATCACTGGATATAGCCACAGCATATACAACACTAGTGTGACCACTCATGGTCTTACAGGTACCTGTCTTGACGTCCCATAGTCTCACCGTCTAATCTCCACTTCCCGATACGATGAACTCTGAATCACTGGATATAGCCATAGCATATACTTAATTTGTGTGACCACTCATGGTCTTACAGGTACCTGTCTTGACGTCCCATAGTCTCACCGTCTTATCTCAACTTCCCGATACATGAACTCTGAATCACTGGATATAGCCACAGATCATACAGAACTAGTGTGACCACTCATGGTCTTACAGGTACCTGTCTTGACGTCCCATAGTCTCACCGTCTTATCTCCACTTCCCGATACGATGAACTCTGAATCACTGGATATAGCCACAGCATATACAACACTAGTGTGACCACTCATGGTCTTACAGGTACCTGTCTTGACGTCCCATAGTCTCACCGTCTTATCATGACTTCCCGATACGATGAACTCTGAATCACTGGATATAGCCACAGATCATACAGAATTAGTGTGACCACTCATGGTCTTACAGGTACCTGTCTTGACGTCCCATAGTCTCACCGTCTAATCTCCACTTCCCGATACGATGAACTCTGAATTACTGGATATAGCCATAGCATATACAACACTAGTGTGACCACTCATGGTCTTACAGGTACCTGTCTTGACGTCCCATAGTCTCACCGTCTTATCTCAACTTCCCGATACATGAACTCTGAATCACTGGATATAGCCACAGATCATACAGAACTAGTGTGACCACTAATGGTCTTACAGGTACCTGTCTTGACGTCCCATAGTCTCACCGTCTTATCTCCACTTCCCGATACGATGAACTCTGAATCACTGGATATAGCCACAGCATATACAACACTAGTGTGACCACTCATGGTCTTACAGGTACCTGTCTTGACGTCCCATAGTCTCACCGTCTTATCATGACTTCCCGATACGATGAACTCTGAATCACTGGATATAGCCATAGCATATACAACACTAGTGTGACCACTCATGGTCTTACAGGTACCTGTCTTGACGTCCCATAGTCTCACCGTATAATCTCCACTTCCCGATACGATGAACTCTGAATCACTGGATATAGCCACAGCTTATACAACACTAGTGTGACCACTCATGGTCTTACAGGTACCTGTCTTGACGTCCCATAATCTCACAGTCTTATCTCAACTTCCCGATACGATGAACTCTGAATCACTGGATATAGCCACAGCATATACAACACTAGTGTGACCACTCATGGTCTTACAGGTACCTGTCTTGACGTCCCATAGTCTCACCGTATAATCTCCACTTCCCGATACGATGAACTCTGAATCACTGGATATAGCCACAGCATATACAACACTAGTGTGACCACTCATGGTCTTACAGGTACCTGTCTTGACGTCCCATAGTCTCACCGTACAATCTCCACTTCCCGATACGATGAACTCTGAATCACTGGATATAGCCATAGCATATACTTAATTTGTGTGACCACTCATGGTCTTACAGGTACCTGTCTTGACGTCCCATAGTCTCACCGTATAATCTCCACTTCCCGATACGATGAACTCTGAATCACTGAATATAGCCACAGCATATACTTAATTTGTATGACCACTCATGGTCTTACAGGTACCTGTCTTGACGTCCCATAGTCTCACCGTCTTATCTCAACTTCCCGATACGATGAACTCTGAATCACTGGATATAGCCACAGATCATACATAATGTGTGTGAACACTCATGGTCTTACAGGTACCTGTCTTGACGTCCCATAGTCTCACCGTCTTATCTCCACTTCCCGATACGATGAACTCTGAATCACTGGATATAGCCACAGATCATACATAATGTGTGTGAACACTCATGGTCTTACAGGTACCTGTCTTGACGTCCCATAGTCTCACCGTCTTATCTCCACTTCCCGATACGATGAACTCTGAATCACTGGATATAGCCACAGATCATACAGAACTAGTGTGACCACTCATGGTCTTACAGGTACCTGTCTTGACGTCCCATAGTCTCACCGTCTTATCTCAACTTCCCGATACGATGAACTCTGAATCACTGGATATAGCCACAGATCATACATAATGTGTGTGAACACTCATGGTCTTACAGGTACCTGTCTTGACGTCCCATAATCTCACAGTCTTATCTCCACTTCCCGATACGATGAACTCTGAATCACTGGATATAGCCACAGATCATACAGAACTAGTGTGACCACTCATGGTCTTACAGGTACCTGTCTTGACGTCCCATAGTCTCACCGTACAATCTCCACTTCCCGATACGATGAACTCTGAATCACTGGATATAGCCACAGATCATACATAATGTGTGTGACCACTCATGGTCTTACAGGTACCTGTCTTGACGTCCCATAGTCTCACCGTATAATCTCCACTTCCCGATACGATGAACTCTGAATCACTGGATATAGCCACAGATCATACAGAACTAGTGTGACCACTCATGGTCTTACAGGTACCTGTCTTGACGTCCCATAGTCTCACCGTCTTATCTCAACTTCCCGATACGATGAACTCTGAATCACTGAATATAGCCACAGATCATACATAATGTGTGTGAACACTCATGGTCTTACAGGTACCTGTCTTGACGTCCCATAGTCTCACCGTATAATCTCCACTTCCCGATACGATGAACTCTGAATCACTGGATATAGCCACAGATCATACAGAATTAGTGTGACCACTCATGGTCTTACAGGTACCTGTCTTGACGTCCCATAGTCTCACCGTACAATCTCCACTTCCCGATACGATGAACTCTGAATCACTGGATATAGCCACAGATCATACATAATGTGTGTGACCACTCATGGTCTTACAGGTACCTGTCTTGACGTCCCATAGTCTCACCGTACAATCTCCACTTCCCGATACGATGAACTCTGAATCACTGGATATAGCCATAGCATATACTTAATTTGTGTGACCACTCATGGTCTTACAGGTACCTGTCTTGACGTCCCATAGTCTCACCGTCTTATCTCAACTTCCCGATACGATGAACTCTGAATCACTGAATATAGCCACAGCATATACTTAATTTGTGTGACCACTCATGGTCTTACAGGTACCTGTCTTGACGTCCCATAGTCTCACCGTCTTATCTCCACTTCCCGATACGATGAACTCTGAATCACTGGATATAGCCACAGCATATACAACACTAGTGTGACCACTCATGGTCTTACAGGTACCTGTCTTGACGTCCCATAGTCTCACCGTCTTATCTCCACTTCCCGATACGATGAACTCTGAATCACTGGATATAGCCACAGATCATACATAATGTGTGTGAACACTCATGGTCTTACAGGTACCTGTCTTGACGTCCCATAGTCTCACCGTCTTATCTCCACTTCCCGATACGATGAACTCTGAATCACTGGATATAGCCACAGCATATACAACACTAGTGTGACCACTCATGGTCTTACAGGTACCTGTCTTGACGTACCATAGTCTCACCGTCTTATCTCAACTTCCCGATACGATGAACTCTGAATCACTGGATATAGCCACAGATCATACAGAACTAGTGTGACCACTCATGGTCTTACAGGTACCTGTCTTGACGTCCCATAGTCTCACCGTACAATCTCCACTTCCCGATACGATGAACTCTGAATCACTGGATATAGCCACAGATCATACAGAACTAGTGTGACCACTCATGGTCTTACAGGTACCTGTCTTGACGTCCCATAGTCTCACCGTACAATCTCCACTTCCCGATACGATGAACTCTGAATCACTGGATATTGCCACAGATCATACATAATGTGTGTGACCACTCATGGTCTTACAGGTACCTGTCTTGACGTCCCATAGTCTCACCGTATAATCTCCACTTCCCGATACGATGAACTCTGAATCACTGGATATAGCCACAGATCATACAGAATTAGTGTGACCACTCATGGTCTTACAGGTACCTGTCTTGACGTCCCATAGTCTCATCGTCTTATCATCACTTCCCGATACGATGAACTCTGAATCACTGGATATAGCCACAGCATATACAACACTAGTGTGACCACTCATGGTCTTACAGGTACCTGTCTTGACGTCCCATAGTCTCACCGTACAATCTCCACTTCCCGATACGATGAACTCTGAATCACTGGATATAGCCACAGCATATACAACACTAGTGTGACCACTCATGGTCTTACAGGTACCTGTCTTGACGTCCCATAGTGTCACCGTATAATCTCCACTTCCCGATACGATGAACTCTGAATCACTGGATATAGCCACAGCATATACAACACTAGTGTGACCACTCATGGTCTTACAGGTACCTGTCTTGACGTCCCATAGTCTCACCGTCTTATCTCAACTTCCCGATACGATGAACTCTGAATCACTGAATATAGCCACAGCATATACATAACTAATATGACCACTCATTGTCTTACAGGTACCTGTCTTGACGTCCCATAGTCTCACCGTCTTATCTCCACTTCCCGATACGATGAACTCTGAATCACTGGATATAGCCACAGCATATACAACACTAGTGTGACCACTCATGGTCTTACAGGTACCTGTCTTGACGTCCCATAGTCTCACCGTACAATCTCCACTTCCCGATACGATGAACTCTGAATCACTGGATATAGCCATAGCATATACTTAATTTGTGTGACCACTCATGGTCTTACAGGTACCTGTCTTGACGTACCATAGTCTCACCGTCTTATCTCAACTTCCCGATACGATGAACTCTGAATCACTGGATATAGCCACAGCATATACAACACTAGTGTGACCACTCATGGTCTTACAGGTACCTGTCTTGACGTCCCATAGTCTCACCGTACAATCTCCACTTCCCGATACGATGTACTCTGAATCACTGGATATAGCCACAGATCATACAGAACTAGTGTGACCACTCATGGTCTTACAGGTACCTGTCTTGACGTCCCATAGTCTCACCGTACAATCTCCACTTCCCGATACGATGAACTCTGAATCACTGGATATAGCCACAGATCATACAGAATTAGTGTGACCACTCATGGTCTTACAGGTACCTGTCTTGACGTCCCATAGTCTCACCGTATAATCTCCACTTCCCGATACGATGAACTCTGAATCACTGGATATAGCCACAGCATATACTTAATTTGTGTGACCACTCATGGTCTTACAGGTACCTGTCTTGACGTCCCATAGTCTCACCGTATTATCTCCACTTCCCGATACGATGAACTCTGAATCACTGGATATATCCACAGCATATACTTAATTTGTGTGACCACTCATGGTCTTACAGGTACCTGTCTTGACGTCCCATAGTCTCACCGTACAATCTCCACTTCCCGATACGATGAACTCTGAATCACTGGATATAGCCACAGATCATACAGAACTAGTGTGACCACTCATGGTCTTACAGGTACCTGTCTTGACGTCCCATAGTCTCACCGTCTTATCTCAACTTCCCGATACGATGAACTCTGAATCACTGAATATAGCCACAGATCATACATCACTAATATGACCACTCATGGTCTTACAGGTACCTGTCTTGACGTCCCATAGTCTCACCGTCTTATCTCCACTTCCCGATACGATGAACTCTGAATCACTGGATATAGCCACAGCATATACAACACTAGTGTGACCACTCATGGTCTTACAGGTACCTGTCTTGACGTCCCATAGTCTCACCGTCTTATCTCCACTTCCCGATACGATGAACTCTGAATCACTGGATATAGCCACAGATAATACACAACTAGTGTGACTACTCATGGTCTTACAGGTACCTGTCTTGACGTCCCATAGTCTCACCGTCTAATCTCCACTTCCAGATACGATTAACTCTGAATCACTGGATATAGCAACAGCATATACACAACTAGTGTGACCACTCATGGTCTTACAGGTACCTGTCTTGACGTCCCATAGTCTCACCGTTTAATCATAACTTACGAATATGATGAACTCTGAATCACTGAATATAGCCACAGATCATACAGAATTAGTGTGACCACTAATGGTCTTACAGGTACCTGTCTTGACGTCCCATAGTCTCACCGTCTTATCTCAACTTCCCGATACGATGAACTCTGAATCACTGAATATAGCCACAGCATATACACAACTAGTGTGACCACTCATGGTCTTACAGGTACCTGTCTTGACGTCCCATAGTCTCACCGTCTTATCTCCACTTCCCGATACGATGAACTCTGAATCACTGGATATAGCCACAGCATATACTTAATTTGTGTGACCACTCATGGTCTTACAGGTACCTGTCTTGACGTCCCATAGTCTCACCGTACAATCTCCACTTCCCGATACGATGAACTCTGAATCACTGGATATAGCCACAGATCATACATAATGTGTGTGACCACTCATGGTCTTACAGGTACCTGTCTTGACGTCCCATAGTCTCACCGTCTTATCTCCACTTCCCGATACGATGAACTCTGAATCACTGGATATAGCCACAGCATATACTTAATTTGTGTGACCACTCATGGTCTTACAGGTACCTGTCTTGACGTCCCATAGTCTCACCGTATAATCTCCACTTCCCGATACGATGAACTCTGAATCACTGGATATAGCCACAGCATATACTTAATTTGTGTGACCACTCATGGTCTTACAGGTACCTGTCTTGACGTCCCATAGTCTCACCGTCTTATCTCCACTTCCCGATACGATGAACTCTGAATCACTGGATATAGCCACAGCATATACATCACTAATATGACCACTCATGGTCTTACAGGTACCTGTCTTGACGTCCCATAATCTCACAGTCTTATCTCCACTTCCCGATACGATGAACTCTGAATCACTGGATATAGCCACAGAGCATACTGAACTAGTGTGACTACTCATGGTCTTACAGGTACCTGTCTTGACGTCCCATAGTCTCACCGTATAATCTCCACTTCCCGATACGATGAACTCTGAATCACTGGATATAGCCACAGATCATACAGAACTAGTGTGACCACTCATGGTCTTACAGGTACCTGTCTTGACGTCCCATAGTCTCACCGTATAATCTCCACTTCCCGATACGATGAACTCTGAATCACTGGATATAGCCACAGCATATACATAACTAATATGACCACTCATGGTCTTACAGGTACCTGTCTTGACGTCCCATAGTCTCACCGTATTATCTCCACTTCCCGATACGATGAACTCTGAATCACTGAATATAGCCACAGATCATACATCACTAATATGACCACTCATGGTCTTACAGGTACCTGTCTTGACGTCCCATAGTCTCACCGTCTAATCTCCACTTCCCGATACGATGAACTCTGAATCACTGGATATAGCCACAGATCATACATAATGTGTGTGAACACTCATGGTCTTACAGGTACCTGTCTTGACGTCCCATAGTCTCACCGTCTTATCTCCACTTCCCGATACGATGAACTCTGAATCACTGGATATAGCCACAGATAATACACAACTAGTGTGACCACTCATGGTCTTACAGGTACCTGTCTTGACGTACCATAGTCTCACCGTCTTATCTCAACTTCCCGATACGATGAACTCTGAATCACTGGATATAGCCACAGATCATACATAATGTGTGTGAACACTCATGGTCTTACAGGTACCTGTCTTGACTTCCCATAATCTCACAGTCTTATCTCCACTTCCCGATACGATTAACTCTGAATCACTGGATATAGCAACAGCATATACACAACTAGTGTGACCACTCATGGTCTTACAGGTACCTGTCTTGACGTCCCATAGTCTCACCGTATAATCTCCACTTCCCGATACGATGAACTCTGAATCACTGGATATAGCCACAGATCATACAGAACTAGTGTGACCACTCATGGTCTTACAGGTACCTGTCTTGACGTCCCATAGTCTCACCGTATTATCTCCACTTCCCGATACGATGAACTCTGAATCACTGGATATATCCACAGCATATACAACACTAGTGTGACCACTCATGGTCTTACAGGTACCTGTCTTGACGTCCCATAGTCTCACCGTCTTATCTCCACTTCCCGATACGATGAACTCTGAATCACTGGATATATCCACAGCATATACTTAATTTGTGTGACCACTCATGGTCTTACAGGTACCTGTCTTGACGTCCCATAGTCTCACCGTATAATCTCCACTTCCCGATACGATGAACTCTGAATCACTGGATATAGCCACAGCATATACAACACTAGTGTGACCACTCATGGTCTTACAGGTACCTGTCTTGACGTCCCATAGTCTCACCGTATAATCTCCACTTCCCGATACGATGAACTCTGAATCACTGAATATAGCCACAGATCATACATCACTAATATGACCACTCATGGTCTTACAGGTACCTGTCTTGACGTCCCATAGTCTCACCGTCTTATCTCCACTTCCCGATACGATGAACTCTGAATCACTGGATATAGCCACAGCATATACAACACTAGTGTGACCACTCATGGTCTTACAGGTACCTGTCTTGACGTCCCATAGTCTCACCGTATAATCTCCACTTCCCGATACGATGAACTCTGAATCACTGGATATAGCCACAGCATATACAACACTAGTGTGACCACTCATGGTCTTACAGGTACCTGTCTTGACGTCCCATAGTCTCACCGTCTTATCTCCACTTCCCGATACGATGAACTCTGAATCACTGAATATAGCCACAGATCATACATCACTAATATGACCACTCATGGTCTTACAGGTACCTGTCTTGACGTCCCATAGTCTCACCGTCTAATCTCCACTTCCAGATACGATGAACTCTGAATCACTGGATATAGCCACAGATCATACAGAACTAGTGTGACCACTCATGGTCTTACAGGTACCTGTCTTGACGTCCCATAGTCTCACCGTCTTATCTCAACTTCCCGATACGATGAACTCTGAATCACTGAATATAGCCACAGATCATACATCACTAATATGACCACTCATGGTCTTACAGGTACCTGTCTTGACGTCCCATAGTCTCACCGTCTTATCTCCACTTCCCGATACGATGAACTCTGAATCACTGGATATAGCCACAGCATATACAACACTAGTGTGACCACTCATGGTCTTACAGGTACCTGTCTTGACGTCCCATAGTCTCACCGTATAATCTCCACTTCCCGATACGATGAACTCTGAATCACTGGATATAGCCACAGATAATACACAACTAGTGTGACTACTCATGGTCTTACAGGTACCTGTCTTGACGTCCCATAGTCTCACTGTCTAATCTCCACTTCCAGATACGATTAACTCTGAATCACTGGATATAGCAACAGCATATACACAACTAGTGTGACCACTCATGGTCTTACAGGTACCTGTCTTGACGTCCCATAGTCTCACCGTTTAATCATAACTTACGAATATGATGAACTCTGAATCACTGAATATAGCCACAGATCATACATCACTAATATGACCACTCATGGTCTTACAGGTACCTGTCTTGACGTCCCATAGTCTCACCGTATAATCTCCACTTCCCGATACGATGAACTCTGAATCACTGGATATAGCCACAGAGCATACTGAACTAGTGTGACTACTCATGGTCTTACAGGTACCTGTCTTGACGTCCCATAGTCTCACCGTCTTATCTCCACTTCCCGATACGATGAACTCTGAATCACTGGATATATCCACAGATCATACAGAACTAGTGTGACCACTAATGGTCTTACAGGTACCTGTCTTGACGTCCCATAGTCTCACCGTCTTATCTCCACTTCCCGATACGATGAACTCTGAATCACTGGATATAGCCACAGCATATACATCACTAATATGACCACTCATGGTCTTACAGGTACCTGTCTTGACGTCCCATAGTCTCACCGTCTTATCTCCACTTCCCGATACGATGAACTCTGAATCACTGGATATAGCCACAGCATATACTTAATTTGTGTGACCACTCATGGTCTTACAGGTACCTGTCTTGACGTCCCATAGTCTCACCGTACAATCTCCACTTCCCGATACGATGAACTCTGAATCACTGGATATAGCCACAGATCATACATAATGTGTGTGACCACTCATGGTCTTACAGGTACCTGTCTTGACGTCCCATAGTCTCACCGTCTTATCTCCACTTCCCGATACGATGAACTCTGAATCACTGGATATAGCCACAGCATATACTTAATTTGTGTGACCACTCATGGTCTTACAGGTACCTGTCTTGACGTCCCATAGTCTCACCGTATAATCTCCACTTCCCGATACGATGAACTCTGAATCACTGGATATAGCCACAGCATATACTTAATTTGTGTGACCACTCATGGTCTTACAGGTACCTGTCTTGACGTCCCATAGTCTCACCGTCTTATCTCCACTTCCCGATACGATGAACTCTGAATCACTGGATATAACCACAGCATATACATCACTAATATGACCACTCATGGTCTTACAGGTACCTGTCTTGACGTCCCATAATCTCACAGTCTTATCTCAACTTCCCGATACGATGAACTCTGAATCACTGGATATAGCCACAGAGCATACTGAACTAGTGTGACTACTCATGGTCTTACAGGTACCTGTCTTGACGTCCCATAGTCTCACCGTATAATCTCCACTTCCCGATACGATGAACTCTGAATCACTGGATATAGCCACAGATGATACATAACTAGTGTGACCACTCATGGTCTTACAGGTACCTGTCTTGACGTCCCATAGTCTCACCGTATAATCTCCACTTCCCGATACGATGAACTCTGAATCACTGGATATAGCCACAGCATATACAACACTAGTGTGACCACTCATGGTCTTACAGGTACCTGTCTTGACGTCCCATAGTCTCACCGTCTTATCTCAACTTCCCGATACGATGAACTCTGAATCACTGAATATAGCCACAGATCATACATAATGTGTGTGAACACTCATGGTCTTACAGGTACCTGTCTTGACTTCCCATAATCTCACAGTCTTATCTCCACTTCCCGATACGATTAACTCTGAATCACTGGATATAGCAACAGCATATACACAACTAGTGTGACCACTCATGGTCTTACAGGTACCTGTCTTGACGTCCCATAGTCTCACCGTCTAATCATAACTTCCCGATATGATGAACTCTGAATCAATGGATATATCCACAGATCATACATAACTAGTGTGACTACTCATGGTCTTACAGGTACCTGTCTTGACGTCCCATAGTCTCACCGTATAATCTCCACTTCCCGATACGATGAACTCTGAATCACTGGATATAGCCACAGCATATACAACACTAGTGTGACCACTCATGGTCTTACAGGTACCTGTCTTGACGTCCCATAGTCTCACCGTCTTATCTCCACTTCCCGATACGATGAACTCTGAATCACTGAATATAGCCACAGATCATACATCACTAATATGACCACTCATGGTCTTACAGGTACCTGTCTTGACGTCCCATAGTCTCACCGTATAATCTCCACTTCCCGATACGATGAACTCTGAATCACTGGATATAGCCACAGCATATACAACACTAGTGTGACCACTCATGGTCTTACAGGTACCTGTCTTGACGTCCCATAGTCTCACCGTATTATCTCCACTTCCCGATACGATGAACTCTGAATCACTGGATATAGCCACAGCATATACAACACTAGTGTGACCACTCATGGTCTTACAGGTACCTGTCTTGACGTCCCATAGTCTCACCGTCTTATCTCAACTTCCCGATACGATGAACTCTGAATCACTGAATATAGCCACAGATCATACATCACTAATATGACCACTCATGGTCTTACAGGTACCTGTCTTGACGTCCCATAGTCTCACCGTCTTATCTCCACTTCCCGATACGATGAACTCTGAATCACTGGATATAGCCACAGCATATACAAAACTAATATGACCACTCATGGTCTTACAGGTACCTGTCTTGACGTCCCATAGTCTCACCGTCTTATCTCCACTTCCCGATACGATGAACTCTGAATCACTGGATATAGCCACAGATCATACATAATGTGTGTGAACACTCATGGTCTTACAGGTACCTGTCTTGACGTCCCATAGTCTCACCGTATAATCTCCACTTCCCGATACGATGAACTCTGAATCACTGGATATAGCCACAGCATATACAACACTAGTGTGACCACTCATGGTCTTACAGGTACCTGTCTTGACGTCCCATAGTCTCACCGTCTTATCTCCACTTCCCGATACATGAACTCTGAATCACTGAATATAGCCACAGATCATACATCACTAATATGACCACTCATGGTCTTACAGGTACCTGTCTTGACGTCCCATAGTCTCACCGTCTTATCTCCACTTCCCGATACGATGAACTCTGAATCACTGGATATAGCCACAGCATATACAACACTAGTGTGACCACTCATGGTCTTACAGGTACCTGTCTTGACGTCCCATAGTCTCACCGTCTTATCTCCACTTCCCGATACGATGAACTCTGAATCACTGAATATAGCCACAGATCATACATCACTAATATGACCACTCATGGTCTTACAGGTACCTGTCTTGACGTCCCATAGTCTCACCGTATAATCTCCACTTCCCGATACGATGAACTCTGAATCACTGGATATAGCCACAGCATATACAACACTAGTGTGACCACTCATGGTCTTACAGGTACCTGTCTTGACGTCCCATAGTCTCACCGTCTTATCTCCACTTCCCGATACGATGAACTCTGAATCACTGAATATAGCCACAGATCATACATCACTAATATGACCACTCATGGTCTTACAGGTACCTGTCTTGACGTCCCATAGTCTCACCGTCTTATCTCCACTTCCCGATACGATGAACTCTGAATCACTGGATATAGCCACAGCATATACAACACTAGTGTGACCACTCATGGTCTTACAGGTACCTGTCTTGACGTCCCATAGTCTCACCGTCTTATCTCAACTTCCCGATACGATGAACTCTGAATCACTGAATATAGCCACAGATCATACATCACTAATATGACCACTCATGGTCTTACAGGTACCTGTCTTGACGTCCCATAGTCTCACCGTCTTATCTCCACTTCCCGATACGATGAACTCTGAATCACTGGATATAGCCACAGCATATACAACACTAGTGTGACCACTCATGGTCTTACAGGTACCTGTCTTGACGTCCCATAGTCTCACCGTCTTATCTCAACTTCCCGATACGATGAACTCTGAATCACTGAATATAGCCACAGATCATACATCACTAATATGACCACTCATGGTCTTACAGGTACCTGTCTTGACGTCCCATAGTCTCACCGTCTTATCTCCACTTCCCGATACGATGAACTCTGAATCACTGGATATAGCCACAGCATATACAACACTAGTGTGACCACTCATGGTCTTACAGGTACCTGTCTTGACGTCCCATAGTCTCACCGTATAATCTCCACTTCCCGATACGATGAACTCTGAATCACTGGATATAGCCACAGATAATACACAACTAGTGTGACTACTCATGGTCTTACAGGTACCTGTCTTGACGTCCCATAGTCTCACCGTCTAATCATAACTTCCAGATACGATTAACTCTGAATCACTGGATATAGCAACAGCATATACACAACTAGTGTGACCACTCATGGTCTTACAGGTACCTGTCTTGACGTCCCATAGTCTCACCGTCTAATCATAACTTCCCGATATGATGAACTCTGAATCAATGGATATATCCACAGATAATACATAACTAGTGTGACTACTCATGGTCTTACAGGTACCTGTCTTGACGTCCCATAGTCTCACCGTACAATCTCCACTTCCCGATACGATGAACTCTGAATCACTGGATATAGCCACAGCATATACATAACTAGTGTGACCACTCATGGTCTTACAGGTACCTGTCTTGACGTCCCATAATCTCACAGTCTTATCTCAACTTCCCGATACGATGAACTCTGAATCACTGGATATAGCCACAGATCATACAGAACTAGTGTGACCACTAATGGTCTTACAGGTACCTGTCTTGACGTCCCATAGTCTCACCGTCTTATCTCAACTTCCCGATACGATGAACTCTGAATCACTGAATATAGCCACAGATCATACATCACTAATATGACCACTCATGGTCTTACAGGTACCTGTCTTGACGTCCCATAGTCTCACCGTCTTATCTCCACTTCCCGATACGATGAACTCTGAATCACTGGATATAGCCACAGATCATACATAATGTGTGTGAACACTCATGGTCTTACAGGTACCTGTCTTGACGTCCCATAGTCTCACCGTATAATCTCCACTTCCCGATACGATGAACTCTGAATCACTGGATATAGCCACAGCATATACAACACTAGTGTGACCACTCATGGTCTTACAGGTACCTGTCTTGACGTCCCATAGTCTCACCGTATAATCTCCACTTCCCGATACGATGAACTCTGAATCACTGAATATAGCCACAGATCATACATCACTAATATGACCACTCATGGTCTTACAGGTACCTGTCTTGACGTCCCATAGTCTCACCGTCTTATCTCCACTTCCCGATACGATGAACTCTGAATCACTGGATATAGCCACAGCATATACAACACTAGTGTGACCACTCATGGTCTTACAGGTACCTGTCTTGACGTCCCATAGTCTCACCGTCTTATCTCAACTTCCCGATACGATGAACTCTGAATCACTGAATATAGCCACAGATCATACATCACTAATATGACCACTCATGGTCTTACAGGTACCTGTCTTGACGTCCCATAGTCTCACCGTATAATCTCCACTTCCCGATACGATGAACTCTGAATCACTGGATATAGCCACAGATCATACATAATGTGTGTGAACACTCATGGTCTTACAGGTACCTGTCTTGACTTCCCATAATCTCACAGTCTTATCTCCACTTCCCGATACGATTAACTCTGAATCACTGGATATAGCAACAGCATATACACAACTAGTGTGACCACTCATGGTCTTACAGGTACCTGTCTTGACGTCCCATAGTCTCACCGTCTAATCATAACTTCCCGATATGATGAACTCTGAATCAATGGATATATCCACAGATCATACAACACTAGTGTGACCACTCATGGTCTTACAGGTACCTGTCTTGACGTACCATAGTCTCACCGTATTATCTCCACTTCCCGATACGATGAACTCTGAATCACTGAATATAGCCAAAGATCATACATCACTAATATGACCACTCATGGTCTTACAGGTACCTGTCTTGACGTCCCATAGTCTCACCGTCTTATCTCCACTTCCCGATACGATGAACTCTGAATCACTGGATATAGCCACAGATCATACATAATGTGTGTGAACACTCATGGTCTTACAGGTACCTGTCTTGACGTCCCATAGTCTCACCGTATAATCTCCACTTCCCGATACGATGAACTCTGAATCACTGGATATAGCCACAGCATATACAACACTAGTGTGACCACTCATGGTCTTACAGGTACCTGTCTTGACGTCCCATAGTCTCACCGTCTTATCTCCACTTCCCGATACGATGAACTCTGAATCACTGAATATAGCCACAGATCATACATCACTAATATGACCACTCATGGTCTTACAGGTACCTGTCTTGACGTCCCATAGTCTCACCGTCTTATCTCCACTTCCCGATACGATGAACTCTGAATCACTGGATATAGCCACAGCATATACAACACTAGTGTGACCACTCATGGTCTTACAGGTACCTGTCTTGACGTCCCATAGTCTCACCGTCTTATCTCAACTTCCCGATACGATGAACTCTGAATCACTGAATATAGCCACAGATCATACATCACTAATATGACCACTCATGGTCTTACAGGTACCTGTCTTGACGTCCCATAGTCTCACCGTCTTATCTCCACTTCCCGATACGATGAACTCTGAATCACTGGATATAGCCACAGCATATACAACACTAGTGTGACCACTCATGGTCTTACAGGTACCTGTCTTGACGTCCCATAGTCTCACCGTATAATCTCCACTTCCCGATACGATGAACTCTGAATCACTGGATATAGCCACAGATAATACACAACTAGTGTGACTACTCATGGTCTTACAGGTACCTGTCTTGACGTCCCATAGTCTCACCGTCTAATCTCCACTTCCAGATACGATTAACTCTGAATCACTGGATATAGCAACAGCATATACACAACTAGTGTGACCACTCATGGTCTTACAGGTACCTGTCTTGACGTCCCATAGTCTCACCGTTTAATCATAACTTACGAATATGATGAACTCTGAATCACTGAATATAGCCACAGATCATACATCACTAATATGACCACTCATGGTCTTACAGGTACCTGTCTTGACGTCCCATAGTCTCACCGTATAATCTCCACTTCCCGATACGATGAACTCTGAATCACTGGATATAGCCACAGATCATACAGAACTAGTGTGACCACTCATGGTCTTACAGGTACCTGTCTTGACGTCCCATAGTCTCACCGTCTTATCTCCACTTCCCGATACGATGAACTCTGAATCACTGGATATATCCACAGATCATACAGAACTAGTGTGACCACTAATGGTCTTACAGGTACCTGTCTTGACGTCCCATAGTCTCACCGTATTATCTCCACTTCCCGATACGATGAACTCTGAATCACTGGATATAGCCACAGATCATACATCACTAATATGACCACTCATGGTCTTACAGGTACCTGTCTTGACGTCCCATAGTCTCACCGTCTTATCTCCACTTCCCGATACGATGAACTCTGAATCACTGGATATAGCCACAGCATATACTTAATTTGCGTGACCACTCATGGTCTTACAGGTACCTGTCTTGACGTCCAATAGTCTCACCGTCTTATCTACACTTCCCGATACGATGAACTCTGAATCACTGGATATAGCCACAGCATATACATCACTAATATGACCACTCATGGTCTTACAGGTACCTGTCTTGACGTCCCATAGTCTCACCGTATAATCTCCACTTCCCGATACGATGAACTCTGAATCACTGGATATAGCCACAGATCATACATAATGTGTGTGAACACTCATGGTCTTACAGGTACCTGTCTTGACGTCCCATAGTCTCACCGTATAATCTCCACTTCCCGATACGATGAACTCTGAATCACTGGATATAGCCACAGCATATACAACACTAGTGTGACCACTCATGGTCTTACAGGTACCTGTCTTGACGTCCCATAGTCTCACCGTCTTATCTCCACTTCCCGATACGATGAACTCTGAATCACTGAATATAGCCACAGATCATACATCACTAATATGACCACTCATGGTCTTACAGGTACCTGTCTTGACGTCCCATAGTCTCACCGTCTTATCTCCACTTCCCGATACGATGAACTCTGAATCACTGGATATAGCCACAGCATATACAACACTAGTGTGACCACTCATGGTCTTACAGGTACCTGTCTTGACGTCCCATAGTCTCACCGTCTTATCTCAACTTCCCGATACGATGAACTCTGAATCACTGAATATAGCCACAGATCATACATCACTAATATGACCACTCATGGTCTTACAGGTACCTGTCTTGACGTCCCATAGTCTCACCGTCTTATCTCCACTTCCCGATACGATGAACTCTGAATCACTGGATATAGCCACAGCATATACAACACTAGTGTGACCACTCATGGTCTTACAGGTACCTGTCTTGACGTCCCATAGTCTCACCGTATAATCTCCACTTCCCGATACGATGAACTCTGAATCACTGGATATAGCCACAGATAATACACAACTAGTGTGACTACTAATGGTCTTACAGGTACCTGTCTTGACGTCCCATAGTCTCACCGTCTTATCTCCACTTCCCGATACGATGAACTCTGAATCACTGGATATAGCCACAGATCATACAGAACTAGTGTGACCACTCATGGTCTTACAGGTACCTGTCTTGACGTCCCATAGTCTCACCGTATTATCTCCACTTCCCGATACGATGAACTCTGAATCACTGGATATAGCCACAGATCATACAGAACTAGTGTGACCACTCATGGTCTTACAGGTACCTGTCTTGACGTCCCATAGTCTCACCGTATAATCTCCACTTCCCGATACGATGAACTCTGAATCACTGGATATAGCCATAGCATATACAACACTAGTGTGACCACTCATGGTCTTACAGGTACCTGTCTTGACGTCCCATAGTCTCACCGTATTATCTCCACTTCCCGATACGATGAACTCTGAATCACTGGATATAGCCACAGAGCATACTGAACTAGTGTGACTACTCATGGTCTTACAGGTACCTGTCTTGACGTCCCATAGTCTCACCGTACAATCTCCACTTCCCGATACGATGAACTCTGAATCACTGGATATATCCACAGATCATACAGAACTAGTGTGACCACTAATGGTCTTACAGGTACCTGTCTTGACGTCCCATAGTCTCACCGTATTATCTCCACTTCCCGATACGATGAACTCTGAATCACTGGATATAGCCACAGCATATACATCACTAATATGACCACTCATGGTCTTACAGGTACCTGTCTTGACGTCCCATAGTCTCACCGTACAATCTCCACTTCCCGATACGATGAACTCTGAATCACTGGATATAGCCACAGCATATACTTAATTTGTGTGACCACTCATGGTCTTACAGGTACCTGTCTTGACGTCCCATAGTCTCACCGTACAATCTCCACTTCCCGATACGATGAACTCTGAATCACTGGATATAGCCACAGATCATACATAATGTGTGTGACCACTCATGGTCTTACAGGTACCTGTCTTGACGTCCCATAGTCTCACCGTCTTATCTCCACTTCCCGATACGATGAACTCTGAATCACTGGATATAGCCACAGCATATACTTAATTTGTGTGACCACTCATGGTCTTACAGGTACCTGTCTTGACGTCCCATAGTCTCACCGTATAATCTCCACTTCCCGATACGATGAACTCTGAATCACTGGATATGCCACAGCATATACTTAATTTGCGTGACCACTCATGGTCTTACAGGTACCTGTCTTGACGTCCCATAGTCTCACCGTCTAATCATAACTTCCAGATACGATTAACTCTGAATCACTGGATATAGCCACAGCATATACATCACTAATATGACCACTCATGGTCTTACAGGTACCTGTCTTGACGTCCCATAGTCTCACCGTATAATCTCCACTTCCCGATACGATGAACTCTGAATCACTGAATATAGCCACAGATCATACATCACTAATATGACCACTCATGGTCTTACAGGTACCTGTCTTGACGTCCCATAGTCTCACCGTCTTATCTCCACTTCCCGATACGATGAACTCTGAATCACTGGATATAGCCACAGCATATACAACACTAGTGTGACCACTCATGGTCTTACAGGTACCTGTCTTGACGTCCCATAGTCTCACCGTATAATCTCCACTTCCCGATACGATGAACTCTGAATCACTGGATATAGCCACAGCATATACAACACTAGTGTGACCACTCATGGTCTTACAGGTACCTGTCTTGACGTCCCATAGTCTCACCGTATTATCTCCACTTCCCGATACGATGAACTCTGAATCACTGGATATAGCCACAGCATATACAACACTAGTGTGACCACTCATGGTCTTACAGGTACCTGTCTTGACGTCCCATAGTCTCACCGTCTTATCTCAACTTCCCGATACGATGAACTCTGAATCACTGAATATAGCCACAGATCATACATCACTAATATGACCACTCATGGTCTTACAGGTACCTGTCTTGACGTCCCATAGTCTCACCGTATAATCTCCACTTCCCGATACGATGAACTCTGAATCACTGGATATAGCCACAGCATATACAACACTAGTGTGACCACTCATGGTCTTACAGGTACCTGTCTTGACGTCCCATAGTCTCACCGTATTATCTCCACTTCCCGATACGATGAACTCTGAATCACTGGATATATCCACAGATCATACAGAACTAGTGTGACCACTAATGGTCTTACAGGTACCTGTCTTGACGTCCCATAGTCTCACCGTCTAATCATAACTTCCCGATATGATGAACTCTGAATCAATGGATATATCCACAGATAATACATAACTAGTGTGACTACTCATGGTCTTACAGGTACCTGTCTTGACGTCCCATAGTCTCACCGTATTATCTCCACTTCCCGATACGATGAACTCTGAATCACTGGATATAGCCACAGCATATACATCACTAATATGACCACTCATGGTCTTACAGGTACCTGTCTTGACGTCCCATAGTCTCACCGTACAATCTCCACTTCCCGATACGATGAACTCTGAATCACTGGATATAGCCACAGCATATACTTAATTTGTGTGACCACTCATGGTCTTACAGGTACCTGTCTTGACGTCCCATAGTCTCACCGTACAATCTCCACTTCCCGATACGATGAACTCTGAATCACTGGATATAGCCACAGATCATACATAATGTGTGTGACCACTCATGGTCTTACAGGTACCTGTCTTGACGTCCCATAGTCTCACCGTCTTATCTCCACTTCCCGATACGATGAACTCTGAATCACTGGATATAGCCACAGCATATACTTAATTTGTGTGACCACTCATGGTCTTACAGGTACCTGTCTTGACGTCCCATAGTCTCACCGTATAATCTCCACTTCCCGATACGATGAACTCTGAATCACTGGATATGCCACAGCATATACTTAATTTGCGTGACCACTCATGGTCTTACAGGTACCTGTCTTGACGTCCCATAGTCTCACCGTCTAATCATAACTTCCAGATACGATTAACTCTGAATCACTGGATATAGCCACAGCATATACATCACTAATATGACCACTCATGGTCTTACAGGTACCTGTCTTGACGTCCCATAGTCTCACCGTCTTATCTCAACTTCCCGATACGATGAACTCTGAATCACTGGATATAGCCACAGCATATACACAACTAGTGTGACCACTCATGGTCTTACAGGTACCTGTCTTGACGTCCCATAGTCTCACCGTCTAATCATAACTTCCCGATATGATGAACTCTGAATCACTGGATATAGCCACAGATAATACACAACTAGTGTGACTACTCATGGTCTTACAGGTACCTGTCTTGACGTCCCATAGTCTCACCGTATTATCTCCACTTCCCGATACGATGAACTCTGAATCACTGGATATAGCCACAGCATATACAACACTAGTGTGACCACTCATGGTCTTACAGGTACCTGTCTTGACGTCCCATAGTCTCACCGTCTTATCTCCACTTCCCGATACGATGAACTCTGAATCACTGAATATAGCCACAGATCATACATCACTAGTGTGACCACTCATGGTCTTACAGGTACCTGTCTTGACGTCCCATAGTCTCACCGTATTATCTCCACTTCCCGATACGATGAACTCTGAATCACTGGATATAGCCACAGCATATACAACACTAGTGTGACCACTCATGGTCTTACAGGTACCTGTCTTGACGTCCCATAGTCTCACCGTATTATCTCCACTTCCCGATACGATGAACTCTGAATCACTGGATATAGCCACAGAGCATACTGAACTAGTGTGACCACTAATGGTCTTACAGGTACCTGTCTTGACGTCCCATAGTCTCACCGTCTTATCTCCACTTCCCGATACGATGAACTCTGAATCACTGGATATAGCCACAGCATATACAACACTAGTGTGACCACTCATGGTCTTACAGGTACCTGTCTTGACGTCCCATAGTCTCACCGTATAATCTCCACTTCCCGATACGATGAACTCTGAATCACTGGATATAGCCACAGCATATACAACACTAGTGTGACCACTCATGGTCTTACAGGTACCTGTCTTGACGTCCCATAGTCTCACCGTATTATCTCCACTTCCCGATACGATGAACTCTGAATCACTGGATATAGCCACAGCATATACAACACTAGTGTGACCACTCATGGTCTTACAGGTACCTGTCTTGACGTCCCATAGTCTCACCGTCTTATCTCAACTTCCCGATACGATGAACTCTGAATCACTGAATATAGCCACAGATCATACATCACTAATATGACCACTCATGGTCTTACAGGTACCTGTCTTGACGTCCCATAGTCTCACCGTCTTATCTCCACTTCCCGATACGATGAACTCTGAATCACTGGATATAGCCACAGCATATACAACACTAGTGTGACCACTCATGGTCTTACAGGTACCTGTCTTGACGTCCCATAGTCTCACCGTATTATCTCCACTTCCCGATACGATGAACTCTGAATCACTGGATATATCCACAGATCATACAGAACTAGTGTGACCACTAATGGTCTTACAGGTACCTGTCTTGACGTCCCATAGTCTCACCGTCTAATCATAACTTCCAGATACGATTAACTCTGAATCACTGGATATAGCAACAGCATATACACAACTAGTGTGACCACTCATGGTCTTACAGGTACCTGTCTTGACGTCCCATAGTCTCACCGTCTAATCATAACTTCCCGATATGATGAACTCTGAATCAATGGATATATCCACAGATAATACATAACTAGTGTGACTACTCATGGTCTTACAGGTACCTGTCTTGACGTCCCATAGTCTCACCGTATTATCTCCACTTCCCGATACGATGAACTCTGAATCACTGGATATAGCCACAGAGCATACTGAACTAGTGTGACTACTCATGGTCTTACAGGTACCTGTCTTGACGTCCCATAGTCTCACCGTCTAATCTCCACTTCCCGATACGATGAACTCTGAATCACTGGATATATCCACAGATCATACAGAACTAGTGTGACCACTAATGGTCTTACAGGTACCTGTCTTGACGTCCCATAGTCTCACCGTATTATCTCCACTTCCCGATACGATGAACTCTGAATCACTGGATATAGCCACAGCATATACATCACTAATATGACCACTCATGGTCTTACAGGTACCTGTCTTGACGTCCCATAGTCTCACCGTACAATCTCCACTTCCCGATACGATGAACTCTGAATCACTGGATATAGCCACAGCATATACTTAATTTGTGTGACCACTCATGGTCTTACAGGTACCTGTCTTGACGTCCCATAGTCTCACCGTACAATCTCCACTTCCCGATACGATGAACTCTGAATCTCTGGATATAGCCACAGATCATACATAATGTGTGTGACCACTCATGGTCTTACAGGTACCTGTCTTGACGTCCCATAGTCTCACCGTCTTATCTCAACTTCCCGATACGATGAACTCTGAATCACTGGATATAGCCACAGCATATACAACACTAGTGTGACCACTCATGGTCTTACAGGTACCTGTCTTGACGTCCCATAGTCTCACCGTCTAATCATAACTTCCCGATATGATGAACTCTGAATCACTGGATATAGCCACAGATAATACACAACTAGTGTGACTACTCATGGTCTTACAGGTACCTGTCTTGACGTCCCATAGTCTCACCGTATTATCTCCACTTCCCGATACGATGAACTCTGAATCACTGGATATAGCCACAGCATATACAACACTAGTGTGACCACTCATGGTCTTACAGGTACCTGTCTTGACGTACCATAGTCTCACCGTCTTATCTCAACTTCCCGATATGATGAACTCTGAATCACTGGATATAGCCACAGATAATACACAACTAGTGTGACCACTCATGGTCTTACAGGTACCTGTCTTGACGTCCCATAGTCTCACCGTATAATCATAACTTCCCGATACGATGAACTCTGAATCACTGAATATAGCCACAGATCATACATCACTAGTGTGACCACTCATGGTCTTACAGGTACCTGTCTTGACGTCCCATAGTCTCACCGTATAATCATAACTTCCCGATACGATGAACTCTGAATCACTGAATATAGCCACAGATCATACATCACTAGTGTGACCACTCATGGTCTTACAGGTACCTGTCTTGACGTCCCATAGTCTCACCGTATTATCTCCACTTCCCGATACGATGAACTCTGAATCACTGGATATAGCCACAGCATATACAACACTAGTGTGACCACTCATGGTCTTACAGGTACCTGTCTTGACGTCCCATAGTCTCACCGTATTATCTCCACTTCCCGATACGATGAACTCTGAATCACTGGATATAGCCACAGAGCATACTGAACTAGTGTGACTACTCATGGTCTTACAGGTACCTGTCTTGACGTCCCATAGTCTCACCGTACAATCTCCACTTCTCGATACGATGAACTCTGAATCACTGGATATATCCACAGATCATACAGAACTAGTGTGACCACTAATGGTCTTACAGGTACCTGTCTTGACGTCCCATAGTCTCACCGTATTATCTCCACTTCCCGATACGATGTACTCTGAATCACTGGATATAGCCACAGATCATACAGAACTAGTGTGACCACTCATGGTCTTACAGGTACCTGTCTTGACGTCCCATAGTCTCACCGTCTAATCATAACTTCCAGATACGATTAACTCTGAATCACTGGATATAGCAACAGCATATACACAACTAGTGTGACCACTCATGGTCTTACAGGTACCTGTCTTGACGTCCCATAGTCTCACCGTACAATCTCCACTTCCCGATACGATGTACTCTGAATCACTGGATATAGCCACAGAGCATACTGAACTAGTGTGACTACTCATGGTCTTACAGGTACCTGTCTTGACGTCCCATAGTCTCACCGTCTAATCATAACTTCCCGATATGATGAACTCTGAATCAATGGATATATCCACAGATAATACATAACTAGTGTGACTACTCATGGTCTTACAGGTACCTGTCTTGACGTCCCATAGTCTCACCGTATTATCTCCACTTCCCGATACGATGAACTCTGAATCACTGGATATAGCCACAGAGCATACTGAACTAGTGTGACTACTCATGGTCTTACAGGTACCTGTCTTGACGTCCCATAGTCTCACCGTCTAATCTCCACTTCCCGATACGATGAACTCTGAATCACTGGATATATCCACAGATCATACAGAACTAGTGTGACCACTAATGGTCTTACAGGTACCTGTCTTGACGTCCCATAGTCTCACCGTCTTATCTCAACTTCCCGATATGATGAACTCTGAATCACTGGATATAGCCACAGATAATACACAACTAGTGTGACTACTCATGGTCTTACAGGTACCTGTCTTGACGTCCCATAGTCTCACCGTATAATCATAACTTCCCGATACGATGAACTCTGAATCACTGGATATAGCCACAGCATATACAACACTAGTGTGACCACTCATGGTCTTACAGGTACCTGTCTTGACGTCCCATAGTCTCACCGTATTATCTCCACTTCCCGATACGATGAACTCTGAATCACTGGATATAGCCACAGAGCATACTGAACTAGTGTGACTACTCATGGTCTTACAGGTACCTGTCTTGACGTCCCATAGTCTCACCGTCTAATCATAACTTCCAGATACGATTAACTCTGAATCACTGGATATAGCCACAGCATATACAACACTAGTGTGACCACTCATGGTCTTACAGGTACCTGTCTTGACGTCCCATAGTCTCACCGTCTTATCTCCACTTCCCGATACGATGAACTCTGAATCACTGGATATAGCCACAGATCATACATAATGTGTGTGAACACTCATGGTCTTACAGGTACCTGTCTTGACGTCCCATAGTCTCACCGTATAATCTCCACTTCCCGATACGATGTACTCTGAATCACTGGATATAGCCACAGCATATACAACACTAGTGTGACCACTCATGGTCTTACAGGTACCTGTCTTGACGTCCCATAATCTCACAGTCTTATCTCAACTTCCCGATACGATGAACTCTGAATCACTGGATATAGCCACAGATCATACACAACTAGTTTGACCACTCATGGTCTTACAGGTACCTGTCTTGACGTCCCATAGTCTCACCGTATTATCTCCACTTCCCGATACGATGAACTCTGAATCACTGGATATAGCCACAGAGCATACTGAACTAGTGTGACTACTCATGGTCTTACAGGTACCTGTCTTGACGTCCCATAGTCTCACCGTCTAATCATAACTTCCCGATATGATGAACTCTGAATCAATGGATATATCCACAGATAATACATAACTAGTGTGACTACTCATGGTCTTACAGGTACCTGTCTTGACGTCCCATAGTCTCACCGTCTTATCTCCACTTCCCGATACGATGAACTCTGAATCACTGGATATAGCCACAGCATATACAACACTAGTGTGACCACTCATGGTCTTACAGGTACCTGTCTTGACGTCCCATAGTCTCACCGTCTAATCTCCACTTCCCGATACGATGAACTCTGAATCACTGGATATATCCACAGATCATACAGAACTAGTGTGACCACTAATGGTCTTACAGGTACCTGTCTTGACGTCCCATAGTCTCACCGTATTATCTCCACTTCCCGATACGATGAACTCTGAATCACTGGATATAGCCACAGCATATACATCACTAATATGACCACTCATGGTCTTACAGGTACCTGTCTTGACGTCCCATAGTCTCACCGTACAATCTCCACTTCCCGATACGATGAACTCTGAATCACTGGATATAGCCACAGCATATACTTAATTTGTGTGACCACTCATGGTCTTACAGGTACCTGTCTTGACGTCCCATAGTCTCACCGTACAATCTCCACTTCCCGATACGATGAACTCTGAATCTCTGGATATAGCCACAGATCATACATAATGTGTGTGACCACTCATGGTCTTACAGGTACCTGTCTTGACGTCCCATAGTCTCACCGTCTTATCTCCACTTCCCGATACGATGAACTCTGAATCACTGGATATAGCCACAGCATATACAACACTAGTGTGACCACTCATGGTCTTACAGGTACCTGTCTTGACGTCCCATAGTCTCACCGTACAATCTCCACTTCCCGATATGATGAACTCTGAATCACTGGATATAGCCACAGATAATACACAACTAGTGTGACTACTCATGGTCTTACAGGTACCTGTCTTGACGTCCCATAGTCTCACCGTATTATCTCCACTTCCCGATACGATGAACTCTGAATCACTGGATATAGCCACAGCATATACAACACTAGTGTGACCACTCATGGTCTTACAGGTACCTGTCTTGACGTACCATAGTCTCACCGTCTTATCTCAACTTCCCGATATGATGAACTCTGAATCACTGGATATAGCCACAGATAATACACAACTAGTGTGACTACTCATGGTCTTACAGGTACCTGTCTTGACGTCCCATAGTCTCACCGTATAATCTCCACTTCCCGATACGATGAACTCTGAATCACTGAATATAGCCACAGATCATACATCACTAGTGTGACCACTCATGGTCTTACAGGTACCTGTCTTGACGTCCCATAGTCTCACCGTATAATCATAACTTCTCGATACGATGAACTCTGAATCACTGAATATAGCCACAGATCATACATCACTAGTGTGACCACTCATGGTCTTACAGGTACCTGTCTTGACGTCCCATAGTCTCACCGTATTATCTCCACTTCCCGATACGATGAACTCTGAATCACTGGATATAGCCACAGCATATACAACACTAGTGTGACCACTCATGGTCTTACAGGTACCTGTCTTGACGTCCCATAGTCTCACCGTACAATCTCCACTTCCCGATACGATGAACTCTGAATCACTGGATATAGCCACAGAGCATACTGAACTAGTGTGACTACTCATGGTCTTACAGGTACCTGTCTTGACGTCCCATAGTCTCACCGTACAATCTCCACTTCTCGATACGATGAACTCTGAATCACTGGATATATCCACAGATCATACAGAACTAGTGTGAACACTCATGGTCTTACAGGTACCTGTCTTGACGTCCCATAGTCTCACCGTATAATCTCCACTTCCCGATACGATGTACTCTGAATCACTGGATATAGCCACAGCATATACAACACTAGTGTGACCACTCATGGTCTTACAGGTACCTGTCTTGACGTCCCATAATCTCACAGTCTTATCTCAACTTCCCGATACGATGAACTCTGAATCACTGGATATAGCCACAGATCATACACAACTAGTTTGACCACTCATGGTCTTACAGGTACCTGTCTTGACGTCCCATAGTCTCACCGTCTTATCTGCACTTCCCGATATGATGAACTCTGAATCACTGGATATAGCCACAGATCATACATAATGTGTGTGACCACTCATGGTCTTACAGGTACCTGTCTTGACGTCCCATAGTCTCACCGTCTAATCATAACTTCCAGATACGATTAACTCTGAATCACTGGATATAGCCACAGCATATACAACACTAGTGTGACCACTCATGGTCTTACAGGTACCTGTCTTGACGTCCCATAGTCTCACCGTCTTATCTCCACTTCCCGATACGATGAACTCTGAATCACTGGATATAGCCACAGATCATACATAATGTGTGTGAACACTCATGGTCTTACAGGTACCTGTCTTGACGTCCCATAGTCTCACCGTATAATCTCCACTTCCCGATACGATGTACTCTGAATCACTGGATATAGCCACAGCATATACAACACTAGTGTGACCACTCATGGTCTTACAGGTACCTGTCTTGACGTCCCATAATCTCACAGTCTTATCTCAACTTCCCGATACGATGAACTCTGAATCACTGGATATAGCCACAGATCATACACAACTAGTTTGACCACTCATGGTCTTACAGGTACCTGTCTTGACGTCCCATAGTCTCACCGTATTATCTCCACTTCCCGATACGATGAACTCTGAATCACTGGATATAGCCACAGAGCATACTGAACTAGTGTGACTACTCATGGTCTTACAGGTACCTGTCTTGACGTCCCATAGTCTCACCGTCTAATCATAACTTCCCGATATGATGAACTCTGAATCAATGGATATATCCACAGATAATACATAACTAGTGTGACTACTCATGGTCTTACAGGTACCTGTCTTGACGTCCCATAGTCTCACCGTCTTATCTCCACTTCCCGATACGATGAACTCTGAATCACTGGATATAGCCACAGCATATACAACACTAGTGTGACCACTCATGGTCTTACAGGTACCTGTCTTGACGTCCCATAGTCTCACCGTCTAATCTCCACTTCCCGATACGATGAACTCTGAATCACTGGATATATCCACAGATCATACAGAACTAGTGTGACCACTAATGGTCTTACAGGTACCTGTCTTGACGTCCCATAGTCTCACCGTATTATCTCCACTTCCCGATACGATGAACTCTGAATCACTGGATATAGCCACAGCATATACATCACTAATATGACCACTCATGGTCTTACAGGTACCTGTCTTGACGTCCCATAGTCTCACCGTACAATCTCCACTTCCCGATACGATGAACTCTGAATCACTGGATATAGCCACAGCATATACTTAATTTGTGTGACCACTCATGGTCTTACAGGTACCTGTCTTGACGTCCCATAGTCTCACCGTACAATCTCCACTTCCCGATACGATGAACTCTGAATCTCTGGATATAGCCACAGATCATACATAATGTGTGTGACCACTCATGGTCTTACAGGTACCTGTCTTGACGTCCCATAGTCTCACCGTCTTATCTCCACTTCCCGATACGATGAACTCTGAATCACTGGATATAGCCACAGCATATACAACACTAGTGTGACCACTCATGGTCTTACAGGTACCTGTCTTGACGTCCCATAGTCTCACCGTACAATCTCCACTTCCCGATATGATGAACTCTGAATCACTGGATATAGCCACAGATAATACACAACTAGTGTGACTACTCATGGTCTTACAGGTACCTGTCTTGACGTCCCATAGTCTCACCGTATTATCTCCACTTCCCGATACGATGAACTCTGAATCACTGGATATAGCCACAGCATATACAACACTAGTGTGACCACTCATGGTCTTACAGGTACCTGTCTTGACGTACCATAGTCTCACCGTCTTATCTCAACTTCCCGATATGATGAACTCTGAATCACTGGATATAGCCACAGATAATACACAACTAGTGTGACTACTCATGGTCTTACAGGTACCTGTCTTGACGTCCCATAGTCTCACCGTATAATCTCCACTTCCCGATACGATGAACTCTGAATCACTGAATATAGCCACAGATCATACATCACTAGTGTGACCACTCATGGTCTTACAGGTACCTGTCTTGACGTCCCATAGTCTCACCGTATAATCATAACTTCTCGATACGATGAACTCTGAATCACTGAATATAGCCACAGATCATACATCACTAGTGTGACCACTCATGGTCTTACAGGTACCTGTCTTGACGTCCCATAGTCTCACCGTATTATCTCCACTTCCCGATACGATGAACTCTGAATCACTGGATATAGCCACAGCATATACAACACTAGTGTGACCACTCATGGTCTTACAGGTACCTGTCTTGACGTCCCATAGTCTCACCGTACAATCTCCACTTCCCGATACGATGAACTCTGAATCACTGGATATAGCCACAGAGCATACTGAACTAGTGTGACTACTCATGGTCTTACAGGTACCTGTCTTGACGTCCCATAGTCTCACCGTACAATCTCCACTTCTCGATACGATGAACTCTGAATCACTGGATATATCCACAGATCATACAGAACTAGTGTGAACACTCATGGTCTTACAGGTACCTGTCTTGACGTCCCATAGTCTCACCGTATAATCTCCACTTCCCGATACGATGTACTCTGAATCACTGGATATAGCCACAGCATATACAACACTAGTGTGACCACTCATGGTCTTACAGGTACCTGTCTTGACGTCCCATAATCTCACAGTCTTATCTCAACTTCCCGATACGATGAACTCTGAATCACTGGATATAGCCACAGATCATACACAACTAGTTTGACCACTCATGGTCTTACAGGTACCTGTCTTGACGTCCCATAGTCTCACCGTCTTATCTGCACTTCCCGATATGATGAACTCTGAATCACTGGATATAGCCACAGATCATACATAATGTGTGTGACCACTCATGGTCTTACAGGTACCTGTCTTGACGTCCCATAGTCTCACCGTCTTATCTCCACTTCCCGATACGATGAACTCTGAATCACTGGATATAGCCACAGCATATACAACACTAGTGTGACCACTCATGGTCTTACAGGTACCTGTCTTGACGTCCCATAGTCTCACCGTACAATCTCCACTTCCCGATATGATGAACTCTGAATCACTGGATATAGCCACAGATAATACACAACTAGTGTGACTACTCATGGTCTTACAGGTACCTGTCTTGACGTCCCATAGTCTCACCGTATAATCTCCACTTCCCGATACGATGAACTCTGAATCACTGAATATAGCCACAGATCATACATCACTAGTGTGACCACTCATGGTCTTACAGGTACCTGTCTTGACGTCCCATAGTCTCACCGTCTTATCTCAACTTCCCGATATGATGAACTCTGAATCACTGGATATAGCCACAGATAATACACAACTAGTGTGACTACTCATGGTCTTACAGGTACCTGTCTTGACGTCCCATAGTCTCACCGTATAATCATAACTTCCCGATACGATGAACTCTGAATCACTGGATATAGCCACAGCATATACAACACTAGTGTGACCACTCATGGTCTTACAGGTACCTGTCTTGACGTCCCATAGTCTCACCGTATTATCTCCACTTCCCGATACGATGAACTCTGAATCACTGGATATAGCCACAGAGCATACTGAACTAGTGTGACTACTCATGGTCTTACAGGTACCTGTCTTGACGTCCCATAGTCTCACCGTATTATCTCCACTTCCCGATACGATGAACTCTGAATCACTGGATATAGCCACAGCATATACAACACTAGTGTGACCACTCATGGTCTTACAGGTACCTGTCTTGACGTCCCATAGTCTCACCGTCTTATCTCCACTTCCCGATACGATGAACTCTGAATCACTGGATATAGCCACAGATCATACATAATGTGTGTGAACACTCATGGTCTTACAGGTACCTGTCTTGACGTCCCATAGTCTCACCGTCTTATCTCCACTTCCCGATACGATGAACTCTGAATCACTGGATATAGCCACAGATCATACATAATGTGTGTGAACACTCATGGTCTTACAGGTACCTGTCTTGACGTCCCATAGTCTCACCGTCTAATCATAACTTCCAGATACGATTAACTCTGAATCACTGGATATAGCCACAGCATATACACAACTAGTGTGACCACTCATGGTCTTACAGGTACCTGTCTTGACGTCCCATAGTCTCACCGTCTAATCATAACTTCCCGATATGATGAACTCTGAATCAATGGATATATCCACAGATAATACATAACTAGTGTGACTACTCATGGTCTTACAGGTACCTGTCTTGACGTCCCATAGTCTCACCGTATTATCTCCACTTCCCGATACGATGAACTCTGAATCACTGGATATAGCCACAGAGCATACTGAACTAGTGTGACTACTCATGGTCTTACAGGTACCTGTCTTGACGTCCCATAGTCTCACCGTCTAATCTCCACTTCCCGATACGATGAACTCTGAATCACTGGATATATCCACAGATCATACAGAACTAGTGTGACCACTAATGGTCTTACAGGTACCTGTCTTGACGTCCCATAGTCTCACCGTATTATCTCCACTTCCCGATACGATGAACTCTGAATCACTGGATATAGCCACAGCATATACATCACTAATATGACCACTCATGGTCTTACAGGTACCTGTCTTGACGTCCCATAGTCTCACCGTATTATCTCCACTTCCCGATACGATGAACTCTGAATCACTGGATATAGCCACAGATCATACATAATGTGTGTGAACACTCATGGTCTTACAGGTACCTGTCTTGACGTCCCATAGTCTCACCGTCTAATCATAACTTCCAGATACGATTAACTCTGAATCACTGGATATAGCCACAGCATATACACAACTAGTGTGACCACTCATGGTCTTACAGGTACCTGTCTTGACGTCCCATAGTCTCACCGTCTAATCATAACTTCCCGATATGATGAACTCTGAATCAATGGATATATCCACAGATAATACATAACTAGTGTGACTACTCATGGTCTTACAGGTACCTGTCTTGACGTCCCATAGTCTCACCGTATTATCTCCACTTCCCGATACGATGAACTCTGAATCACTGGATATATCCACAGATAATACATATCTAGTGTGACTACTCATGGTCTTACAGGTACCTGTCTTGACGTCCCATAGTCTCACCGTATAATCTCCACTTCCCGATACGATGAACTCTGAATCACTGGATATAGCAACAGCATATACACAACTAGTGTGACCACTCATGGTCTTACAGGTACCTGTCTTGACGTCCCATAGTCTCACCGTATTATCTCCACTTCCCGATACGATGAACTCTGAATCACTGGATATAGCCACAGCATATACATCACTAATATGACCACTCATGGTCTTACAGGTACCTGTCTTGACGTCCCATAGTCTCACCGTATTATCTCCACTTCCCGATACGATGAACTCTGAATCACTGGATATAGCCACAGCATATACTTAATTTGTGTGACCACTCATGGTCTTACAGGTACCTGTCTTGACGTCCCATAGTCTCACCGTACAATCTCCACTTCCCGATACGATGAACTCTGAATCTCTGGATATAGCCACAGATCATACATAATGTGTGTGACCACTCATGGTCTTACAGGTACCTGTCTTGACGTCCCATAGTCTCACCGTATTATCTCCACTTCCCGATACGATGAACTCTGAATCACTGGATATAGCCACAGCATATACAACACTAGTGTGACCACTCATGGTCTTACAGGTACCTGTCTTGACGTACCATAGTCTCACCGTCTTATCTCAACTTCCCGATATGATGAACTCTGAATCACTGGATATAGCCACAGCATATACAACACTAGTGTGACCACTCATGGTCTTACAGGTACCTGTCTTGACGTCCCATAGTCTCACCGTCTTATCTCCACTTCCCGATACGATGAACTCTGAATCACTGAATATAGCCACAGATCATACATCACTAGTGTGACCACTCATGGTCTTACAGGTACCTGTCTTGACGTCCCATAGTCTCACCGTATAATCATAACTTCTCGATACGATGAACTCTGAATCACTGAATATAGCCACAGATCATACATCACTAGTGTGACCACTCATGGTCTTACAGGTACCTGTCTTGACGTCCCATAGTCTCACCGTATTATCTCCACTTCCCGATACGATGAACTCTGAATCACTGGATATAGCCACAGCATATACAACACTAGTGTGACCACTCATGGTCTTACAGGTACCTGTCTTGACGTCCCATAGTCTCACCGTACAATCTCCACTTCCCGATACGATGAACTCTGAATCACTGGATATAGCCACAGAGCATACTGAACTAGTGTGACTACTCATGGTCTTACAGGTACCTGTCTTGACGTCCCATAGTCTCACCGTACAATCTCCACTTCTCGATACGATGAACTCTGAATCACTGGATATATCCACAGATCATACAGAACTAGTGTGAACACTCATGGTCTTACAGGTACCTGTCTTGACGTCCCATAGTCTCACCGTATTATCTCCACTTCCCGATACGATGAACTCTGAATCACTGGATATAGCCACAGAGCATACTGAACTAGTGTGACTACTCATGGTCTTACAGGTACCTGTCTTGACGTCCCATAGTCTCACCGTCTAATCTCCACTTCCCGATACGATGAACTCTGAATCACTGGATATATCCACAGATCATACAGAACTAGTGTGACCACTAATGGTCTTACAGGTACCTGTCTTGACGTCCCATAGTCTCACCGTCTTATCTGCACTTCCCGATATGATGAACTCTGAATCACTGGATATAGCCACAGATCATACATAATGTGTGTGACCACTCATGGTCTTACAGGTACCTGTCTTGACGTCCCATAGTCTCACCGTCTTATCTCCACTTCCCGATACGATGAACTCTGAATCACTGGATATAGCCACAGCATATACAACACTAGTGTGACCACTCATGGTCTTACAGGTACCTGTCTTGACGTCCCATAGTCTCACCGTACAATCTCCACTTCCCGATACGATGTACTCTGAATCACTGGATATAGCCACAGATCATACAGAACTAGTGTGACCACTCATGGTCTTACAGGTACCTGTCTTGACGTCCCATAGTCTCACCGTATTATCTCCACTTCCCGATACGATGAACTCTGAATCACTGGATATAGCCACAGATCATACAGAACTAGTGTGACCACTCATGGTCTTACAGGTACCTGTCTTGACGTCCCATAGTCTCACCGTCTTATCTCAACTTCCCGATATGATGAACTCTGAATCACTGGATATAGCCACAGATCATACATAATGTGTGTGACCACTCATGGTCTTACAGGTACCTGTCTTGACGTCCCATAGTCTCACCGTATAATCTCCACTTCCCGATACGATGAACTCTGAATCACTGAATATAGCCACAGATCATACATCACTAATATGACCACTCATGGTCTTACAGGTACCTGTCTTGACGTCCCATAGTCTCACCGTCTTATCTCAACTTCCCGATACGATGAACTCTGAATCACTGAATATAGCCACAGCATATACACAACTAGTGTGACCACTCATGGTCTTACAGGTACCTGTCTTGACGTCCCATAGTCTCACCGTCTAATCATAACTTCCCGATATGATGAACTCTGAATCAATGGATATATCCACAGATAATACATATCTAGTGTGACTACTCATGGTCTTACAGGTACCTGTCTTGACGTCCCATAGTCTCACCGTATAATCTCCACTTCCCGATACGATGAACTCTGAATCACTGGATATAGCAACAGCATATACACAACTAGTGTGACCACTCATGGTCTTACAGGTACCTGTCTTGACGTCCCATAGTCTCACCGTATAATCTCCACTTCCCGATACGATGAACTCTGAATCACTGAATATAGCCACAGCATATACACAACTAGTGTGACCACTCATGGTCTTACAGGTACCTGTCTTGACGTCCCATAGTCTCACCGTCTAATCATAACTTCCCGATATGATGAACTCTGAATCAATGGATATATCCACAGATAATACATATCTAGTGTGACTACTCATGGTCTTACAGGTACCTGTCTTGACGTCCCATAGTCTCACCGTATAATCTCCACTTCCCGATACGATGAACTCTGAATCACTGGATATAGCAACAGCATATACACAACTAGTGTGACCACTCATGGTCTTACAGGTACCTGTCTTGACGTCCCATAGTCTCACCGTCTAATCATAACTTCCCGATATGATGAACTCTGAATCAATGGATATATCCACAGATAATACATATCTAGTGTGACTACTCATGGTCTTACAGGTACCTGTCTTGACGTCCCATAGTCTCACCGTATAATCTCCACTTCCCGATACGATGAACTCTGAATCACTGGATATAGCAACAGCATATACACAACTAGTGTGACCACTCATGGTCTTACAGGTACCTGTCTTGACGTCCCATAGTCTCACCGTCTAATCATAACTTCCAGATACGATTAACTCTGAATCACTGGATATAGCAACAGCATATACACAACTAGTGTGACCACTCATGGTCTTACAGGTACCTGTCTTGACGTCCCATAGTCTCACCGTCTAATCATAACTTCCCGATATGATGAACTCTGAATCAATGGATATATCCACAGATAATACATAACTAGTGTGACTACTCATGGTCTTACAGGTACCTGTCTTGACGTCCCATAGTCTCACCTTCTAATCATAACTTCCAGATACGATTAACTCTGAATCACTGGATATAGCAACAGCATATACACAACTAGTGTGACCACTCATGGTCTTACAGGTACCTGTCTTGACGTCCCATAGTCTCACCGTATTATCTCCACTTCCCGATACGATGAACTCTGAATCACTGGATATAGCCACAGCATATACAACACTAGTGTGACCACTCATGGTCTTACAGGTACCTGTCTTGACGTCCCATAGTCTCACCGTATAATCTCCACTTCCCGATACGATGAACTCTGAATCACTGGATATAGCCACAGAGCATACTGAACTAGTGTGACTACTCATGGTCTTACAGGTACCTGTCTTGACGTCCCATAGTCTCACCGTACAATCTCCACTTCCCGATACGATGTACTCTGAATCACTGGATATAGCCACAGATCATACAGAACTAGTGTGACCACTCATGGTCTTACAGGTACCTGTCTTGACGTCCCATAATCTCACAGTCTTATCTCAACTTCCCGATACGATGAACTCTGAATCACTGGATATAGCCACAGATCATACACAACTAGTTTGACCACTCATGGTCTTACAGGTACCTGTCTTGACGTCCCATAGTCTCACCGTACAATCTCCACTTCCCGATACGATGAACTCTGAATCACTGGATATAGCCACAGCATATACAACACTAGTGTGACCACTCATGGTCTTACAGGTACCTGTCTTGACGTCCCATAGTCTCACCGTCTTATCTCCACTTCCCGATACGATGAACTCTGAATCACTGGATATAGCCACAGCATATACAACACTAGTGTGACCACTCATGGTCTTACAGGTACCTGTCTTGACGTCCCATAGTCTCACCGTCTTATCTCCACTTCCCGATACGATGAACTCTGAATCACTGAATATAGCCACAGATCATACATCACTAATATGACCACTCATGGTCTTACAGGTACCTGTCTTGACGTCCCATAGTCTCACCGTCTTATCTCCACTTCCCGATACGATGAACTCTGAATCACTGGATATAGCCACAGCATATACAACACTAGTGTGACCACTCATGGTCTTACAGGTACCTGTCTTGACGTCCCATAGTCTCACCGTCTTATCTCAACTTCCCGATACGATGAACTCTGAATCACTGGATATAGCCACAGCATATACAACACTAGTGTGACTACTCATGGTCTTACAGGTACCTGTCTTGACGTCCCATAGTCTCACCGTCTAATCATAACTTCCAGATACGATTAACTCTGAATCACTGGATATAGCCACAGCATATACACAACTAGTGTGACCACTCATGGTCTTACAGGTACCTGTCTTGACGTCCCATAGTCTCACCGTCTAATCATAACTTCCCGATATGATGAACTCTGAATCAATGGATATATCCACAGATAATACATAACTAGTGTGACTACTCATGGTCTTACAGGTACCTGTCTTGACGTCCCATAGTCTCACCGTATTATCTCCACTTCCCGATACGATGAACTCTGAATCACTGGATATAGCCACAGAGCATACTGAACTAGTGTGACTACTCATGGTCTTACAGGTACCTGTCTTGACGTCCCATAGTCTCACCGTCTAATCTCCACTTCCCGATACGATGAACTCTGAATCACTGGATATATCCACAGATCATACAGAACTAGTGTGACCACTAATGGTCTTACAGGTACCTGTCTTGACGTCCCATAGTCTCACCGTATTATCTCCACTTCCCGATACGATGAACTCTGAATCACTGGATATAGCCACAGCATATACATCACTAATATGACCACTCATGGTCTTACAGGTACCTGTCTTGACGTCCCATAGTCTCACCGTACAATCTCCACTTCCCGATACGATGAACTCTGAATCACTGGATATAGCCACAGCATATACTTAATTTGTGTGACCACTCATGGTCTTACAGGTACCTGTCTTGACGTCCCATAGTCTCACCGTACAATCTCCACTTCCCGATACGATGAACTCTGAATCTCTGGATATAGCCACAGATCATACATAATGTGTGTGACCACTCATGGTCTTACAGGTACCTGTCTTGACGTCCCATAGTCTCACCGTCTTATCTCCACTTCCCGATACGATGAACTCTGAATCACTGGATATAGCCACAGCATATACAACACTAGTGTGACCACTCATGGTCTTACAGGTACCTGTCTTGACGTCCCATAGTCTCACCGTACAATCTCCACTTCCCGATACGATGAACTCTGAATCACTGGATATAGCCACAGAGCATACTGAACTAGTGTGACTACTCATGGTCTTACAGGTACCTGTCTTGACGTCCCATAGTCTCACCGTACAATCTCCACTTCTCGATACGATGAACTCTGAATCACTGGATATATCCACAGATCATACAGAACTAGTGTGACTACTCATGGTCTTACAGGTACCTGTCTTGACGTCCCATAGTCTCACCGTATTATCTCCACTTCCCGATACGATGAACTCTGAATCACTGGATATAGCCACAGCATATACAACACTAGTGTGACCACTCATGGTCTTACAGGTACCTGTCTTGACGTCCCATAGTCTCACCGTATTATCTCAACTTCCCGATACGATGAACTCTGAATCACTGGATATAGCCACAGATCATACACAACTAGTTTGACCACTCATGGTCTTACAGGTACCTGTCTTGACGTCCCATAGTCTCACCGTACAATCTCCACTTCCCGATACGATGAACTCTGAATCACTGGATATAGCCACAGATCATACATCACTAGTGTGACCACTCATGGTCTTACAGGTACCTGTCTTGACGTCCCATAGTCTCACCGTATTATCTCCACTTCCCGATACGATGAACTCTGAATCACTGGATATAGCCACAGCATATACACAACTAGTGTGACCACTCATGGTCTTACAGGTACCTGTCTTGACGTCCCATAGTCTCACCGTCTTATCTCCACTTCCCGATACGATGAACTCTGAATCACTGGATATAGCCACAGATCATACATAATGTGTGTGAACACTCATGGTCTTACAGGTACCTGTCTTGACGTCCCATAGTCTCACCGTCTAATCATAACTTCCAGATACGATTAACTCTGAATCACTGGATATAGCAACAGCATATACATCACTAATATGACCACTCATGGTCTTACAGGTACCTGTCTTGACGTCCCATAGTCTCACCGTCTTATCTCAACTTCCCGATACGATGAACTCTGAATCACTGAATATAGCCACAGCATATACACAACTAGTGTGACCACTCATGGTCTTACAGGTACCTGTCTTGACGTCCCATAGTCTCACCGTCTAATCATAACTTCCCGATATGATGAACTCTGAATCAATGGATATATCCACAGATAATACATATCTAGTGTGACTACTCATGGTCTTACAGGTACCTGTCTTGACGTCCCATAGTCTCACCGTATAATCTCCACTTCCCGATACGATGAACTCTGAATCACTGGATATAGCCACAGATCATACAGAACTAGTGTGACCACTCATGGTCTTACAGGTACCTGTCTTGACGTCCCATAGTCTCACCGTCTAATCATAACTTCCAGATACGATTAACTCTGAATCACTGGATATAGCAACAGCATATACACAACTAGTGTGACCACTCATGGTCTTACAGGTACCTGTCTTGACGTCCCATAGTCTCACCGTCTAATCATAACTTCCAGATACGATTAACTCTGAATCACTGGATATAGCAACAGCATATACACAACTAGTGTGACCACTCATGGTCTTACAGGTACCTGTCTTGACGTCCCATAGTCTCACCGTATTATCTCCACTTCCCGATACGATGAACTCTGAATCACTGGATATAGCCACAGATCATACAGAACTAGTGTGACCACTCATGGTCTTACAGGTACCTGTCTTGACGTCCCATAGTCTCACCGTCTTATCTGCACTTCCCGATATGATGAACTCTGAATCACTGGATATAGCCACAGATCATACATAATGTGTGTGACCACTCATGGTCTTACAGGTACCTGTCTTGACGTCCCATAGTCTCACCGTATAATCTCCACTTCCCGATACGATGAACTCTGAATCACTGAATATAGCCACAGATCATACATCACTAATATGACCACTCATGGTCTTACAGGTACCTGTCTTGACGTCCCATAGTCTCACCGTCTTATCTCAACTTCCCGATACGATGAACTCTGAATCACTGAATATAGCCACAGCATATACACAACTAGTGTGACCACTCATGGTCTTACAGGTACCTGTCTTGACGTCCCATAGTCTCACCGTCTAATCATAACTTCCCGATATGATGAACTCTGAATCAATGGATATATCCACAGATAATACATATCTAGTGTGACTACTCATGGTCTTACAGGTACCTGTCTTGACGTCCCATAGTCTCACCGTATAATCTCCACTTCCCGATACGATGAACTCTGAATCACTGGATATAGCCACAGATCATACAGAACTAGTGTGACCACTCATGGTCTTACAGGTACCTGTCTTGACGTCCCATAGTCTCACCGTCTAATCATAACTTCCAGATACGATTAACTCTGAATCACTGGATATAGCAACAGCATATACACAACTAGTGTGACCACTCATGGTCTTACAGGTACCTGTCTTGACGTCCCATAGTCTCACCGTCTAATCATAACTTCCCGATATGATGAACTCTGAATCAATGGATATATCCACAGATAATACAGAACTAGTGTGACCACTAATGGTCTTACAGGTACCTGTCTTGACGTCCCATAGTCTCACCGTCTTATCTCCACTTCCCGATACGATGAACTCTGAATCACTGGATATAGCCACAGATCATACAGAACTAGTGTGACCACTCATGGTCTTACAGGTACCTGTCTTGACGTCCCATAATCTCACAGTCTTATCTCAACTTCCCGATACGATGAACTCTGAATCACTGGATATAGCCACAGCATATACAACACTAGTGTGACCACTCATGGTCTTACAGGTACCTGTCTTGACGTCCCATAGTCTCACCGTCTAATCATAACTTCCCGATATGATGAACTCTGAATCAATGGATATATCCACAGATAATACATATCTAGTGTGACTACTCATGGTCTTACAGGTACCTGTCTTGACGTCCCATAGTCTCACCGTATAATCTCCACTTCCCGATACGATGAACTCTGAATCACTGGATATAGCCACAGATCATACAGAACTAGTGTGACCACTCATGGTCTTACAGGTACCTGTCTTGACGTCCCATAATCTCACAGTCTTATCTCAACTTCCCGATACGATGAACTCTGAATCACTGGATATAGCCACAGCATATACATCACTAATATGACCACTCATGGTCTTACAGGTACCTGTCTTGATGTCCCATAGTCTCACCGTACAATCTCCACTTCCCGATACGATGAACTCTGAATCACTGAATATAGCCACAGATCATACATCACTAGTGTGACCACTCATGGTCTTACAGGTACCTGTCTTGACGTCCCATAGTCTCACCGTCTAATCATAACTTCCCGATATGATGAACTCTGAATCACTGGATATAGCCACAGATAATGCACAACTAGTGTACTACTCATGGTCTTACAGGTACCTGTCTTGACGTCCCATAGTCTCACCGTATTATCTCCACTTCCCGATACGATGAACTCTGAATCACTGGATATAGCCACAGATCATACAGAACTAGTGTGACCACTCATGGTCTTACAGGTACCTGTCTTGACGTCCCATAGTCTCACCGTCTTATCTCCACTTCCCGATACGATGAACTCTGAATCACTGGATATAGCCACAGATCATACATAATGTGTGTGAACACTCATGGTCTTACAGGTACCTGTCTTGACGTCCCATAGTCTCACCGTACAATCTCCACTTCCCGATACGATGAACTCTGAATCACTGGATATAGCCACAGCATATACAACACTAGTGTGACCACTCATGGTCTTACAGGTACCTGTCTTGACGTCCCATAGTCTCACCGTCTTATCTCAACTTCCCGATACGATGAACTCTGAATCACTGGATATAGCCACAGCATATACAACACTAGTGTGACTACTCATGGTCTTACAGGTACCTGTCTTGACGTCCCATAGTCTCACCGTCTAATCATAACTTCCAGATACGATTAACTCTGAATCACTGGATATAGCCACAGCATATACACAACTAGTGTGACCACTCATGGTCTTACAGGTACCTGTCTTGACGTCCCATAGTCTCACCGTCTAATCATAACTTCCCGATATGATGAACTCTGAATCAATGGATATATCCACAGATAATACATAACTAGTGTGACTACTCATGGTCTTACAGGTACCTGTCTTGACGTCCCATAGTCTCACCGTATTATCTCCACTTCCCGATACGATGAACTCTGAATCACTGGATATAGCCACAGAGCATACTGAACTAGTGTGACTACTCATGGTCTTACAGGTACCTGTCTTGACGTCCCATAGTCTCACCGTCTAATCTCCACTTCCCGATACGATGAACTCTGAATCACTGGATATATCCACAGATCATACAGAACTAGTGTGACCACTAATGGTCTTACAGGTACCTGTCTTGACGTCCCATAGTCTCACCGTATTATCTCCACTTCCCGATACGATGAACTCTGAATCACTGGATATAGCCACAGCATATACATCACTAATATGACCACTCATGGTCTTACAGGTACCTGTCTTGACGTCCCATAGTCTCACCGTACAATCTCCACTTCCCGATACGATGAACTCTGAATCACTGGATATAGCCACAGCATATACTTAATTTGTGTGACCACTCATGGTCTTACAGGTACCTGTCTTGACGTCCCATAGTCTCACCGTACAATCTCCACTTCCCGATACGATGAACTCTGAATCTCTGGATATAGCCACAGATCATACATAATGTGTGTGACCACTCATGGTCTTACAGGTACCTGTCTTGACGTCCCATAGTCTCACCGTCTTATCTCCACTTCCCGATACGATGAACTCTGAATCACTGGATATAGCCACAGCATATACAACACTAGTGTGACCACTCATGGTCTTACAGGTACCTGTCTTGACGTCCCATAGTCTCACCGTACAATCTCCACTTCCCGATACGATGAACTCTGAATCACTGGATATAGCCACAGAGCATACTGAACTAGTGTGACTACTCATGGTCTTACAGGTACCTGTCTTGACGTCCCATAGTCTCACCGTACAATCTCCACTTCTCGATACGATGAACTCTGAATCACTGGATATATCCACAGATCATACAGAACTAGTGTGACTACTCATGGTCTTACAGGTACCTGTCTTGACGTCCCATAGTCTCACCGTATTATCTCCACTTCCCGATACGATGAACTCTGAATCACTGGATATAGCCACAGCATATACAACACTAGTGTGACCACTCATGGTCTTACAGGTACCTGTCTTGACGTCCCATAATCTCACAGTCTTATCTCAACTTCCCGATACGATGAACTCTGAATCACTGGATATAGCCACAGATCATACACAACTAGTTTGACCACTCATGGTCTTACAGGTACCTGTCTTGACGTCCCATAGTCTCACCGTACAATCTCCACTTCCCGATACGATGAACTCTGAATCACTGGATATAGCCACAGATCATACATCACTAGTGTGACCACTCATGGTCTTACAGGTACCTGTCTTGACGTCCCATAGTCTCACCGTATTATCTCCACTTCCCGATACGATGAACTCTGAATCACTGGATATAGCCACAGCATATACAACACTAGTGTGACCACTCATGGTCTTACAGGTACCTGTCTTGACGTCCCATAGTCTCACCGTCTTATCTCCACTTCCCGATACGATGAACTCTGAATCACTGGATATAGCCACAGATCATACATAATGTGTGTGAACACTCATGGTCTTACAGGTACCTGTCTTGACGTCCCATAGTCTCACCGTCTAATCATAACTTCCAGATACGATTAACTCTGAATCACTGGATATAGCAACAGCATATACACAACTAGTGTGACCACTCATGGTCTTACAGGTACCTGTCTTGACGTCCCATAGTCTCACCGTACAATCTCCACTTCCCGATACGATGTACTCTGAATCACTGGATATAGCCGCAGATCATACAGAACTAGTGTGACCACTCATGGTCTTACAGGTACCTGTCTTGACGTCCCATAGTCTCACCGTCTTATCTGCACTTCCCGATATGATGAACTCTGAATCACTGGATATAGCCACAGATCATACAGAACTAGTGTGACCACTCATGGTCTTACAGGTACCTGTCTTGACGTCCCATAGTCTCACCGTCTAATCATAACTTCCAGATACGATTAACTCTGAATCACTGGATATAGCCACAGCATATACAACACTAGTGTGACCACTCATGGTCTTACAGGTACCTGTCTTGACGTCCCATAGTCTCACCGTACAATCTCCACTTCCCGATACGATGTACTCTGAATCACTGGATATAGCCACAGATCATACTGAACTAGTGTGACTACTCATGGTCTTACAGGTACCTGTCTTGACGTCCCATAGTCTCACCGTCTAATCATAACTTCCAGATACGATTAACTCTGAATCACTGGATATAGCAACAGCATATACACAACTAGTGTGACCACTCATGGTCTTACAGGTACCTGTCTTGACGTCCCATAGTCTCACCGTATTATCTCCACTTCCCGATACGATGAACTCTGAATCACTGGATATAGCCACAGATCATACAGAACTAGTGTGACCACTCATGGTCTTACAGGTACCTGTCTTGACGTCCCATAGTCTCACCGTCTTATCTCAACTTCCCGATACATGAACTCTGAATCACTGGATATAGACACAGATCATACAGAACTAGTGTGACCACTAATGGTCTTACAGGTACCTGTCTTGACGTCCCATAGTCTCACCGTATAATCTCCACTTCCAGATACGATGAACTCTGAATCACTGGATATAGCAACAGCATATAAACAACTAGTGTGACCACTCATGGTCTTACAGGTACCTGTCTTGACGTCCCATAGTCTCACCGTCTTATCTCAACTTCCCGATACGATGAACTCTGAATCACTGAATATAGCCACAGCATATACACAACTAGTGTGACCACTCATGGTCTTACAGGTACCTGTCTTGACGTCCCATAGTCTCACCGTCTAATCATAACTTCCCGATATGATGAACTCTGAATCAATGGATATATCCACAGATAATACATATCTAGTGTGACTACTCATGGTCTTACAGGTACCTGTCTTGACGTCCCATAGTCTCACCGTATAATCTCCACTTCCCGATACGATGAACTCTGAATCACTGGATATAGCCACAGATCATACTTAATTTGTGTGACCACTCATGGTCTTACAGGTACCTGTCTTGACGTCCCATAGTCTCACCGTACAATCTCCACTTCCCGATACGATGAACTCTGAATCACTGGATATAGCCATAGCATATACAACACTAGTGTGACCACTCATGGTCTTACAGGTACCTGTCTTGACGTCCCATAGTCTCACCGTCTAATCATAACTTCCCGATATGATGAACTCTGAATCAATGGATATATCCACAGCATATACAACACTAGTGTGACCACTCATGGTCTTACAGGTACCTGTCTTGACGTCCCATAGTCTCACCGTATAATCTCCACTTCCCGATACGATGAACTCTGAATCACTGGATATAGCCACAGATCATACAGAACTAGTGTGACCACTCATGGTCTTACAGGTACCTGTCTTGACGTCCCATAGTCTCACCGTCTTATCTCCACTTCCCGATACGATGAACTCTGAATCACTGGATATAGCCACAGATCATACAGAACTAGTGTGACCACTCATGGTCTTACAGGTACCTGTCTTGACGTCCCATAATCTCACAGTCTTATCTCAACTTCCCGATACGATGAACTCTGAATCACTGGATATAGCCACAGCATATACAACACTAGTGTGACCACTCATGGTCTTACAGGTACCTGTCTTGACGTCCCATAGTCTCACCGTATAATCTCCACTTCCCGATACGATGAACTCTGAATCACTGGATATAGCCACAGAGCATACTGAACTAGTGTGACTACTCATGGTCTTACAGGTACCTGTCTTGACGTCCCATAGTCTCACCGTCAAATCTCCACTTCCCGATACGATGAACTCTGAATCACTGGATATAGCCACAGCATATACAACACTAGTGTGACTACTCATGGTCTTACAGGTACCTGTCTTGACGTCCCATAGTCTCACCGTCTTATCTCAACTTCCCGATATGATGAACTCTGAATCACTGGATATAGCCACAGATAATACACAACTAGTGTGACTACTCATGGTCTTACAGGTACCTGTCTTGACGTCCCATAGTCTCACCGTATAATCATAACTTCCCGATACGATGAACTCTGAATCACTGAATATAGCCACAGCATATACATCACTAATATGACCACTCATGGTCTTACAGGTACCTGTCTTGACGTCCCATAGTCTCACCGTATAATCTCCACTTCCCGATACGATGAACTCTGAATCACTGGATATAGCCACAGATCATACAGAACTAGTGTGACCACTAATGGTCTTACAGGTACCTGTCTTGACGTCCCATAGTCTCACCGTCTTATTTCCACTTCCCGATACGATGAACTCTGAATCACTGGATATAGCCACAGCATATACATCACTAATATGACCACTCATGGTCTTACAGGTACCTGTCTTGACGTCCCATAGTCTCACCGTCTAATCATAACTTCCCGATATGATGAACTCTGAATCAATGGATATATCCACAGATAATACATATCTAGTGTGACTACTCATGGTCTTACAGGTACCTGTCTTGACGTCCCATAGTCTCACCGTCTTATCTCCACTTCCCGATACGATGAACTCTGAATCACTGGATATAGCAACAGCATATACACAACTAGTGTGACCACTCATGGTCTTACAGGTACCTGTCTTGACGTCCCATAGTCTCACCGTCTAATCATAACTTCCAGATACGATTAACTCTGAATCACTGGATATAGCAACAGCATATACACAACTAGTGTGACCACTCATGGTCTTACAGGTACCTGTCTTGACGTCCCATAGTCTCACCGTCTAATCATAACTTCCCGATATGATGAACTCTGAATCAATGGATATATCCACAGATAATACATATCTAGTGTGACTACTCATGGTCTTACAGGTACCTGTCTTGACGTCCCATAGTCTCACCGTATAATCTCCACTTCCCGATACGATGAACTCTGAATCACTGGATATAGCCACAGATCATACAGAACTAGTGTGACCACTCATGGTCTTACAGGTACCTGTCTTGACGTCCCATAATCTCACAGTCTTATCTCAACTTCCCGATACGATGAACTCTGAATCACTGGATATAGCCACAGCATATACATCACTAATATGACCACTCATGGTCTTACAGGTACCTGTCTTGATGTCCCATAGTCTCACCGTACAATCTCCACTTCCCGATACGATGAACTCTGAATCACTGAATATAGCCACAGATCATACATCACTAGTGTGACCACTCATGGTCTTACAGGTACCTGTCTTGACGTCCCATAGTCTCACCGTATAATCTCCACTTCCCGATACGATGAACTCTGAATCACTGGATATATCCACAGATCATACAGAACTAGTGTGACCACTAATGGTCTTACAGGTACCTGTCTTGACGTCCCATAGTCTCACCGTATTATCTCCACTTCCCGATACGATGAACTCTGAATCACTGGATATAGCCACAGCATATACATCACTAATATGACCACTCATGGTCTTACAGGTACCTGTCTTGACGTCCCATAGTCTCACCGTACAATCTCCACTTCCCGATACGATGTACTCTGAATCACTGGATATAGCCATAGCATATACTTAATTTGTGTGACCACTCATGGTCTTACAGGTACCTGTCTTGACGTCCCATAGTCTCACCGTATTATCTCCACTTCCCGATACGATGAACTCTGAATCACTGGATATAGCCACAGATCATACAGAACTAGTGTGACCACTCATGGTCTTACAGGTACCTGTCTTGACGTCCCATAGTCTCACCGTCTTATCTCAACTTCCCGATACGATGAACTCTGAATCACTGGATATAGCCACAGATCATACATAATGTGTGTGAACACTCATGGTCTTACAGGTACCTGTCTTGACGTCCAATAGTCTCACCGTATTATCATAACTTCCCGATACGATGTACTCTGAATCACTGGATATAGCCACAGATCATATATAATGTGTGTGAACACTCATGGTCTTACAGGTACCTGTCTTGACGTCCCATAGTCTCACCGTCTTATCTCAACTTCCCGATACGATGAACTCTGAATCACTGAATATAGCCACAGATCATACATCACTAATATGACCACTCATGGTCTTACAGGTACCTGTCTTGACGTCCCATAGTCTCACCGTCTTATCTCAACTTCCCGATACATGAACTCTGAATCACTGGATATAGACACAGATCATACAGAACTAGTGTGACCACTAATGGTCTTACAGGTACCTGTCTTGACGTCCCATAGTCTCACCGTATAATCTCCACTTCCAGATACGATGAACTCTGAATCACTGGATATAGCAACAGCATATAAACAACTAGTGTGACCACTCATGGTCTTACAGGTACCTGTCTTGACGTCCCATAGTCTCACCGTCTAATCATAACTTCCAGATACGATTAACTCTGAATCACTGAATATAGCCACAGCATATACACAACTAGTGTGACCACTCATGGTCTTACAGGTACCTGTCTTGACGTCCCATAGTCTCACCGTACAATCTCCACTTCCCGATATGATGAACTCTGAATCATTGGATATATCCACAGATAATACATATCTAGTGTGACTACTCATGGTCTTACAGGTACCTGTCTTGACGTCCCATAGTCTCACCGTCTTATCTCCACTTCCCGATACGATGAACTCTGAATCACTGGATATAGCCACAGATCATATATAATGTGTGTGAACACTCATGGTCTTACAGGTACCTGTCTTGACGTCCCATAGTCTCACCGTCTTATCTCAACTTCCCGATACGATGAACTCTGAATCACTGAATATAGCCACAGATCATACATCACTAATATGACCACTCATGGTCTTACAGGTACCTGTCTTGACGTCCCATAGTCTCACCGTCTTATCTCAACTTCCCGATACATGAACTCTGAATCACTGGATATAGACACAGATCATACAGAACTAGTGTGACCACTAATGGTCTTACAGGTACCTGTCTTGACGTCCCATAGTCTCACCGTATAATCTCCACTTCCAGATACGATGAACTCTGAATCACTGGATATAGCAACAGCATATAAACAACTAGTGTGACCACTCATGGTCTTACAGGTACCTGTCTTGACGTCCCATAGTCTCACCGTCTAATCATAACTTCCAGATACGATTAACTCTGAATCACTGAATATAGCCACAGCATATACACAACTAGTGTGACCACTCATGGTCTTACAGGTACCTGTCTTGACGTCCCATAGTCTCACCGTACAATCTCCACTTCCCGATATGATGAACTCTGAATCATTGGATATATCCACAGATAATACATATCTAGTGTGACTACTCATGGTCTTACAGGTACCTGTCTTGACGTCCCATAGTCTCACCGTCTTATCTCCACTTCCCGATACGATGAACTCTGAATCACTGGATATAGCCACAGCATATACTTAATTTGTGTGACCACTCATGGTCTTACAGGTACCTGTCTTGACGTCCCATAGTCTCACCGTATTATCTCCACTTCCCGATACGATGAACTCTGAATCACTGGATATAGCCACAGCATATACAACACTAGTGTGACCACTCATGGTCTTAAAGGTACCTGTCTTGACGTCCCATAGTCTCACCGTATTATCTCCACTTCCCGATACATGAACTCTGAATCACTGGATATAGCCACAGCATATACATCACTAATATGACCACTCATGGTCTTACAGGTACCTGTCTTGACGTCCCATAGTCTCACCGTATAATCTCCACTTCCAGATACGATGAACTCTGAATCACTGGATATAGCAACAGCATATAAACAACTAGTGTGACCACTCATGGTCTTACAGGTACCTGTCTTGACGTCCCATAGTCTCACCGTATAATCTCCACTTCCCGATACGATGAACTCTGAATCACTGGATATATCCACAGATCATACAGAACTAGTGTGACCACTAATGGTCTTACAGGTACCTGTCTTGACGTCCCATAATCTCACCGTCTTATCTCCACTTCCCGATACGATGAACTCTGAATCACTGGATATAGCCACAGCATATACATCACTAATATGACCACTCATGGTCTTACAGGTACCTGTCTTGACGTCCCATAGTCTCACCGTACAATCTCCACTTCCCGATACGATGAACTCTGAATCACTGGATATAGCCACAGCATATACTTAATTTGTGTGACCACTCATGGTCTTACAGGTACCTGTCTTGACGTCCCATAGTCTCACCGTACAATCTCCACTTCCCGATACGATGAACTCTGAATCACTGGATATAGCCACAGATCATACATAATGTGTGTGACCACTCATGGTCTTACAGGTACCTGTCTTGACGTCCCATAGTCTCATCGTCTTATCATCACTTCCCGATACGATGAACTCTGAATCACTGGATATATCCACAGATCATACATAATGTGTGTGACCACTCATGGTCTTACAGGTACCTGTCTTGACGTCCCATAGTCTCACCGTATAATCTCCACTTCCCGATACGATGAACTCTGAATCACTGGATATAGCCACAGATCATACATAATGTGTGTGACCACTCATGGTCTTACAGGTACCTGTCTTGACGTCCCATAGTCTCACCGTATAATCTCCACTTCCCGATACGATGAACTCTGAATCACTGGATATAGCCACAGATCATACATAATGTGTGTGACCACTCATGGTCTTACAGGTACCTGTCTTGACGTCCCATAGTCTCATCGTCTTATCATCACTTCCCGATACGATGAACTCTGAATCACTGGATATAGCCACAGATCATACATAATGTGTGTGACCACTCATGGTCTTACAGGTACCTGTCTTGACGTCCCATAGTCTCACCGTATAATCTCCACTTCCCGATACGATGAACTCTGAATCACTGGATATAGCCACAGATCATACAGAATTAGTGTGACCACTCATGGTCTTACAGGTACCTGTCTTGATGTCCCATAGTCTCACCGTACAATCTCCACTTCCCGATACGATGAACTCTGAATCACTGAATATAGCCACAGATCATACATCACTAGTGTGACCACTCATGGTCTTACAGGTACCTGTCTTGACGTCCCATAGTCTCACCGTATAATCTCCACTTCCCGATACGATGAACTCTGAATCACTGGATATATCCACAGATCATACAGAACTAGTGTGACTACTCATGGTCTTACAGGTACCTGTCTTGACGTCCCATAGTCTCACCGTATTATCTCCACTTCCCGATACGATGAACTCTGAATCACTGGATATAGCCACAGCATATACATCACTAATATGACCACTCATGGTCTTACAGGTACCTGTCTTGACGTCCCATAGTCTCACCGTACAATCTCCACTTCCCGATACGATGAACTCTGAATCACTGGATATAGCCACAGATCATACATAATGTGTGTGACCACTCATGGTCTTACAGGTACCTGTCTTGACGTCCCATAGTCTCACCGTATTATCTCCACTTCCCGATACGATGAACTCTGAATCACTGGATATAGCCACAGCATATACATCACTAATATGACCACTCATGGTCTTACAGGTACCTGTCTTGACGTCCCATAGTCTCACCGTACAATCTCCACTTCCCGATACGATGAACTCTGAATCACTGGATATAGCCACAGATCATACATAATGTGTGTGACCACTCATGGTCTTACAGGTACCTGTCTTGACGTCCCATAGTCTCACCGTCTTATCTCCACTTCCCGATACGATGAACTCTGAATCACTGGATATAGCCACAGATCATACAGAACTAGTGTGACCACTCATGGTCTTACAGGTACCTGTCTTGACGTCCCATAGTCTCACCGTCTTATCTCCACTTCCCGATACGATGAACTCTGAATCACTGGATATAGCCACAGCATATACATCACTAATATGACCACTCATGGTCTTACAGGTACCTGTCTTGATGTCCCATAGTCTCACCGTCTTATCTCAACTTCCCGATACGATGAACTCTGAATCACTGGATATATCCACAGATCATACATAATGTGTGTGACCACTCATGGTCTTACAGGTACCTGTCTTGACGTCCCATAGTCTCACCGTCTTATCTCCACTTCCCGATACGATGAACTCTGAATCACTGGATATAGCCACAGATCATACATAATGTGTGTGACCACTCATGGTCTTACAGGTACCTGTCTTGACGTCCCATAGTCTCATCGTCTTATCATCACTTCCCGATACGATGAACTCTGAATCACTGGATATAGCCACAGCATATACAACACTAGTGTGACCACTCATGGTCTTACAGGTACCTGTCTTGACGTCCCATAGTCTCACCGTACAATCTCCACTTCCCGATACGATGAACTCTGAATCACTGGATATAGCCACAGATCATACAGAACTAGTGTGACCACTCATGGTCTTACAGGTACCTGTCTTGACGTCCCATAGTCTCACCGAATAATCATAACTTCCCGATACGATGAACTCTGAATCACTGGATATAGCCACAGCATATACAACACTAGTGTGACCACTCATGGTCTTACAGGTACCTGTCTTGACGTCCCATAATCTCACAGTCTTATCTCAACTTCCCGATACGATGAACTCTGAATCACTGGATATAGCCACAGATCATACAGAATTAGTGTGACCACTCATGGTCTTACAGGTACCTGTCTTGACGTCCCATAGTCTCACCGTATAATCTCCACTTCCCGATACGATGAACTCTGAATCACTGGATATAGCCACAGCATATACAACACTAGTGTGACCACTCATGGTCTTACAGGTACCTGTCTTGACGTCCCATAGTCTCACCGTACAATCTCCACTTCCCGATACGATGAACTCTGAATCACTGGATATAGCCATAGCATATACTTAATTTGTGTGACCACTCATGGTCTTACAGGTACCTGTCTTGACGTCCCATAGTCTCACCGTCTTATCTCAACTTCCCGATACGATGAACTCTGAATCACTGAATATAGCCACAGCATATACTTAATTTGTGTGACCACTCATGGTCTTACAGGTACCTGTCTTGACGTCCCATAGTCTCACCGTCTTATCTCAACTTCCCGATACGATGAACTCTGAATCACTGGATATAGCCACAGATCATACATAATGTGTGTGAACACTCATGGTCTTACAGGTACCTGTCTTGACGTCCCATAGTCTCACCGTCTTATCTCCACTTCCCGATACGATGAACTCTGAATCACTGGATATAGCCACAGCATATACAACACTAGTGTGACCACTCATGGTCTTACAGGTACCTGTCTTGACGTACCATAGTCTCACCGTCTTATCTCAACTTCCCGATACGATGAACTCTGAATCACTGGATATAGCCACAGATCATACATAATGTGTGTGAACACTCATGGTCTTACAGGTACCTGTCTTGACGTCCCATAGTCTCACCGTCTTATCTCCACTTCCCGATACGATGAACTCTGAATCACTGGATATAGCCACAGCATATACAACACTAGTGTGACCACTCATGGTCTTACAGGTACCTGTCTTGACGTACCATAGTCTCACCGTCTTATCTCAACTTCCCGATACGATGAACTCTGAATCACTGGATATAGCCACAGATCATACATAATGTGTGTGAACACTCATGGTCTTACAGGTACCTGTCTTGACGTCCCATAGTCTCACCGTCTTATCTCCACTTCCCGATACGATGAACTCTGAATCACTGGATATAGCCACAGATCATACATCACTAGTGTGACCACTCATGGTCTTACAGGTACCTGTCTTGACGTCCCATAGTCTCACCGTCTTATCTGCACTTCCCGATACGATGAACTCTGAATCACTGGATATAGCCACAGATCATACATAATGTGTGTGACCACTCATGGTCTTACAGGTACCTGTCTTGACGTCCCATAGTCTCACCGTATAATCTCCACTTCCCGATACGATGAACTCTGAATCACTGGATATATCCACAGCATATACTTAATTTGTGTGACCACTCATGGTCTTACAGGTACCTGTCTTGACGTCCCATAGTCTCATCGTCTTATCATCACTTCCCGATACGATGAACTCTGAATCACTGGATATAGCCACAGCATATACAACACTAGTGTGACCACTCATGGTCTTACAGGTACCTGTCTTGACGTCCCATAGTCTCACCGTACAATCTCCACTTCCCGATACGATGAACTCTGAATCACTGGATATAGCCACAGATCATACATAATGTGTGTGAACACTCATGGTCTTACAGGTACCTGTCTTGACGTCCCATAGTCTCACCGTATAATCTCCACTTCCCGATACGATGAACTCTGAATCACTGGATATAGCCACAGATCATACATAATGTGTGTGACCACTCATGGTCTTACAGGTACCTGTCTTGACGTCCCATAGTCTCACCGTACAATCTCCACTTCCCGATACGATGAACTCTGAATCACTGGATATAGCCACAGATCATACAGAACTAGTGTGACCACTCATGGTCTTACAGGTACCTGTCTTGACGTCCCATAGTCTCACCGTACAATCTCCACTTCCCGATACGATGAACTCTGAATCACTGGATATAGCCACAGCATATACAACACTAGTGTGACCACTCATGGTCTTACAGGTACCTGTCTTGACGTCCCATAGTCTCACCGTCTTATCTCAACTTCCCGATACGATGAACTCTGAATCACTGGATATAGCCACAGATCATACAGAATTAGTGTGACCACTCATGGTCTTACAGGTACCTGTCTTGACGTCCCATAGTCTCACCGTCTTATCTCAACTTCCCGATACATGAACTCTGAATCACTGGATATAGCCACAGATCATACAGAATTAGTGTGACCACTCATGGTCTTACAGGTACCTGTCTTGACGTCCCATAGTCTCACCGTCTTATCTCAACTTCCCGATACGATGAACTCTGAATCACTGGATATAGCCACAGATCATACAGAATTAGTGTGACCACTCATGGTCTTACAGGTACCTGTCTTGACGTCCCATAGTCTCACCGTCTTATCTCAACTTCCCGATACATGAACTCTGAATCACTGGATATAGCCACAGATCATACAGAACTAGTGTGACCACTAATGGTCTTACAGGTACCTGTCTTGACGTCCCATAGTCTCACCGTCTTATCTCCACTTCCCGATACGATGAACTCTGAATCACTGGATATATCCACAGATCATACATAATGTGTGTGACCACTCATGGTCTTACAGGTACCTGTCTTGACGTCCCATAGTCTCACCGTCTAATCATAACTTCCCGATATGATGAACTCTGAATCACTGGATATAGCCACAGATAATGCACAACTAGTGTACTACTCATGGTCTTACAGGTACCTGTCTTGACGTCCCATAGTCTCACCGTATTATCTCCACTTCCCGATACGATGAACTCTGAATCACTGGATATAGCCACAGCATATACAACACTAGTGTGACCACTCATGGTCTTACAGGTACCTGTCTTGACGTCCCATAGTCTCACCGTCTTATCTCCACTTCCCGATACGATGAACTCTGAATCACTGGATATAGCCACAGATCATACATAATGTGTGTGAACACTCATGGTCTTACAGGTACCTGTCTTGACGTCCCATAGTCTCACCGTATAATCTCCACTTCCCGATACGATGAACTCTGAATCACTGGATATAGCCACAGCATATACAACACTAGTGTGACCACTCATGGTCTTACAGGTACCTGTCTTGACGTCCCATAGTCTCACCGTATTATCATAACTTCCCGATACGATGAACTCTGAATCACTGGATATAGCCACAGATCATACATAATGTGTGTGACCACTCATGGTCTTACAGGTACCTGTCTTGACGTCCCATAATCTCACAGTCTTATCTCAACTTCCCGATACGATGAACTCTGAATCACTGGATATAGCCACAGATCATACAGAATTAGTGTGACCACTCATGGTTTTACAGGTACCTGTCTTGACGTCCCATAGTCTCACCGTACAATCTCCACTTCCCGATACGATGAACTCTGAATCACTGGATATAGCCACAGATCATACAGAACTAGTGTGACCACTCATGGTCTTACAGGTACCTGTCTTGACGTCCCATAGTCTCACCGTACAATCTCCACTTCCCGATACGATGAACTCTGAATCACTGGATATAGCCACAGATCATACAGAACTAGTGTGACCACTCATGGTCTTACAGGTACCTGTCTTGACGTCCCATAGTCTCACCGTCTTATCTCCACTTCCCGATACGATGAACTCTGAATCACTGGATATAGCCACAGCATATACAACACTAGTGTGACCACTCATGGTCTTACAGGTACCTGTCTTGACGTCCCATAGTCTCACCGTCTTATCTCCACTTCCCGATACGATGAACTCTGAATCACTGGATATAGCCACAGCATATACAACACTAGTGTGACCACTCATGGTCTTACAGGTACCTGTCTTGACGTCCCATAGTCTCACCGTACAATCTCCACTTCCCGATACGATGAACTCTGAATCACTGGATATAGCCACAGATCATACAGAACTAGTGTGACCACTCATGGTCTTACAGGTACCTGTCTTGACGTCCCATAGTCTCACCGTACAATCTCCACTTCCCGATACGATGAACTCTGAATCACTGGATATAGCCACAGATCATACAGAACTAGTGTGACCACTCATGGTCTTACAGGTACCTGTCTTGACGTCCCATAGTCTCACCGTCTTATCTCCACTTCCCGATACGATGAACTCTGAATCACTGGATATAGCCACAGCATATACAACACTAGTGTGACCACTCATGGTCTTACAGGTACCTGTCTTGACGTCCCATAGTCTCACCGTACAATCTCCACTTCCCGATACGATGAACTCTGAATCACTGGATATAGCCACAGATCATACAGAACTAGTGTGACCACTCATGGTCTTACAGGTACCTGTCTTGACGTCCCATAGTCTCACCGTCTTATCTCCACTTCCCGATACGATGAACTCTGAATCACTGGATATAGCCACAGCATATACAACACTAGTGTGACCACTCATGGTCTTACAGGTACCTGTCTTGACGTCCCATAATCTCACAGTCTTATCTCAACTTCCCGATACGATGAACTCTGAATCACTGGATATAGCCACAGCATATACAACACTAGTGTGACCACTCATGGTCTTACAGGTACCTGTCTTGACGTCCCATAGTCTCACCGTATAATCTCCACTTCCCGATACGATGAACTCTGAATCACTGGATATATCCACAGATCATACATAATGTGTGTGACCACTCATGGTCTTACAGGTACCTGTCTTGACGTCCCATAATCTCACAGTCTTATCTCAACTTCCCGATACGATGAACTCTGAATCACTGGATATAGCCACAGCATATACAACACTAGTGTGACCACTCATGGTCTTACAGGTACCTGTCTTGACGTCCCATAATCTCACAGTCTTATCTCAACTTCCCGATACGATGAACTCTGAATCACTGGATATAGCCACAGCATATACAACACTAGTGTGACCACTCATGGTCTTACAGGTACCTGTCTTGACGTCCCATAGTCTCACCGTATAATCTCCACTTCCCGATACGATGAACTCTGAATCACTGGATATAGCCACAGCATATACAACACTAGTGTGACCACTCATGGTCTTACAGGTACCTGTCTTGACGTCCCATAATCTCACAGTCTTATCTCAACTTCCCGATACGATGAACTCTGAATCACTGGATATAGCCACAGCATATACAACACTAGTGTGACCACTCATGGTCTTACAGGTACCTGTCTTGACGTCCCATAGTCTCACCGTATTATCTCCACTTCCCGATACGATGAACTCTGAATCACTGGATATAGCCACAGCATATACAACACTAGTGTGACCACTCATGGTCTTACAGGTACCTGTCTTGACGTCCCATAGTCTCACCGTACAATCTCCACTTCCCGATACGATGAACTCTGAATCACTGGATATAGCCACAGATCATACAGAACTAGTGTGACCACTCATGGTCTTACAGGTACCTGTCTTGACGTCCCATAGTCTCACCGTCTTATCTCCACTTCCCGATACGATGAACTCTGAATCACTGGATATAGCCACAGATCATACAGAACTAGTGTGACCACTCATGGTCTTACAGGTACCTGTCTTGACGTCCCATAATCTCACAGTCTTATCTCAACTTCCCGATACGATGAACTCTGAATCACTGGATATAGCCACAGATCATACAGAACTAGTGTGACCACTCATGGTCTTACAGGTACCTGTCTTGACGTCCCATAGTCTCACCGTCTTATCTCAACTTCCCGATACGATGAACTCTGAATCACTGGATATAGCCACAGATCATACATAATGTGTGTGAACACTCATGGTCTTACAGGTACCTGTCTTGACGTCCAATAGTCTCACCGTATTATCATAACTTCCCGATACGATGTACTCTGAATCACTGGATATAGCCACAGATCATATATAATGTGTGTGAACACTCATGGTCTTACAGGTACCTGTCTTGACGTCCCATAGTCTCACCGTCTTATCTCAACTTCCCGATACGATGAACTCTGAATCACTGAATATAGCCACAGATCATACATCACTAATATGACCACTCATGGTCTTACAGGTACCTGTCTTGACGTCCCATAATCTCACAGTCTTATCTCAACTTCCCGATACGATGAACTCTGAATCACTGGATATAGCCACAGATCATACAGAACTAGTGTGACCACTCATGGTCTTACAGGTACCTGTCTTGACGTCCCATAGTCTCACCGTCTTATCTCCACTTCCCGATACGATGAACTCTGAATCACTGGATATATCCACAGCATATACAACACTAGTGTGACCACTCATGGTCTTACAGGTACCTGTCTTGACGTCCCATAGTCTCACCGTATTATCTCCACTTCCCGATACGATGAACTCTGAATCACTGGATATAGCCACAGATCATACAGAACTAGTGTGACCACTCATGGTCTTACAGGTACCTGTCTTGACGTCCCATAGTCTCACCGTATTATCTCCACTTCCCGATACGATGAACTCTGAATCACTGGATATAGCCACAGATCATACAGAACTAGTGTGACCACTCATGGTCTTACAGGTACCTGTCTTGACGTCCCATAGTCTCACCGTATTATCTCCACTTCCCGATACGATGAACTCTGAATCACTGGATATAGCCACAGATCATACAGAACTAGTGTGACCACTCATGGTCTTACAGGTACCTGTCTTGACGTCCCATAGTCTCACCGTATAATCTCCACTTCCCGATACGATGAACTCTGAATCACTGGATATAGCCATAGCATATACAACACTAGTGTGACCACTCATGGTCTTACAGGTACCTGTCTTGACGTCCCATAGTCTCACCGTCTTATCTCAACTTCCCGATACATGAACTCTGAATCACTGGATATAGCCACAGATCATACAGAACTAGTGTGACCACTCATGGTCTTACAGGTACCTGTCTTGACGTCCCATAGTCTCACCGTCTTATCTCCACTTCCCGATACGATGAACTCTGAATCACTGGATATATCCACAGCATATACAACACTAGTGTGACCACTCATGGTCTTACAGGTACCTGTCTTGACGTCCCATAGTCTCACCGTCTTATCTCCACTTCCCGATACGATGAACTCTGAATCACTGGATATAGCCACAGATCATACAGAACTAGTGTGACCACTCATGGTCTTACAGGTACCTGTCTTGACGTCCCATAATCTCACAGTCTTATCTCAACTTCCCGATACGATGAACTCTGAATCACTGGATATAGCCACAGATCATACAGAACTAGTGTGACCACTCATGGTCTTACAGGTACCTGTCTTGACGTCCCATAGTCTCACCGTATTATCTCCACTTCCCGATACGATGAACTCTGAATCACTGGATATAGCCATAGCATATACAACACTAGTGTGACCACTCATGGTCTTACAGGTACCTGTCTTGACGTCCCATAGTCTCACCGTCTTATCTCAACTTCCCGATACATGAACTCTGAATCACTGGATATAGCCACAGATCATACATAATGTGTGTGACCACTCATGGTCTTACAGGTACCTGTCTTGACGTCCCATAGTCTCACCGTCTTATCTCCACTTCCCGATACGATGAACTCTGAATCACTGGATATATCCACAGCATATACAACACTAGTGTGACCACTCATGGTCTTACAGGTACCTGTCTTGACGTCCCATAGTCTCACCGTCTTATCTCCACTTCCCGATACGATGAACTCTGAATCACTGGATATAGCCACAGATCATACAGAACTAGTGTGACCACTCATGGTCTTACAGGTACCTGTCTTGACGTCCCATAATCTCACAGTCTTATCTCAACTTCCCGATACGATGAACTCTGAATCACTGGATATAGCCACAGATCATACAGAACTAGTGTGACCACTCATGGTCTTACAGGTACCTGTCTTGACGTCCCATAGTCTCACCGTATTATCTCCACTTCCCGATACGATGAACTCTGAATCACTGGATATAGCCACAGATCATACAGAACTAGTGTGACCACTCATGGTCTTACAGGTACCTGTCTTGACGTCCCATAGTCTCACCGTCTAATCATAACTTCCAGATACGATTAACTCTGAATCACTGGATATAGCAACAGCATATACACAACTAGTGTGACCACTCATGGTCTTACAGGTACCTGTCTTGACGTCCCATAGTCTCACCGTCTAATCATAACTTCCCGATATGATGAACTCTGAATCAATGGATATATCCACAGATAATACATATCTAGTGTGACTACTCATGGTCTTACAGGTACCTGTCTTGACGTCCCATAGTCTCACCGTATAATCTCCACTTCCCGATACGATGAACTCTGAATCACTGGATATAGCCACAGATCATACAGAACTAGTGTGACCACTCATGGTCTTACAGGTACCTGTCTTGACGTCCCATAGTCTCACCGTCTTATCTCAACTTCCCGATACATGAACTCTGAATCACTGGATATAGCCACAGATCATACAGAACTAGTGTGACCACTCATGGTCTTACAGGTACCTGTCTTGACGTCCCATAGTCTCACCGTCTTATCTCAACTTCCCGATACATGAACTCTGAATCACTGGATATAGCCACAGATCATACAGAACTAGTGTGACCACTCATGGTCTTACAGGTACCTGTCTTGACGTCCCATAGTCTCACCGTCTTATCTCCACTTCCCGATACGATGAACTCTGAATCACTGGATATATCCACAGCATATACAACACTAGTGTGACCACTCATGGTCTTACAGGTACCTGTCTTGACGTCCCATAGTCTCACCGTATTATCTCCACTTCCCGATACGATGAACTCTGAATCACTGGATATAGCCACAGATCATACAGAACTAGTGTGACCACTCATGGTCTTACAGGTACCTGTCTTGACGTCCCATAGTCTCACCGTATTATCTCCACTTCCCGATACGATGAACTCTGAATCACTGGATATAGCCACAGATCATACAGAACTAGTGTGACCACTCATGGTCTTACAGGTACCTGTCTTGACGTCCCATAGTCTCACCGTATTATCTCCACTTCCCGATACGATGAACTCTGAATCACTGGATATAGCCACAGATCATACAGAACTAGTGTGACCACTCATGGTCTTACAGGTACCTGTCTTGACGTCCCATAGTCTCACCGTATAATCTCCACTTCCCGATACGATGAACTCTGAATCACTGGATATAGCCATAGCATATACAACACTAGTGTGACCACTCATGGTCTTACAGGTACCTGTCTTGACGTCCCATAGTCTCACCGTCTTATCTCAACTTCCCGATACATGAACTCTGAATCACTGGATATAGCCACAGATCATACAGAACTAGTGTGACCACTCATGGTCTTACAGGTACCTGTCTTGACGTCCCATAGTCTCACCGTCTTATCTCCACTTCCCGATACGATGAACTCTGAATCACTGGATATATCCACAGCATATACAACACTAGTGTGACCACTCATGGTCTTACAGGTACCTGTCTTGACGTCCCATAGTCTCACCGTCTTATCTCCACTTCCCGATACGATGAACTCTGAATCACTGGATATAGCCACAGATCATACAGAACTAGTGTGACCACTCATGGTCTTACAGGTACCTGTCTTGACGTCCCATAGTCTCACCGTCTTATCTCCACTTCCCGATACGATGAACTCTGAATCACTGGATATAGCCACAGATCATACAGAACTAGTGTGACCACTCATGGTCTTACAGGTACCTGTCTTGACGTCCCATAGTCTCACCGTATTATCTCAACTTCCCGATACATGAACTCTGAATCACTGGATATAGCCACAGATCATACAGAACTAGTGTGACCACTCATGGTCTTACAGGTACCTGTCTTGACGTCCCATAGTCTCACCGTCTTATCTCAACTTCCCGATACATGAACTCTGAATCACTGGATATAGCCACAGATCATACAGAACTAGTGTGACCACTCATGGTCTTACAGGTACCTGTCTTGACGTCCCATAGTCTCACCGTCTTATCTCCACTTCCCGATACGATGAACTCTGAATCACTGGATATATCCACAGCATATACAACACTAGTGTGACCACTCATGGTCTTACAGGTACCTGTCTTGACGTCCCATAGTCTCACCGTCTTATCTCAACTTCCCGATACATGAACTCTGAATCACTGGATATAGCCACAGATCATACAGAACTAGTGTGACCACTCATGGTCTTACAGGTACCTGTCTTGACGTCCCATAGTCTCACCGTCTTATCTCCACTTCCCGATACGATGAACTCTGAATCACTGGATATAGCCACAGATCATACAACACTAGTGTGACCACTCATGGTCTTACAGGTACCTGTCTTGACGTCCCATAGTCTCACCGTATTATCTCCACTTCCCGATACGATGAACTCTGAATCACTGGATATAGCCACAGATCATACAGAACTAGTGTGACCACTCATGGTCTTACAGGTACCTGTCTTGACGTCCCATAGTCTCACCGTCTTATCTCCACTTCCCGATACGATGAACTCTGAATCACTGGATATAGCCACAGATCATACAGAACTAGTGTGACCACTCATGGTCTTACAGGTACCTGTCTTGACGTCCCATAGTCTCACCGTATTATCTCCACTTCCCGATACGATGAACTCTGAATCACTGGATATAGCCACAGATCATACAGAACTAGTGTGACCACTCATGGTCTTACAGGTACCTGTCTTGACGTCCCATAGTCTCACCGTATAATCTCCACTTCCCGATACGATGAACTCTGAATCACTGGATATAGCCATAGCATATACAACACTAGTGTGACCACTCATGGTCTTACAGGTACCTGTCTTGACGTCCCATAGTCTCACCGTCTTATCTCAACTTCCCGATACATGAACTCTGAATCACTGGATATAGCCACAGATCATACAGAACTAGTGTGACCACTCATGGTCTTACAGGTACCTGTCTTGACGTCCCATAGTCTCACCGTCTTATCTCCACTTCCCGATACGATGAACTCTGAATCACTGGATATATCCACAGCATATACAACACTAGTGTGACCACTCATGGTCTTACAGGTACCTGTCTTGACGTCCCATAGTCTCACCGTATTATCTCCACTTCCCGATACGATGAACTCTGAATCACTGGATATAGCCACAGATCATACAGAACTAGTGTGACCACTCATGGTCTTACAGGTACCTGTCTTGACGTCCCATAGTCTCACCGTATAATCTCCACTTCCCGATACGATGAACTCTGAATCACTGGATATAGCCACAGATCATACAACACTAGTGTGACCACTCATGGTCTTACAGGTACCTGTCTTGACGTCCCATAGTCTCACCGTACAATCTCCACTTCCCGATACGATGAACTCTGAATCACTGGATATAGCCACAGATAATACACAACTAGTGTGACTACTCATGGTCTTACAGGTACCTGTCTTGACGTCCCATAGTCTCACCGTCTAATCTCCACTTCCAGATACGATGAACTCTGAATCACTGGATATAGCCACAGATCATACAGAACTAGTGTGACCACTCATGGTCTTACAGGTACCTGTCTTGACGTCCCATAGTCTCACCGTATTATCTCCACTTCCCGATACGATGAACTCTGAATCACTGAATATAGCCACAGATCATACATCACTAATATGACCACTCATGGTCTTACAGGTACCTGTCTTGACGTCCCATAGTCTCACCGTATTATCTCCACTTCCCGATACGATGAACTCTGAATCACTGGATATAGCCACAGATCATACAGAACTAGTGTGACCACTCATGGTCTTACAGGTACCTGTCTTGACGTCCCATAGTCTCACCGTATTATCTCCACTTCCCGATACGATGAACTCTGAATCACTGGATATATCCACAGCATATACAACACTAGTGTGACCACTCATGGTCTTACAGGTACCTGTCTTGACGTCCCATAGTCTCACCGTATTATCTCCACTTCCCGATACGATGAACTCTGAATCACTGGATATAGCCACAGCATATACTTAATTTGTGTGACCACTCATGGTCTTACAGGTACCTGTCTTGACGTCCCATAGTCTCACCGTACAATCTCCACTTCCCGATACGATGAACTCTGAATCACTGGATATAGCCACAGCATATACTTAATTTGTGTGACCACTCATGGTCTTACAGGTACCTGTCTTGACGTCCCATAGTCTCACCGTACAATCTCCACTTCCCGATACGATGAACTCTGAATCACTGGATATAGCCACAGATCATACAGAACTAGTGTGACCACTCATGGTCTTACAGGTACCTGTCTTGACGTCCCATAGTCTCACCGTCTTATCTCCACTTCCCGATACGATGAACTCTGAATCACTGGATATATCCACAGCATATACAACACTAGTGTGACCACTCATGGTCTTACAGGTACCTGTCTTGACGTCCCATAGTCTCACCGTATTATCTCCACTTCCCGATACGATGAACTCTGAATCACTGGATATAGCCACAGATCATACAGAACTAGTGTGACCACTCATGGTCTTACAGGTACCTGTCTTGACGTCCCATAGTCTCACCGTCTTATCTCCACTTCCCGATACGATGAACTCTGAATCACTGGATATATCCACAGCATATACAACACTAGTGTGACCACTCATGGTCTTACAGGTACCTGTCTTGACGTCCCATAGTCTCACCGTCTTATCTCCACTTCCCGATACGATGAACTCTGAATCACTGGATATAGCCACAGATCATACAGAACTAGTGTGACCACTCATGGTCTTACAGGTACCTGTCTTGACGTCCCATAGTCTCACCGTACAATCTCCACTTCCCGATACGATGAACTCTGAATCACTGGATATAGCCACAGATCATACAGAACTAGTGTGACCACTCATGGTCTTACAGGTACCTGTCTTGACGTCCCATAGTCTCACCGTATAATCTCAACTTCCCGATACGATGAACTCTGAATCACTGGATATAGCCACAGATCATACAGAACTAGTGTGACCACTCATGGTCTTACAGGTACCTGTCTTGACGTCCCATAGTCTCACCGTCTTATCTCCACTTCCCGATACGATGAAATCTGAATCACTGGATATATCCACAGCATATACAACACTAGTGTGACCACTCATGGTCTTACAGGTACCTGTCTTGACGTCCCATAGTCTCACCGTCTTATCTCCACTTCCCGATACGATGAACTCTGAATCACTGGATATATCCACAGCATATACAACACTAGTGTGACCACTCATGGTCTTACAGGTACCTGTCTTGACGTCCCATAGTCTCACCGTCTTATCTCAACTTCCCGATACGATGAACTCTGAATCACTGGATATAGCCACAGATCATACAGAACTAGTGTGACCACTCATGGTCTTACAGGTACCTGTCTTGACGTCCCATAGTCTCACCGTATTATCTCCACTTCCCGATACGATGAACTCTGAATCACTGAATATAGCCACAGATCATACATAATGTGTGTGACCACTCATGGTCTTACAGGTACCTGTCTTGACGTCCCATAGTCTCACCGTCTTATCTCCACTTCCCGATACGATGAACTCTGAATCACTGGATATAGCCACAGCATATACAACACTAGTGTGACCACTCATGGTCTTACAGGTACCTGTCTTGACGTCCCATAGTCTCACCGTATTATCTCCACTTCCCGATACGATGAACTCTGAATCACTGGATATAGCCACAGATCATACAGAACTAGTGTGACCACTCATGGTCTTACAGGTACCTGTCTTGACGTCCCATAGTCTCACCGTATTATCTCCACTTCCCGATACGATGAACTCTGAATCACTGAATATAGCCACAGATCATACATCACTAATATGACCACTCATGGTCTTACAGGTACCTGTCTTGACGTCCCATAGTCTCACCGTATTATCTCCACTTCCCGATACGATGAACTCTGAATCACTGGATATATCCACAGCATATACTTAATTTGTGTGACCACTCATGGTCTTACAGGTACCTGTCTTGACGTCCCATAGTCTCACCGTACAATCTCCACTTCCCGATACGATGAACTCTGAATCACTGGATATAGCCACAGATCATACAGAACTAGTGTGACCACTCATGGTCTTACAGGTACCTGTCTTGACGTCCCATAGTCTCACCGTCTTATCTCAACTTCCCGATACGATGAACTCTGAATCACTGAATATAGCCACAGATCATACATCACTAATATGACCACTCATGGTCTTACAGGTACCTGTCTTGACGTCCCATAGTCTCACCGTCTTATCTCCACTTCCCGATACGATGAACTCTGAATCACTGGATATAGCCACAGCATATACAACACTAGTGTGACCACTCATGGTCTTACAGGTACCTGTCTTGACGTCCCATAGTCTCACCGTATAATCTCCACTTCCCGATACGATGAACTCTGAATCACTGGATATAGCCACAGATAATACACAACTAGTGTGACTACTCATGGTCTTACAGGTACCTGTCTTGACGTCCCATAGTCTCACCGTCTAATCTCCACTTCCAGATACGATTAACTCTGAATCACTGGATATAGCAACAGCATATACACAACTAGTGTGACCACTCATGGTCTTACAGGTACCTGTCTTGACGTCCCATAGTCTCACCGTTTAATCATAACTTACGAATATGATGAACTCTGAATCACTGAATATAGCCACAGATCATACATCACTAATATGACCACTCATGGTCTTACAGGTACCTGTCTTGACGTCCCATAGTCTCACCGTATAATCTCCACTTCCCGATACGATGAACTCTGAATCACTGGATATAGCCACAGATCATACAGAACTAGTGTGACCACTCATGGTCTTACAGGTACCTGTCTTGACGTCCCATAGTCTCACCGTCTTATCTCCACTTCCCGATACGATGAACTCTGAATCACTGGATATATCCACAGATCATACAGAACTAGTGTGACCACTAATGGTCTTACAGGTACCTGTCTTGACGTCCCATAGTCTCACCGTATTATCTCCACTTCCCGATACGATGAACTCTGAATCACTGGATATAGCCACAGCATATACATCACTAATATGACCACTCATGGTCTTACAGGTACCTGTCTTGACGTCCCATAGTCTCACCGTCTTATCTCCACTTCCCGATACGATGAACTCTGAATCACTGGATATAGCCACAGCATATACTTAATTTGTGTGACCACTCATGGTCTTACAGGTACCTGTCTTGACGTCCCATAGTCTCACCGTACAATCTCCACTTCCCGATACGATGAACTCTGAATCACTGGATATAGCCACAGATCATACATAATGTGTGTGACCACTCATGGTCTTACAGGTACCTGTCTTGACGTCCCATAGTCTCACCGTCTTATCTCCACTTCCCGATACGATGAACTCTGAATCACTGGATATAGCCACAGCATATACAACACTAGTGTGACCACTCATGGTCTTACAGGTACCTGTCTTGACGTCCCATAGTCTCACCGTATTATCTCCACTTCCCGATACGATGAACTCTGAATCACTGGATATATCCACAGATCATACAGAACTAGTGTGACCACTAATGGTCTTACAGGTACCTGTCTTGACGTCCCATAGTCTCACCGTCTAATCATAACTTCCAGATACGATGAACTCTGAATCACTGGATATAGCCACAGCATATACATCACTAATATGACCACTCATGGTCTTACAGGTACCTGTCTTGACGTCCCATAATCTCACAGTCTTATCTCAACTTCCCGATACGATGAACTCTGAATCACTGGATATAGCCACAGAGCATACTGAACTAGTGTGACTACTCATGGTCTTACAGGTACCTGTCTTGACGTCCCATAGTCTCACCGTATAATCTCCACTTCCCGATACGATGAACTCTGAATCACTGGATATAGCCACAGATCATACAGAACTAGTGTGACCACTAATGGTCTTACAGGTACCTGTCTTGACGTCCCATAGTCTCACCGTCTTATCTCCACTTCCCGATACATGAACTCTGAATCACTGGATATAGCCACAGCATATACATCACTAATATGACCACTCATGGTCTTACAGGTACCTGTCTTGACGTCCCATAGTCTCACCGTATAATCTCCACTTCCCGATACGATGAACTCTGAATCACTGGATATAGCAACAGATAATACTGAACTAGTGTGACTACTCATGGTCTTACAGGTACCTGTCTTGACGTCCCATAGTCTCACCGTATAATCTCCACTTCCCGATACGATGAACTCTGAATCACTGGATATATCCACAGATCATACAGAACTAGTGTGACCACTAATGGTCTTACAGGTACCTGTCTTGACGTCCCATAGTCTCACCGTCTTATCTCAACTTCCCGATACGATGAACTCTGAATCACTGGATATAGCCACAGATCATACATAATGTGTGTGAACACTCATGGTCTTACAGGTACCTGTCTTGACGTACCATAGTCTCACCGTCTTATCTCAACTTCCCGATATGATGAACTCTGAATCACTGGATATAGCCACAGATAATACACAACTAGTGTGACTACTCATGGTCTTACAGGTACCTGTCTTGACGTCCCATAGTCTCACCGTCTTATCTCCACTTCCCGATACGATGAACTCTGAATCACTGGATATAGCCACAGATCATACATAATGTGTGTGAACACTCATGGTCTTACAGGTACCTGTCTTGACGTCCCATAGTCTCACCGTCTTATCTCCACTTCCCGATACGATGAACTCTGAATCACTGGATATAGCCACAGCATATACAACACTAGTGTGACCACTCATGGTCTTACAGGTACCTGTCTTGACGTACCATAGTCTCACCGTCTTATCTCAACTTCCCGATACGATGAACTCTGAATCACTGGATATAGCCACAGATCATACATAATGTGTGTGAACACTCATGGTCTTACAGGTACCTGTCTTGACTTCCCATAATCTCACAGTCTTATCTCCACTTCCCGATACGATTAACTCTGAATCACTGGATATAGCAACAGCATATACACAACTAGTGTGACCACTCATGGTCTTACAGGTACCTGTCTTGACGTCCCATAGTCTCACCGTATAATCTCCACTTCCCGATACGATGAACTCTGAATCACTGGATATAGCCACAGATCATACAGAACTAGTGTGACCACTCATGGTCTTACAGGTACCTGTCTTGACGTCCCATAGTCTCACCGTATTATCTCCACTTCCCGATACGATGAACTCTGAATCACTGGATATATCCACAGCATATACAACACTAGTGTGACCACTCATGGTCTTACAGGTACCTGTCTTGACGTCCCATAGTCTCACCGTCTTATCTCCACTTCCCGATACGATGAACTCTGAATCACTGGATATAGCCACAGCATATACTTAATTTGTGTGACCACTCATGGTCTTACAGGTACCTGTCTTGACGTCCCATAGTCTCACCGTATAATCTCCACTTCCCGATACGATGAACTCTGAATCACTGGATATAGCCACAGCATATACAACACTAGTGTGACCACTCATGGTCTTACAGGTACCTGTCTTGACGTCCCATAGTCTCACCGTATAATCTCCACTTCCCGATACGATGAACTCTGAATCACTGAATATAGCCACAGATCATACATCACTAATATGACCACTCATGGTCTTACAGGTACCTGTCTTGACGTCCCATAGTCTCACCGTCTTATCTCCACTTCCCGATACGATGAACTCTGAATCACTGGATATAGCCACAGCATATACAACACTAGTGTGACCACTCATGGTCTTACAGGTACCTGTCTTGACGTCCCATAGTCTCACCGTATAATCTCCACTTCCCGATACGATGAACTCTGAATCACTGGATATAGCCACAGCATATACAACACTAGTGTGACCACTCATGGTCTTACAGGTACCTGTCTTGACGTCCCATAGTCTCACCGTATAATCTCCACTTCCCGATACGATGAACTCTGAATCACTGAATATAGCCACAGATCATACATCACTAATATGACCACTCATGGTCTTACAGGTACCTGTCTTGACGTCCCATAGTCTCACCGTCTTATCTCAACTTCCCGATACGATGAACTCTGAATCACTGAATATAGCCACAGATCATACATCACTAATATGACCACTCATGGTCTTACAGGTACCTGTCTTGACGTCCCATAGTCTCACCGTATAATCTCCACTTCCCGATACGATGAACTCTGAATCACTGGATATAGCCACAGCATATACAACACTAATATGACCACTCATGGTCTTACAGGTACCTGTCTTGACGTCCCATAGTCTCACCGTATAATCTCCACTTCCCGATACGATGAACTCTGAATCACTGGATATAGCCACAGATCATACATAATGTGTGTGAACACTCATGGTCTTACAGGTACCTGTCTTGACTTCCCATAATCTCACAGTCTTATCTCCACTTCCCGATACGATGAACTCTGAATCACTGGATATATCCACAGATCATACAGAACTAGTGTGACCACTAATGGTCTTACAGGTACCTGTCTTGACGTCCCATAGTCTCACCGTATAATCTCCACTTCCCGATACGATGAACTCTGAATCACTGAATATAGCCACAGATCATACAGAACTAGTGTGACCACTCATGGTCTTACAGGTACCTGTCTTGACGTCCCATAGTCTCACCGTATTATCTCCACTTCCAGATACGATGAACTCTGAATCACTGGATATAGCCACAGATCATACAGAACTAGTGTGACCACTCATGGTCTTACAGGTACCTGTCTTGACGTCCCATAGTCTCACCGTCTTATCTCAACTTCCCGATACGATGAACTCTGAATCACTGAATATAGCCACAGATCATACATCACTAATATGACCACTCATGGTCTTACAGGTACCTGTCTTGACGTCCCATAGTCTCACCGTCTTATCTCAACTTCCCGATACGATGAACTCTGAATCACTGAATATAGCCACAGATCATACATCACTAATATGACCACTCATGGTCTTACAGGTACCTGTCTTGACGTCCCATAGTCTCACCGTCTTATCTCCACTTCCCGATACGATGAACTCTGAATCACTGGATATAGCCACAGCATATACTTAATTTGTGTGACCACTCATGGTCTTACAGGTACCTGTCTTGACGTCCCATAGTCTCACCGTCTTATCTCAACTTCCCGATACGATGAACTCTGAATCACTGGATATAGCCACAGATCATACATAATGTGTGTGAACACTCATGGTCTTACAGGTACCTGTCTTGACGTCCCATAGTCTCACCGTCTTATCTCCACTTCCCGATACGATGAACTCTGAATCACTGGATATAGCCACAGCATATACAACACTAGTGTGACCACTCATGGTCTTACAGGTACCTGTCTTGACGTACCATAGTCTCACCGTCTTATCTCAACTTCCCGATACGATGAACTCTGAATCACTGGATATAGCCACAGCATATACATCACTAATATGACCACTCATGGTCTTACAGGTACCTGTCTTGACGTCCCATAGTCTCACCGTACAATCTCCACTTCCCGATACGATGAACTCTGAATCACTGGATATAGCCACAGCATATACTTAATTTGTGTGACCACTCATGGTCTTACAGGTACCTGTCTTGACGTCCCATAGTCTCACCGTACAATCTCCACTTCCCGATACGATGAACTCTGAATCACTGGATATAGCCACAGATCATACATAATGTGTGTGACCACTCATGGTCTTACAGGTACCTGTCTTGACGTCCCATAGTCTCACCGTCTTATCTCCACTTCCCGATACGATGAACTCTGAATCACTGGATATAGCCACAGCATATACTTAATTTGTGTGACCACTCATGGTCTTACAGGTACCTGTCTTGACGTCCCATAGTCTCACCGTATAATCTCCACTTCCCGATACGATGAACTCTGAATCACTGGATATAGCCACAGCATATACTTAATTTGTGTGACCACTCATGGTCTTACAGGTACCTGTCTTGACGTCCCATAGTCTCACCGTCTTATCTCCACTTCCCGATACGATGAACTCTGAATCACTGGATATAGCCACAGCATATACATCACTAATATGACCACTCATGGTCTTACAGGTACCTGTCTTGACGTCCCATAGTCTCACCGTCTTATCTCCACTTCCGATACGATGAACTCTGAATCACTGGATATAGCCATAGCATATACAACACTAGTGTGACCACTCATGGTCTTACAGGTACCTGTCTTGACGTCCCATAGTCTCACCGTATTATCTCCACTTCCCGATACGATGAACTCTGAATCACTGAATATAGCCACAGATCATACATCACTAATATGACCACTCATGGTCTTACAGGTACCTGTCTTGACGTCCCATAGTCTCACCGTCTTATCTCCACTTCCCGATACGATGAACTCTGAATCACTGGATATAGCCACAGATCATACATAATGTGTGTGAACACTCATGGTCTTACAGGTACCTGTCTTGACGTCCCATAGTCTCACCGTCTTATCTCCACTTCCCGATACGATGAACTCTGAATCACTGGATATAGCCACAGATCATACATAATGTGTGTGAACACTCATGGTCTTACAGGTACCTGTCTTGACGTCCCATAGTCTCACCGTCTTATCTCCACTTCCCGATACGATGAACTCTGAATCACTGGATATAGCCACAGCATATACAACACTAGTGTGACCACTCATGGTCTTACAGGTACCTGTCTTGACGTACCATAGTCTCACCGTCTTATCTCAACTTCCCGATACGATGAACTCTGAATCACTGGATATAGCCACAGATCATACATAATGTGTGTGAACACTCATGGTCTTACAGGTACCTGTCTTGACTTCCCATAATCTCACAGTCTTATCTCCACTTCCCGATACGATTAACTCTGAATCACTGGATATAGCAACAGCATATACACAACTAGTGTGACCACTCATGGTCTTACAGGTACCTGTCTTGACGTCCCATAGTCTCACCGTCTAATCATAACTTCCCGATATGATGAACTCTGAATCAATGGATATATCCACAGATCATACATAACTAGTGTGACTACTCATGGTCTTACAGGTACCTGTCTTGACGTCCCATAGTCTCACCGTATTATCTCCACTTCCCGATACGATGAACTCTGAATCACTGAATATAGCCACAGATCATACATCACTAATATGACCACTCATGGTCTTACAGGTACCTGTCTTGACGTCCCATAGTCTCACCGTCTAATCTCCACTTCCCGATACGATGAACTCTGAATCACTGGATATAGCCACAGATCATACATAATGTGTGTGAACACTCATGGTCTTACAGGTACCTGTCTTGACGTCCCATAGTCTCACCGTCTTATCTCCACTTCCCGATACGATGAACTCTGAATCACTGGATATAGCCACAGATAATACACAACTAGTGTGACCACTCATGGTCTTACAGGTACCTGTCTTGACGTACCATAGTCTCACCGTCTTATCTCAACTTCCCGATACGATGAACTCTGAATCACTGGATATAGCCACAGATCATACATAATGTGTGTGAACACTCATGGTCTTACAGGTACCTGTCTTGACTTCCCATAATCTCACAGTCTTATCTCCACTTCCCGATACGATTAACTCTGAATCACTGGATATAGCAACAGCATATACAACACTAGTGTGACCACTCATGGTCTTACAGGTACCTGTCTTGACGTACCATAGTCTCACCGTATAATCTCCACTTCCCGATACGATGAACTCTGAATCACTGGATATAGCCACAGCATATACTTAATTTGTGTGACCACTCATGGTCTTACAGGTACCTGTCTTGACGTCCCATAGTCTCACCGTCTTATCTCCACTTCCCGATACGATGAACTCTGAATCACTGGATATAGCCACAGCATATACAACACTAGTGTGACCACTCATGGTCTTACAGGTACCTGTCTTGACGTACCATAGTCTCACCGTATAATCTCCACTTCCCGATACGATGAACTCTGAATCACTGGATATAGCCACAGCATATACTTAATTTGTGTGACCACTCATGGTCTTACAGGTACCTGTCTTGACGTCCCATAGTCTCACCGTCTTATCTCAACTTCCCGATACGATGAACTCTGAATCACTGGATATAGCCACAGATCATACATAATGTGTGTGAACACTCATGGTCTTACAGGTACCTGTCTTGACGTCCCATAGTCTCACCGTCTTATCTCCACTTCCCGATACGATGAACTCTGAATCACTGGATATAGCCACAGCATATACAACACTAGTGTGACCACTCATGGTCTTACAGGTACCTGTCTTGACGTACCATAGTCTCACCGTCTTATCTCAACTTCCCGATACGATGAACTCTGAATCACTGGATATAGCCACAGATCATACATAATGTGTGTGAACACTCATGGTCTTACAGGTACCTGTCTTGACTTCCCATAATCTCACAGTCTTATCTCCACTTCCCGATACGATTAACTCTGAATCACTGGATATAGCAACAGCATATACACAACTAGTGTGACCACTCATGGTCTTACAGGTACCTGTCTTGACGTCCCATAGTCTCACCGTCTAATCATAACTTCCCGATATGATGAACTCTGAATCAATGGATATATCCACAGATCATACATAACTAGTGTGACTACTCATGGTCTTACAGGTACCTGTCTTGACGTCCCATAGTCTCACCGTATTATCTCCACTTCCCGATACGATGAACTCTGAATCACTGAATATAGCCACAGATCATACATCACTAATATGACCACTCATGGTCTTACAGGTACCTGTCTTGACGTCCCATAGTCTCACCGTCTTATCTCCACTTCCCGATACGATGAACTCTGAATCACTGGATATAGCCACAGCATATACTTAATTTGTGTGACCACTCATGGTCTTACAGGTACCTGTCTTGACGTCCCATAGTCTCACCGTATAATCTCCACTTCCCGATACGATGAACTCTGAATCACTGGATATAGCCACAGCATATACTTAATTTGTGTGACCACTCATGGTCTTACAGGTACCTGTCTTGACGTCCCATAGTCTCACCGTCTTATCTCCACTTCCCGATACGATGAACTCTGAATCACTGGATATAGCCACAGCATATACATCACTAATATGACCACTCATGGTCTTACAGGTACCTGTCTTGACGTCCCATAGTCTCACCGTCTTATCTCCACTTCCGATACGATGAACTCTGAATCACTGGATATAGCCATAGCATATACAACACTAGTGTGACCACTCATGGTCTTACAGGTACCTGTCTTGACGTCCCATAGTCTCACCGTATTATCTCCACTTCCCGATACGATGAACTCTGAATCACTGAATATAGCCACAGATCATACATCACTAATATGACCACTCATGGTCTTACAGGTACCTGTCTTGACGTCCCATAGTCTCACCGTCTTATCTCCACTTCCCGATACGATGAACTCTGAATCACTGGATATAGCCACAGATCATACATAATGTGTGTGAACACTCATGGTCTTACAGGTACCTGTCTTGACGTCCCATAGTCTCACCGTCTTATCTCCACTTCCCGATACGATGAACTCTGAATCACTGGATATAGCCACAGATCATACATAATGTGTGTGAACACTCATGGTCTTACAGGTACCTGTCTTGACGTCCCATAGTCTCACCGTCTTATCTCCACTTCCCGATACGATGAACTCTGAATCACTGGATATAGCCACAGCATATACAACACTAGTGTGACCACTCATGGTCTTACAGGTACCTGTCTTGACGTACCATAGTCTCACCGTCTTATCTCAACTTCCCGATACGATGAACTCTGAATCACTGGATATAGCCACAGATCATACATAATGTGTGTGAACACTCATGGTCTTACAGGTACCTGTCTTGACTTCCCATAATCTCACAGTCTTATCTCCACTTCCCGATACGATTAACTCTGAATCACTGGATATAGCAACAGCATATACACAACTAGTGTGACCACTCATGGTCTTACAGGTACCTGTCTTGACGTCCCATAGTCTCACCGTCTAATCATAACTTCCCGATATGATGAACTCTGAATCAATGGATATATCCACAGATCATACATAACTAGTGTGACTACTCATGGTCTTACAGGTACCTGTCTTGACGTCCCATAGTCTCACCGTATTATCTCCACTTCCCGATACGATGAACTCTGAATCACTGAATATAGCCACAGATCATACATCACTAATATGACCACTCATGGTCTTACAGGTACCTGTCTTGACGTCCCATAGTCTCACCGTCTTATCTCCACTTCCCGATACGATGAACTCTGAATCACTGGATATAGCCACAGATCATACATAATGTGTGTGAACACTCATGGTCTTACAGGTACCTGTCTTGACGTCCCATAGTCTCACCGTATAATCTCCACTTCCCGATACGATGAACTCTGAATCACTGGATATAGCCACAGCATATACAACACTAGTGTGACCACTCATGGTCTTACAGGTACCTGTCTTGACGTCCCATAGTCTCACCGTATAATCTCCACTTCCCGATACGATGAACTCTGAATCACTGAATATAGCCACAGATCATACATCACTAATATGACCACTCATGGTCTTACAGGTACCTGTCTTGACGTCCCATAGTCTCACCGTCTTATCTCCACTTCCCGATACGATGAACTCTGAATCACTGGATATAGCCACAGCATATACAACACTAGTGTGACCACTCATGGTCTTACAGGTACCTGTCTTGACGTCCCATAGTCTCACCGTCTTATCTCAACTTCCCGATACGATGAACTCTGAATCACTGAATATAGCCACAGATCATACATCACTAATATGACCACTCATGGTCTTACAGGTACCTGTCTTGACGTCCCATAGTCTCACCGTCTTATCTCCACTTCCCGATACGATGAACTCTGAATCACTGGATATAGCCACAGCATATACAACACTAGTGTGACCACTCATGGTCTTACAGGTACCTGTCTTGACGTCCCATAGTCTCACCGTATAATCTCCACTTCCCGATACGATGAACTCTGAATCACTGGATATAGCCACAGATCATACATAATGTGTGTGAACACTCATGGTCTTACAGGTACCTGTCTTGACTTCCCATAATCTCACAGTCTTATCTCCACTTCCCGATACGATTAACTCTGAATCACTGGATATAGCAACAGCATATACACAACTAGTGTGACCACTCATGGTCTTACAGGTACCTGTCTTGACGTCCCATAGTCTCACCGTCTAATCATAACTTCCCGATATGATGAACTCTGAATCAATGGATATATCCACAGATCATACATAACTAGTGTGACTACTCATGGTCTTACAGGTACCTGTCTTGACGTCCCATAGTCTCACCGTACAATCTCCACTTCCCGATACGATGAACTCTGAATCACTGAATATAGCCACAGATCATACATCACTAATATGACCACTCATGGTCTTACAGGTACCTGTCTTGACGTCCCATAGTCTCACCGTCTTATCTCCACTTCCCGATACGATGAACTCTGAATCACTGGATATAGCCACAGATCATACATAATGTGTGTGAACACTCATGGTCTTACAGGTACCTGTCTTGACGTCCCATAGTCTCACCGTATAATCTCCACTTCCCGATACGATGAACTCTGAATCACTGGATATAGCCACAGCATATACAACACTAGTGTGACCACTCATGGTCTTACAGGTACCTGTCTTGACGTCCCATAGTCTCACCGTCTTATCTCCACTTCCCGATACGATGAACTCTGAATCACTGAATATAGCCACAGATCATACATCACTAATATGACCACTCATGGTCTTACAGGTACCTGTCTTGACGTCCCATAGTCTCACCGTCTTATCTCCACTTCCCGATACGATGAACTCTGAATCACTGGATATAGCCACAGCATATACAACACTAGTGTGACCACTCATGGTCTTACAGGTACCTGTCTTGACGTCCCATAGTCTCACCGTCTTATCTCAACTTCCCGATACGATGAACTCTGAATCACTGAATATAGCCACAGATCATACATCACTAATATGACCACTCATGGTCTTACAGGTACCTGTCTTGACGTCCCATAGTCTCACCGTCTTATCTCCACTTCCCGATACGATGAACTCTGAATCACTGGATATAGCCACAGCATATACAAAACTAGTGTGACTACTCATGGTCTTACAGGTACCTGTCTTGACGTCCCATAGTCTCACCGTATAATCTCCACTTCCCGATACGATGAACTCTGAATCACTGAATATAGCCACAGATCATACATCACTAATATGACCACTCATGGTCTTACAGGTACCTGTCTTGACGTCCCATAGTCTCACCGTCTTATCTCCACTTCCCGATACGATGAACTCTGAATCACTGGATATAGCCACAGATCATACATAATGTGTGTGAACACTCATGGTCTTACAGGTACCTGTCTTGACGTCCCATAGTCTCACCGTATAATCTCCACTTCCCGATACGATGAACTCTGAATCACTGGATATAGCCACAGCATATACAACACTAGTGTGACCACTCATGGTCTTACAGGTACCTGTCTTGACGTCCCATAGTCTCACCGTCTTATCTCCACTTCCCGATACGATGAACTCTGAATCACTGGATATAGCCACAGAGCATACTGAACTAGTGTGACTACTCATGGTCTTACAGGTACCTGTCTTGACGTCCCATAGTCTCACCGTCTAATCTCCACTTCCCGATACGATGAACTCTGAATCACTGGATATATCCACAGATCATACAGAACTAGTGTGACCACTAATGGTCTTACAGGTACCTGTCTTGACGTCCCATAGTCTCACCGTATTATCTCAACTTCCCGATACGATGAACTCTGAATCACTGAATATAGCCACAGATCATACATCACTAATATGACCACTCATGGTCTTACAGGTACCTGTCTTGACGTCCCATAGTCTCACCGTCTTATCTCCACTTCCCGATACGATGAACTCTGAATCACTGGATATAGCCACAGATCATACATAATGTGTGTGAACACTCATGGTCTTACAGGTACCTGTCTTGACGTCCCATAGTCTCACCGTCTTATCTCCACTTCCCGATACGATGAACTCTGAATCACTGGATATAGCCACAGCATATACAACACTAGTGTGACCACTCATGGTCTTACAGGTACCTGTCTTGACGTCCCATAGTCTCACCGTCTTATCTCAACTTCCCGATACGATGAACTCTGAATCACTGAATATAGCCACAGATCATACATCACTAATATGACCACTCATGGTCTTACAGGTACCTGTCTTGACGTCCCATAGTCTCACCGTCTTATCTCCACTTCCCGATACGATGAACTCTGAATCACTGGATATAGCCACAGCATATACAACACTAGTGTGACCACTCATGGTCTTACAGGTACCTGTCTTGACGTCCCATAGTCTCACCGTCTTATCTCAACTTCCCGATACGATGAACTCTGAATCACTGAATATAGCCACAGATCATACATCACTAATATGACCACTCATGGTCTTACAGGTACCTGTCTTGACGTCCCATAGTCTCACCGTCTTATCTCCACTTCCCGATACGATTAACTCTGAATCACTGGATATAGCCACAGCATATACAACACTAGTGTGACCACTCATGGTCTTACAGGTACCTGTCTTGACGTCCCATAGTCTCACCGTATAATCTCCACTTCCCGATACGATGAACTCTGAATCACTGGATATAGCCACAGATCATACATAATGTGTGTGAACACTCATGGTCTTACAGGTACCTGTCTTGACTTCCCATAATCTCACAGTCTTATCTCCACTTCCCGATACGATTAACTCTGAATCACTGGATATAGCAACAGCATATACACAACTAGTGTGACCACTCATGGTCTTACAGGTACCTGTCTTGACGTCCCATAGTCTCACCGTCTAATCATAACTTCCCGATATGATGAACTCTGAATCAATGGATATATCCACAGATCATACATAACTAGTGTGACTACTCATGGTCTTACAGGTACCTGTCTTGACGTCCCATAGTCTCACCGTATTATCTCCACTTCCCGATACGATGAACTCTGAATCACTGAATATAGCCAAAGATCATACATCACTAATATGACCACTCATGGTCTTACAGGTACCTGTCTTGACGTCCCATAGTCTCACCGTCTTATCTCCACTTCCAGATACGATGAACTCTGAATCACTGGATATAGCCACAGCATATACAACACTAGTGTGACCACTCATGGTCTTACAGGTACCTGTCTTGACGTCCCATAGTCTCACCGTATAATCTCCACTTCCCGATACGATGAACTCTGAATCACTGGATATAGCCACAGATCATACATAATGTGTGTGAACACTCATGGTCTTACAGGTACCTGTCTTGACGTCCCATAGTCTCACCGTATAATCTCCACTTCCCGATACGATGAACTCTGAATCACTGGATATAGCCACAGCATATACAACACTAGTGTGACCACTCATGGTCTTACAGGTACCTGTCTTGACGTCCCATAGTCTCACCGTCTTATCTCCACTTCCCGATACGATGAACTCTGAATCACTGAATATAGCCACAGATCATACATCACTAATATGACCACTCATGGTCTTACAGGTACCTGTCTTGACGTCCCATAGTCTCACCGTCTTATCTCCACTTCCCGATACGATGAACTCTGAATCACTGGATATAGCCACAGCATATACAACACTAGTGTGACCACTCATGGTCTTACAGGTACCTGTCTTGACGTCCCATAGTCTCACCGTCTTATCTCAACTTCCCGATACGATGAACTCTGAATCACTGAATATAGCCACAGATCATACATCACTAATATGACCACTCATGGTCTTACAGGTACCTGTCTTGACGTCCCATAGTCTCACCGTCTTATCTCCACTTCCCGATACGATGAACTCTGAATCACTGGATATAGCCACAGCATATACAACACTAGTGTGACCACTCATGGTCTTACAGGTACCTGTCTTGACGTCCCATAGTCTCACCGTATAATCTCCACTTCCCGATACGATGAACTCTGAATCACTGGATATAGCCACAGATAATACACAACTAGTGTGACTACTCATGGTCTTACAGGTACCTGTCTTGACGTCCCATAGTCTCACCGTCTAATCATAACTTCCAGATACGATTAACTCTGAATCACTGGATATAGCAACAGCATATACACAACTAGTGTGACCACTCATGGTCTTACAGGTACCTGTCTTGACGTCCCATAGTCTCACCGTCTAATCATAACTTCCCGATATGATGAACTCTGAATCAATGGATATATCCACAGATAATACATAACTAGTGTGACTACTCATGGTCTTACAGGTACCTGTCTTGACGTCCCATAGTCTCACCGTATTATCTCCACTTCCCGATACGATGAACTCTGAATCACTGGATATAGCCACAGAGCATACTGAACTAGTGTGACTACTCATGGTCTTACAGGTACCTGTCTTGACGTCCCATAGTCTCACCGTCTAATCTCCACTTCCCGATACGATGAACTCTGAATCACTGGATATATCCACAGATCATACAGAACTAGTGTGACCACTAATGGTCTTACAGGTACCTGTCTTGACGTCCCATAGTCTCACCGTATTATCTCAACTTCCCGATACGATGAACTCTGAATCACTGAATATAGCCACAGATCATACATCACTAATATGACCACTCATGGTCTTACAGGTACCTGTCTTGACGTCCCATAGTCTCACCGTATTATCTCCACTTCCCGATACGATGAACTCTGAATCACTGGATATAGCCACAGCATATACTTAATTTGCGTGACCACTCATGGTCTTACAGGTACCTGTCTTGACGTCCCATAGTCTCACCGTCTTATCTACACTTCCCGATACGATGAACTCTGAATCACTGGATATAGCCACAGCATATACATCACTAATATGACCACTCATGGTCTTACAGGTACCTGTCTTGACGTCCCATAGTCTCACCGTACTATCTCCACTTCCCGATACGATGAACTCTGAATCACAGGATATAGCCACAGAGCATACTGAACTAGTGTGACTACTCATGGTCTTACAGGTACCTGTCTTGACGTCCCATAGTCTCACCGTACAATCTCCACTTCCCGATACGATGAACTCTGAATCACTGGATATATCCACAGATCATACAGAACTAGTGTGACCACTAATGGTCTTACAGGTACCTGTCTTGACGTCCCATAGTCTCACCGTATTATCTCCACTTCCCGATACGATGAACTCTGAATCACTGGATATAGCCACAGCATATACATCACTAATATGACCACTCATGGTCTTACAGGTACCTGTCTTGACGTCCCATAGTCTCACCGTACAATCTCCACTTCCCGATACGATGAACTCTGAATCACTGGATATAGCCACAGCATATACTTAATTTGTGTGACCACTCATGGTCTTACAGGTACCTGTCTTGACGTCCCATAGTCTCACCGTATTATCTCCACTTCCCGATACGATGAACTCTGAATCACTGGATATAGCCACAGCATATACTTAATTTGTGTGACCACTCATGGTCTTACAGGTACCTGTCTTGACGTCCCATAGTCTCACCGTACAATCTCCACTTCCCGATACGATGAACTCTGAATCACTGGATATAGCCACAGATCATACATAATGTGTGTGACCACTCATGGTCTTACAGGTACCTGTCTTGACGTCCCATAGTCTCACCGTATAATCTCCACTTCCCGATACGATGAACTCTGAATCACTGGATATGCCACAGCATATACTTAATTTGCGTGACCACTCATGGTCTTACAGGTACCTGTCTTGACGTCCCATAGTCTCACCGTCTTATCTACACTTCCCGATACGATGAACTCTGAATCACTGGATATAGCCACAGCATATACATCACTAATATGACCACTCATGGTCTTACAGGTACCTGTCTTGACGTCCCATAATCTCACAGTCTTATCTCAACTTCCCGATACGATGAACTCTGAATCACTGGATATATCAACAGATAATACACAACTAGTGTGACTACTCATGGTCTTACAGGTACCTGTCTTGACGTCCCATAGTCTCACCGTCTTATCTCCACTTCCCGATACGATGAACTCTGAATCACTGGATATAGTCACAGATCATACATAATGTGTGTGAACACTCATGGTCTTACAGTACCTGTCTTGACGTCCCATAGTCTCACCGTATAATCTCCACTTCCCGATACGATGAACTCTGAATCACTGGATATAGCCACAGCATATACAACACTAGTGTGACCACTCATGGTCTTACAGGTACCTGTCTTGACGTCCCATAGTCTCACCGTCTTATCTCCACTTCCCGATACGATGAACTCTGAATCACTGGATATAGCCACAGCATATACAACACTAGTGTGACCACTCATGGTCTTACAGGTACCTGTCTTGACGTCCCATAGTCTCACCGTCTTATCTCAACTTCCCGATACGATGAACTCTGAATCACTGAATATAGCCACAGATCATACATCACTAATATGACCACTCATGGTCTTACAGGTACCTGTCTTGACGTCCCATAGTCTCACCGTATAATCTCCACTTCCCGATACGATGAACTCTGAATCACTGGATATAGCCACAGATAATACACAACTAGTGTGACTACTCATGGTCTTACAGGTACCTGTCTTGACGTCCCATAGTCTCACCGTCTAAGCATAACTTCCAGATACGATGAACTCTGAATCACTGGATATAGCCACAGATAATACACAACTAGTGTGACTACTCATGGTCTTACAGGTACCTGTCTTGACGTCCCATAGTCTCACCGTCTAATCATAACTTCCCGATACGATTAACTCTGAATCACTGGATATAGCAACAGCATATACACAACTAGTGTGACCACTCATGGTCTTACAGGTACCTGTCTTGACGTCCCATAGTCTCACCGTCTAATCATAACTTCCCGATATGATGAACTCTGAATCAATGGATATATCCACAGATAATACATAACTAGTGTGACTACTCATGGTCTTACAGGTACCTGTCTTGACGTCCCATAGTCTCACCGTATTATCTCCACTTCCCGATACGATGAACTCTGAATCACTGGATATAGCCACAGAGCATACTGAACTAGTGTGACTACTCATGGTCTTACAGGTACCTGTCTTGACGTCCCATAGTCTCACCGTCTAATCTCCACTTCCCGATACGATGAACTCTGAATCACTGGATATATCCACAGATCATACAGAACTAGTGTGACCACTAATGGTCTTACAGGTACCTGTCTTGACGTCCCATAGTCTCACCGTATTATCTCAACTTCCCGATACGATGAACTCTGAATCACTGAATATAGCCACAGATCATACATCACTAATATGACCACTCATGGTCTTACAGGTACCTGTCTTGACGTCCCATAGTCTCACCGTATTATCTCCACTTCCCGATACGATGAACTCTGAATCACTGGATATAGCCACAGCATATACTTAATTTGCGTGACCACTCATGGTCTTACAGGTACCTGTCTTGACGTCCCATAGTCTCACCGTCTTATCTACACTTCCCGATACGATGAACTCTGAATCACTGGATATAGCCACAGCATATACATCACTAATATGACCACTCATGGTCTTACAGGTACCTGTCTTGACGTCCCATAGTCTCACCGTATTATCTCCACTTCCCGATACGATGAACTCTGAATCACTGGATATAGCCACAGAGCATACTGAACTAGTGTGACTACTCATGGTCTTACAGGTACCTGTCTTGACGTCCCATAGTCTCACCGTACAATCTCCACTTCCCGATACGATGAACTCTGAATCACTGGATATATCCACAGATCATACAGAACTAGTGTGACCACTAATGGTCTTACAGGTACCTGTCTTGACGTCCCATAGTCTCACCGTATTATCTCCACTTCCCGATACGATGAACTCTGAATCACTGGATATAGCCACAGCATATACTTAATTTGTGTGACCACTCATGGTCTTACAGGTACCTGTCTTGACGTCCCATAGTCTCACCGTACAATCTCCACTTCCCGATACGATGAACTCTGAATCACTGGATATAGCCACAGATCATACATAATGTGTGTGACCACTCATGGTCTTACAGGTACCTGTCTTGACGTCCCATAGTCTCACCGTCTTATCTCCACTTCCCGATACGATGAACTCTGAATCACTGGATATAGCCACAGCATATACTTAATTTGTGTGACCACTCATGGTCTTACAGGTACCTGTCTTGACGTCCCATAGTCTCACCGTCTTATCTACACTTCCCGATACGATGAACTCTGAATCACTGGATATAGCCACAGCATATACATCACTAATATGACCACTCATGGTCTTACAGGTACCTGTCTTGACGTCCCATAATCTCACAGTCTTATCTCAACTTCCCGATACGATGAACTCTGAATCACTGGATATATCAACAGATAATACACAACTAGTGTGACTACTCATGGTCTTACAGGTACCTGTCTTGACGTCCCATAGTCTCACCGTCTTATCTCCACTTCCCGATACGATGAACTCTGAATCACTGGATATAGCCACAGATCATACATAATGTGTGTGAACACTCATGGTCTTACAGGTACCTGTCTTGACGTCCCATAGTCTCACCGTATAATCTCCACTTCCCGATACGATGAACTCTGAATCACTGGATATAGCCACAGCATATACAACACTAGTGTGACCACTCATGGTCTTACAGGTACCTGTCTTGACGTCCCATAGTCTCACCGTATAATCTCCACTTCCCGATACGATGAACTCTGAATCACTGAATATAGCCACAGATCATACATCACTAATATGACCACTCATGGTCTTACAGGTACCTGTCTTGACGTCCCATAGTCTCACCGTCTTATCTCCACTTCCCGATACGATGAACTCTGAATCACTGGATATAGCCACAGCATATACAACACTAGTGTGACCACTCATGGTCTTACAGGTACCTGTCTTGACGTCCCATAGTCTCACCGTCTTATCTCCACTTCCCGATACGATGAACTCTGAATCACTGGATATAGCCACAGCATATACAACACTAGTGTGACCACTCATGGTCTTACAGGTACCTGTCTTGACGTCCCATAGTCTCACCGTCTTATCTCAACTTCCCGATACGATGAACTCTGAATCACTGGATATAGCCACAGATAATACACAACTAGTGTGACTACTCATGGTCTTACAGGTACCTGTCTTGACGTCCCATAGTCTCACCGTATAATCTCCACTTCCCGATACGATGAACTCTGAATCACTGGATATAGCCACAGATAATACACAACTAGTGTGACTACTCATGGTCTTACAGGTACCTGTCTTGACGTCCCATAGTCTCACCGTCTAAGCATAACTTCCAGATACGATTAACTCTGAATCACTGGATATAGCCACAGCATATACAACACTAGTGTGACCACTCATGGTCTTACAGGTACCTGTCTTGACGTCCCATTGTCTCACCGTCTAATCATAACTTCCCGATATGATGAACTCTGAATCAATGGATATATCCACAGATCATACATAACTAGTGTGACTACTCATGGTCTTACAGGTACCTGTCTTGACGTCCCATAGTCTCACCGTATTATCTCCACTTCCCGATACGATGAACTCTGAATCACTGGATATATCCACAGATCATACAGAACTAGTGTGACCACTAATGGTCTTACAGGTACCTGTCTTGACGTCCCATAGTCTCACCGTATTATCTCAACTTCCCGATACGATGAACTCTGAATCACTGAATATAGCCACAGATCATACATCACTAATATGACCACTCATGGTCTTACAGGTACCTGTCTTGACGTCCCATAGTCTCACCGTATTATCTCCACTTCCCGATACGATGAACTCTGAATCACTGGATATAGCCACAGCATATACTTAATTTGCGTGACCACTCATGGTCTTACAGGTACCTGTCTTGACGTCCCATAGTCTCACCGTCTTATCTACACTTCCCGATACGATGAACTCTGAATCACTGGATATAGCCACAGCATATACATCACTAATATGACCACTCATGGTCTTACAGGTACCTGTCTTGACGTCCCATAGTCTCACCGTATTATCTCCACTTCCCGATACGATGAACTCTGAATCACTGGATATAGCCACAGAGCATACTGAACTAGTGTGACTACTCATGGTCTTACAGGTACCTGTCTTGACGTCCCATAGTCTCACCGTACAATCTCCACTTCCCGATACGATGAACTCTGAATCACTGGATATATCCACAGATCATACAGAACTAGTGTGACCACTAATGGTCTTACAGGTACCTGTCTTGACGTCCCATAGTCTCACCGTACAATCTCCACTTCCCGATACGATGAACTCTGAATCACTGGATATAGCCACAGCATATACAACACTAGTGTGACCACTCATGGTCTTACAGGTACCTGTCTTGACGTCCCATAGTCTCACCGTATAATCTCCACTTCCCGATACGATGAACTCTGAATCACTGGATATGCCACAGCATATACTTAATTTGCGTGACCACTCATGGTCTTACAGGTACCTGTCTTGACGTCCCATAGTCTCACCGTATAATCTCCACTTCCCGATACGATGAACTCTGAATCACTGGATATAGCCACAGCATATACAACACTAGTGTGACCACTCATGGTCTTACAGGTACCTGTCTTGACGTCCCATAGTCTCACCGTATAATCTCCACTTCCCGATACGATGAACTCTGAATCACTGAATATAGCCACAGATCATACATCACTAATATGACCACTCATGGTCTTACAGGTACCTGTCTTGACGTCCCATAGTCTCACCGTCTTATCTCAACTTCCCGATACGATGAACTCTGAATCACTGAATATAGCCACAGATCATACATCACTAATATGACCACTCATGGTCTTACAGGTACCTGTCTTGACGTCCCATAGTCTCACCGTATTATCTCCACTTCCCGATACGATGAACTCTGAATCACTGGATATAGCCACAGCATATACAACACTAGTGTGACCACTCATGGTCTTACAGGTACCTGTCTTGACGTCCCATAGTCTCACCGTCTTATCTCAACTTCCCGATACGATGAACTCTGAATCACTGAATATAGCCACAGATCATACATCACTAATATGACCACTCATGGTCTTACAGGTACCTGTCTTGACGTCCCATAGTCTCACCGTCTTATCTCCACTTCCCGATACGATGAACTCTGAATCACTGGATATAGCCACAGCATATACAACACTAGTGTGACCACTCATGGTCTTACAGGTACCTGTCTTGACGTCCCATAGTCTCACCGTCTTATCTCAACTTCCCGATACGATGAACTCTGAATCACTGAATATAGCCACAGATCATACATCACTAATATGACCACTCATGGTCTTACAGGTACCTGTCTTGACGTCCCATAGTCTCACCGTATTATCTCCACTTCCCGATACGATGAACTCTGAATCACTGGATATAGCCACAGCATATACTTAATTTGCGTGACCACTCATGGTCTTACAGGTACCTGTCTTGACGTCCCATAGTCTCACCGTCTTATCTACACTTCCCGATACGATGAACTCTGAATCACTGGATATAGCCACAGCATATACATCACTAATATGACCACTCATGGTCTTACAGGTACCTGTCTTGACGTCCCATAGTCTCACCGTATTATCTCCACTTCCCGATACGATGAACTCTGAATCACTGGATATAGCAACAGCATATACACAACTAGTGTGACCACTCATGGTCTTACAGGTACCTGTCTTGACGTCCCATAGTCTCACCGTCTAATCATAACTTCCCGATATGATGAACTCTGAATCAATGGATATATCCACAGATAATACATAACTAGTGTGACTACTCATGGTCTTACAGGTACCTGTCTTGACGTCCCATAGTCTCACCGTATTATCTCCACTTCCCGATACGATGAACTCTGAATCACTGGATATAGCCACAGAGCATACTGAACTAGTGTGACTACTCATGGTCTTACAGGTACCTGTCTTGACGTCCCATAGTCTCACCGTCTAATCTCCACTTCCCGATACGATGAACTCTGAATCACTGGATATATCCACAGATCATACAGAACTAGTGTGACCACTAATGGTCTTACAGGTACCTGTCTTGACGTCCCATAGTCTCACCGTATTATCTCCACTTCCCGATACGATGAACTCTGAATCACTGGATATAGCCACAGCATATACATCACTAATATGACCACTCATGGTCTTACAGGTACCTGTCTTGACGTCCCATAGTCTCACCGTACAATCTCCACTTCCCGATACGATGAACTCTGAATCACTGGATATAGCCACAGCATATACTTAATTTGTGTGACCACTCATGGTCTTACAGGTACCTGTCTTGACGTCCCATAGTCTCACCGTACAATCTCCACTTCCCGATACGATGAACTCTGAATCTCTGGATATAGCCACAGATCATACATAATGTGTGTGACCACTCATGGTCTTACAGGTACCTGTCTTGACGTCCCATAGTCTCACCGTCTTATCTCAACTTCCCGATACGATGAACTCTGAATCACTGGATATAGCCACAGCATATACAACACTAGTGTGACCACTCATGGTCTTACAGGTACCTGTCTTGACGTCCCATAGTCTCACCGTCTAATCATAACTTCCCGATATGATGAACTCTGAATCACTGGATATAGCCACAGATAATACACAACTAGTGTGACTACTCATGGTCTTACAGGTACCTGTCTTGACGTCCCATAGTCTCACCGTCTTATCTCCACTTCCCGATACGATGAACTCTGAATCACTGGATATAGCCACAGAGCATACTGAACTAGTGTGACTACTCATGGTCTTACAGGTACCTGTCTTGACGTCCCATAGTCTCACCGTACAATCTCCACTTCCCGATACGATGAACTCTGAATCACTGGATATAGCCACAGCATATACAACACTAGTGTGACCACTCATGGTCTTACAGGTACCTGTCTTGACGTCCCATAGTCTCACCGTATTATCTCCACTTCCCGATACGATGAACTCTGAATCACTGGATATAGCCACAGCATATACAACACTAGTGTGACCACTAATGGTCTTACAGGTACCTGTCTTGACGTCCCATAGTCTCACCGTATTATCTCAACTTCCCGATACGATGAACTCTGAATCACTGAATATAGCCACAGATCATACATCACTAATATGACCACTCATGGTCTTACAGGTACCTGTCTTGACGTCCCATAGTCTCACCGTCTTATCTCCACTTCCCGATACGATGAACTCTGAATCACTGGATATAGCCACAGCATATACAACACTAGTGTGACCACTCATGGTCTTACAGGTACCTGTCTTGACGTCCCATAGTCTCACCGTCTTATCTCAACTTCCCGATACGATGAACTCTGAATCACTGGATATAGCCACAGCATATACAACACTAGTGTGACTACTCATGGTCTTACAGGTACCTGTCTTGACGTCCCATAGTCTCACCGTCTAATCATAACTTCCAGATACGATTAACTCTGAATCACTGGATATAGCCACAGCATATACACAACTAGTGTGACCACTCATGGTCTTACAGGTACCTGTCTTGACGTCCCATAGTCTCACCGTCTAATCATAACTTCCCGATATGATGAACTCTGAATCAATGGATATATCCACAGATAATACATAACTAGTGTGACTACTCATGGTCTTACAGGTACCTGTCTTGACGTCCCATAGTCTCACCGTATTATCTCCACTTCCCGATACGATGAACTCTGAATCACTGGATATAGCCACAGAGCATACTGAACTAGTGTGACTACTCATGGTCTTACAGGTACCTGTCTTGACGTCCCATAGTCTCACCGTCTAATCTCCACTTCCCGATACGATGAACTCTGAATCACTGGATATATCCACAGATCATACAGAACTAGTGTGACCACTAATGGTCTTACAGGTACCTGTCTTGACGTCCCATAGTCTCACCGTATTATCTCCACTTCCCGATACGATGAACTCTGAATCACTGGATATAGCCACAGCATATACATCACTAATATGACCACTCATGGTCTTACAGGTACCTGTCTTGACGTCCCATAGTCTCACCGTACAATCTCCACTTCCCGATACGATGAACTCTGAATCACTGGATATAGCCACAGCATATACTTAATTTGTGTGACCACTCATGGTCTTACAGGTACCTGTCTTGACGTCCCATAGTCTCACCGTACAATCTCCACTTCCCGATACGATGAACTCTGAATCTCTGGATATAGCCACAGATCATACATAATGTGTGTGACCACTCATGGTCTTACAGGTACCTGTCTTGACGTCCCATAGTCTCACCGTCTTATCTCAACTTCCCGATACGATGAACTCTGAATCACTGGATATAGCCACAGCATATACAACACTAGTGTGACCACTCATGGTCTTACAGGTACCTGTCTTGACGTCCCATAGTCTCACCGTCTAATCATAACTTCCCGATATGATGAACTCTGAATCACTGGATATAGCCACAGATAATACACAACTAGTGTGACTACTCATGGTCTTACAGGTACCTGTCTTGACGTCCCATAGTCTCACCGTATTATCTCCACTTCCCGATACGATGAACTCTGAATCACTGGATATAGCCACAGCATATACAACACTAGTGTGACCACTCATGGTCTTACAGGTACCTGTCTTGACGTACCATAGTCTCACCGTCTTATCTCAACTTCCCGATATGATGAACTCTGAATCACTGGATATAGCCACAGATAATACACAACTAGTGTGACTACTCATGGTCTTACAGGTACCTGTCTTGACGTCCCATAGTCTCACCGTATAATCATAACTTCCCGATACGATGAACTCTGAATCACTGAATATAGCCACAGATCATACATCACTAGTGTGACCACTCATGGTCTTACAGGTACCTGTCTTGACGTCCCATAGTCTCACCGTATTATCTCCACTTCCCGATACGATGAACTCTGAATCACTGGATATAGCCACAGCATATACAACACTAGTGTGACCACTCATGGTCTTACAGGTACCTGTCTTGACGTCCCATAGTCTCACCGTATAATCTCCACTTCCCGATACGATGAACTCTGAATCACTGGATATAGCCACAGAGCATACCGAACTAGTGTGACTACTCATGGTCTTACAGGTACCAGTCTTGACGTCCCATAGTCTCACCGTACAATCTCCACTTCTCGATACGATGAACTCTGAATCACTGGATATATCCACAGATCATACAGAACTAGTGTGACCACTAATGGTCTTACAGGTACCTGTCTTGACGTCCCATAGTCTCACCGTATTATCTCCACTTCCCGATACGATGTACTCTGAATCACTGGATATAGCCACAGATCATACAGAACTAGTGTGACCACTCATGGTCTTACAGGTACCTGTCTTGACGTCCCATAATCTCACAGTCTTATCTCAACTTCCCGATACGATGAACTCTGAATCACTGGATATAGCCACAGATCATACACAACTAGTTTGACCACTCATGGTCTTACAGGTACCTGTCTTGACGTCCCATAGTCTCACCGTACAATCTCCACTTCCCGATACGATGAACTCTGAATCACTGGATATAGCCACAGCATATACAACACTAGTGTGACCACTCATGGTCTTACAGGTACCTGTCTTGACGTCCCATAGTCTCACCGTATAATCTCCACTTCCCGATACGATGAACTCTGAATCACTGGATATAGCCACAGAGCATACTGAACTAGTGTGACTACTCATGGTCTTACAGGTACCTGTCTTGACGTCCCATAGTCTCACCGTACAATCTCCACTTCCCGATACGATGTACTCTGAATCACTGGATATAGCCACAGATCATACAGAACTAGTGTGACCACTCATGGTCTTACAGGTACCTGTCTTGACGTCCCATAGTCTCACCGTCTTATCTCCACTTCCCGATACGATGAACTCTGAATCACTGGATATAGCCACAGCATATACAACACTAGTGTGACCACTCATGGTCTTACAGGTACCTGTCTTGACGTCCCATAGTCTCACCGTCTTATCTCAACTTCCCGATACGATGAACTCTGAATCACTGAATATAGCCACAGATCATACATCACTAATATGACCACTCATGGTCTTACAGGTACCTGTCTTGACGTCCCATAGTCTCACCGTCTTATCTCCACTTCCCGATACGATGAACTCTGAATCACTGGATATAGCCACAGCATATACAACACTAGTGTGACCACTCATGGTCTTACAGGTACCTGTCTTGACGTCCCATAGTCTCACCGTCTTATCTCAACTTCCCGATACGATGAACTCTGAATCACTGGATATAGCCACAGCATATACAACACTAGTGTGACTACTCATGGTCTTACAGGTACCTGTCTTGACGTCCCATAGTCTCACCGTCTAATCATAACTTCCAGATACGATTAACTCTGAATCACTGGATATAGCCACAGCATATACACAACTAGTGTGACCACTCATGGTCTTACAGGTACCTGTCTTGACGTCCCATAGTCTCACCGTCTAATCATAACTTCCCGATATGATGAACTCTGAATCAATGGATATATCCACAGATAATACATAACTAGTGTGACTACTCATGGTCTTACAGGTACCTGTCTTGACGTCCCATAGTCTCACCGTATTATCTCCACTTCCCGATACGATGAACTCTGAATCACTGGATATAGCCACAGAGCATACTGAACTAGTGTGACTACTCATGGTCTTACAGGTACCTGTCTTGACGTCCCATAGTCTCACCGTCTAATCTCCACTTCCCGATACGATGAACTCTGAATCACTGGATATATCCACAGATCATACAGAACTAGTGTGACCACTAATGGTCTTACAGGTACCTGTCTTGACGTCCCATAGTCTCACCGTATTATCTCCACTTCCCGATACGATGAACTCTGAATCACTGGATATAGCCACAGCATATACATCACTAATATGACCACTCATGGTCTTACAGGTACCTGTCTTGACGTCCCATAGTCTCACCGTACAATCTCCACTTCCCGATACGATGAACTCTGAATCACTGGATATAGCCACAGCATATACTTAATTTGTGTGACCACTCATGGTCTTACAGGTACCTGTCTTGACGTCCCATAGTCTCACCGTACAATCTCCACTTCCCGATACGATGAACTCTGAATCTCTGGATATAGCCACAGATCATACATAATGTGTGTGACCACTCATGGTCTTACAGGTACCTGTCTTGACGTCCCATAGTCTCACCGTATAATCTCCACTTCCCGATACGATGAACTCTGAATCACTGGATATAGCCACAGCATATACAACACTAGTGTGACCACTCATGGTCTTACAGGTACCTGTCTTGACGTCCCATAGTCTCACCGTCTAATCATAACTTCCCGATATGATGAACTCTGAATCACTGGATATAGCCACAGATAATACACAACTAGTGTGACTACTCATGGTCTTACAGGTACCTGTCTTGACGTCCCATAGTCTCACCGTATTATCTCCACTTCCCGATACGATGAACTCTGAATCACTGGATATAGCCACAGCATATACAACACTAGTGTGACCACTCATGGTCTTACAGGTACCTGTCTTGACGTACCATAGTCTCACCGTCTTATCTCAACTTCCCGATATGATGAACTCTGAATCACTGGATATAGCCACAGATAATACACAACTAGTGTGACTACTCATGGTCTTACAGGTACCTGTCTTGACGTCCCATAGTCTCACCGTATAATCATAACTTCCCGATACGATGAACTCTGAATCACTGAATATAGCCACAGATCATACATCACTAGTGTGACCACTCATGGTCTTACAGGTACCTGTCTTGACGTCCCATAGTCTCACCGTATTATCTCCACTTCCCGATACGATGAACTCTGAATCACTGGATATAGCCACAGCATATACAACACTAGTGTGACCACTCATGGTCTTACAGGTACCTGTCTTGACGTCCCATAGTCTCACCGTATAATCTCCACTTCCCGATACGATGAACTCTGAATCACTGGATATAGCCACAGAGCATACCGAACTAGTGTGACTACTCATGGTCTTACAGGTACCTGTCTTGACGTCCCATAGTCTCACCGTACAATCTCCACTTCTCGATACGATGAACTCTGAATCACTGGATATATCCACAGATCATACAGAACTAGTGTGACCACTAATGGTCTTACAGGTACCTGTCTTGACGTCCCATAGTCTCACCGTATTATCTCCACTTCCCGATACGATGTACTCTGAATCACTGGATATAGCCACAGATCATACAGAACTAGTGTGACCACTCATGGTCTTACAGGTACCTGTCTTGACGTCCCATAATCTCACAGTCTTATCTCAACTTCCCGATACGATGAACTCTGAATCACTGGATATAGCCACAGATCATACACAACTAGTTTGACCACTCATGGTCTTACAGGTACCTGTCTTGACGTCCCATAGTCTCACCGTACAATCTCCACTTCCCGATACGATGAACTCTGAATCACTGGATATAGCCACAGCATATACAACACTAGTGTGACCACTCATGGTCTTACAGGTACCTGTCTTGACGTCCCATAGTCTCACCGTATAATCTCCACTTCCCGATACGATGAACTCTGAATCACTGGATATAGCCACAGAGCATACTGAACTAGTGTGACTACTCATGGTCTTACAGGTACCTGTCTTGACGTCCCATAGTCTCACCGTACAATCTCCACTTCCCGATACGATGTACTCTGAATCACTGGATATAGCCACAGATCATACATCACTAGTGTGACCACTCATGGTCTTACAGGTACCTGTCTTGACGTCCCATAGTCTCACCGTATTATCTCCACTTCCCGATACGATGAACTCTGAATCACTGGATATAGCCACAGCATATACAACACTAGTGTGACCACTCATGGTCTTACAGGTACCTGTCTTGACGTCCCATAGTCTCACCGTCTTATCTCAACTTCCCGATACGATGAACTCTGAATCACTGAATATAGCCACAGATCATACATCACTAATATGACCACTCATGGTCTTACAGGTACCTGTCTTGACGTCCCATAGTCTCACCGTCTTATCTCCACTTCCCGATACGATGAACTCTGAATCACTGGATATAGCCACAGCATATACAACACAAGTGTGACCACTCATGGTCTTACAGGTACCTGTCTTGACGTCCCATAGTCTCACCGTCTTATCTCAACTTCCCGATACGATGAACTCTGAATCACTGGATATAGCCACAGCATATACAACACTAGTGTGACTACTCATGGTCTTACAGGTACCTGTCTTGACGTCCCATAGTCTCACCGTCTAATCATAACTTCCAGATACGATTAACTCTGAATCACTGGATATAGCCACAGCATATACACAACTAGTGTGACCACTCATGGTCTTACAGGTACCTGTCTTGACGTCCCATAGTCTCACCGTCTAATCATAACTTCCCGATATGATGAACTCTGAATCAATGGATATATCCACAGATAATACATAACTAGTGTGACTACTCATGGTCTTACAGGTACCTGTCTTGACGTCCCATAGTCTCACCGTATTATCTCCACTTCCCGATACGATGAACTCTGAATCACTGGATATAGCCACAGAGCATACCGAACTAGTGTGACTACTCATGGTCTTACAGGTACCTGTCTTGACGTCCCATAGTCTCACCGTACAATCTCCACTTCCCGATACGATGAACTCTGAATCACTGGATATATCCACAGATCATACAGAACTAGTGTGACCACTAATGGTCTTACAGGTACCTGTCTTGACGTCCCATAGTCTCACCGTATTATCTCCACTTCCCGATACGATGAACTCTGAATCACTGGATATAGCCACAGAGCATACTGAACTAGTGTGACTACTCATGGTCTTACAGGTACCTGTCTTGACGTCCCATAGTCTCACCGTACAATCTCCACTTCCCGATACGATGAACTCTGAATCACTGGATATAGCCACAGCATATACTTAATTTGTGTGACCACTCATGGTCTTACAGGTACCTGTCTTGACGTCCCATAGTCTCACCGTACAATCTCCACTTCCCGATACGATGAACTCTGAATCTCTGGATATAGCCACAGATCATACATAATGTGTGTGACCACTCATGGTCTTACAGGTACCTGTCTTGACGTCCCATAGTCTCACCGTCTTATCTCCACTTCCCGATACGATGAACTCTGAATCACTGGATATAGCCACAGCATATACAACACTAGTGTGACCACTCATGGTCTTACAGGTACCTGTCTTGACGTCCCATAGTCTCACCGTATTATCTCCACTTCCCGATACGATGAACTCTGAATCACTGGATATAGCCACAGCATATACAACACTAGTGTGACCACTCATGGTCTTACAGGTACCTGTCTTGACGTACCATAGTCTCACCGTCTTATCTCAACTTCCCGATACGATGAACTCTGAATCACTGGATATAGCCACAGAGCATACTGAACTAGTGTGACCACTCATGGTCTTACAGGTACCTGTCTTGACGTCCCATAGTCTCACCGTCTTATCTCAACTTCCCGATATGATGAACTCTGAATCACTGGATATAGCCACAGATAATACACAACTAGTGTGACTACTCATGGTCTTACAGGTACCTGTCTTGACGTCCCATAGTCTCACCGTATAATCTCCACTTCCCGATACGATGAACTCTGAATCACTGAATATAGCCACAGATCATACATCACTAGTGTGACCACTCATGGTCTTACAGGTACCTGTCTTGACGTCCCATAGTCTCACCGTATAATCATAACTTCCCGATACGATGAACTCTGAATCACTGAATATAGCCACAGATCATACATCACTAATATGACCACTCATGGTCTTACAGGTACCTGTCTTGACGTCCCATAGTCTCACCGTATTATCTCCACTTCCCGATACGATGAACTCTGAATCACTGGATATAGCCACAGCATATACAACACTAGTGTGACCACTCATGGTCTTACAGGTACCTGTCTTGACGTCCCATAGTCTCACCGTACAATCTCCACTTCCCGATACGATGAACTCTGAATCACTGGATATAGCCACAGAGCATACTGAACTAGTGTGACTACTCATGGTCTTACAGGTACCTGTCTTGACGTCCCATAGTCTCACCGTACAATCTCCACTTCTCGATACGATGAACTCTGAATCACTGGATATATCCACAGATCATACAGAACTAGTGTGACCACTAATGGTCTTACAGGTACCTGTCTTGACGTCCCATAGTCTCACCGTACAATCTCCACTTCCCGATACGATGAACTCTGAATCTCTGGATATAGCCACAGATCATACATAATGTGTGTGACCACTCATGGTCTTACAGGTACCTGTCTTGACGTCCCATAGTCTCACCGTCTTATCTCCACTTCCCGATACGATGAACTCTGAATCACTGGATATAGCCACAGCATATACAACACTAGTGTGACCACTCATGGTCTTACAGGTACCTGTCTTGACGTACCATAGTCTCACCGTCTTATCTCAACTTCCCGATACGATGAACTCTGAATCACTGGATATAGCCACAGAGCATACTGAACTAGTGTGACCACTCATGGTCTTACAGGTACCTGTCTTGACGTCCCATAGTCTCACCGTCTTATCTCAACTTCCCGATATGATGAACTCTGAATCACTGGATATAGCCACAGATAATACACAACTAGTGTGACTACTCATGGTCTTACAGGTACCTGTCTTGACGTCCCATAGTCTCACCGTATAATCTCCACTTCCCGATACGATGAACTCTGAATCACTGAATATAGCCACAGATCATACATCACTAGTGTGACCACTCATGGTCTTACAGGTACCTGTCTTGACGTCCCATAGTCTCACCGTATAATCATAACTTCCCGATACGATGAACTCTGAATCACTGAATATAGCCACAGATCATACATCACTAATATGACCACTCATGGTCTTACAGGTACCTGTCTTGACGTCCCATAGTCTCACCGTATTATCTCCACTTCCCGATACGATGAACTCTGAATCACTGGATATAGCCACAGCATATACAACACTAGTGTGACCACTCATGGTCTTACAGGTACCTGTCTTGACGTCCCATAGTCTCACCGTACAATCTCCACTTCCCGATACGATGAACTCTGAATCACTGGATATAGCCACAGAGCATACTGAACTAGTGTGACTACTCATGGTCTTACAGGTACCTGTCTTGACGTCCCATAGTCTCACCGTACAATCTCCACTTCTCGATACGATGAACTCTGAATCACTGGATATATCCACAGATCATACAGAACTAGTGTGACCACTAATGGTCTTACAGGTACCTGTCTTGACGTCCCATAGTCTCACCGTATTATCTCCACTTCCCGATACGATGTACTCTGAATCACTGGATATAGCCACAGCATATACAACACTAGTGTGACCACTCATGGTCTTACAGGTACCTGTCTTGACGTCCCATAATCTCACAGTCTTATCTCAACTTCCCGATACGATGAACTCTGAATCACTGGATATAGCCACAGATCATACACAACTAGTTTGACCACTCATGGTCTTACAGGTACCTGTCTTGACGTCCCATAGTCTCACCGTACAATCTCCACTTCCCGATACGATGAACTCTGAATCACTGGATATAGCCACAGATCATACATAATGTGTGTGACCACTCATGGTCTTACAGGTACCTGTCTTGACGTCCCATAGTCTCACCGTACAATCTCCACTTCCCGATACGATGTACTCTGAATCACTGGATATAGCCACAGATCATACAGAACTAGTGTGACCACTCATGGTCTTACAGGTACCTGTCTTGACGTCCCATAGTCTCACCGTATTATCTCCACTTCCCGATACGATGAACTCTGAATCACTGGATATAGCCACAGATCATACAGAACTAGTGTGACCACTCATGGTCTTACAGGTACCTGTCTTGACGTCCCATAGTCTCACCGTCTTATCTGCACTTCCCGATATGATGAACTCTGAATCACTGGATATAGCCACAGATCATACATAATGTGTGTGACCACTCATGGTCTTACAGGTACCTGTCTTGACGTCCCATAGTCTCACCGTATAATCTCCACTTCCCGATACGATGAACTCTGAATCACTGGATATAGCCACAGATCATACAGAATTAGTGTGACCACTAATGGTCTTACAGGTACCTGTCTTGACGTCCCATAGTCTCACCGTCTTATCTCAACTTCCCGATACGATGAACTCTGAATCACTGAATATAGCCACAGCATATACACAACTAGTGTGACCACTCATGGTCTTACAGGTACCTGTCTTGACGTCCCATAGTCTCACCGTCTAATCATAACTTCCCGATATGATGAACTCTGAATCAATGGATATATCCACAGATAATACATATCTAGTGTGACTACTCATGGTCTTACAGGTACCTGTCTTGACGTCCCATAGTCTCACCGTATAATCTCCACTTCCCGATACGATGAACTCTGAATCACTGGATATAGCAACAGCATATACACAACTAGTGTGACCACTCATGGTCTTACAGGTACCTGTCTTGACGTCCCATAGTCTCACCGTCTAATCATAACTTCCAGATACGATTAACTCTGAATCACTGGATATAGCAACAGCATATACACAACTAGTGTGACCACTCATGGTCTTACAGGTACCTGTCTTGACGTCCCATAGTCTCACCGTCTAATCATAACTTCCCGATATGATGAACTCTGAATCAATGGATATATCCACAGATAATACATAACTAGTGTGACTACTCATGGTCTTACAGGTACCTGTCTTGACGTCCCATAGTCTCACCGTCTAATCATAACTTCCAGATACGATTAACTCTGAATCACTGGATATAGCAACAGCATATACACAACTAGTGTGACCACTCATGGTCTTACAGGTACCTGTCTTGACGTCCCATAGTCTCACCGTATTATCTCCACTTCCCGATACGATGAACTCTGAATCACTGGATATAGCCACAGCATATACAACACTAGTGTGACCACTCATGGTCTTACAGGTACCTGTCTTGACGTCCCATAGTCTCACCGTATAATCTCCACTTCCCGATACGATGAACTCTGAATCACTGGATATAGCCACAGAGCATACTGAACTAGTGTGACTACTCATGGTCTTACAGGTACCTGTCTTGACGTCCCATAGTCTCACCGTACAATCTCCACTTCTCGATACGATGAACTCTGAATCACTGGATATATCCACAGATCATACAGAACTAGTGTGACCACTAATGGTCTTACAGGTACCTGTCTTGACGTCCCATAGTCTCACCGTATTATCTCCACTTCCCGATACGATGTACTCTGAATCACTGGATATAGCCACAGATCATACAGAACTAGTGTGACCACTCATGGTCTTACAGGTACCTGTCTTGACGTCCCATAATCTCACAGTCTTATCTCAACTTCCCGATACGATGAACTCTGAATCACTGGATATAGCCACAGATCATACAGAACTAGTTTGACCACTCATGGTCTTACAGGTACCTGTCTTGACGTCCCATAGTCTCACCGTACAATCTCCACTTCCCGATACGATGAACTCTGAATCACTGGATATAGCCACAGCATATACAACACTAGTGTGACCACTCATGGTCTTACAGGTACCTGTCTTGACGTCCCATAGTCTCACCGTCTTATCTCCACTTCCCGATACGATGAACTCTGAATCACTGGATATAGCCACAGATCATACATAATGTGTGTGAACACTCATGGTCTTACAGGTACCTGTCTTGACGTCCCATAGTCTCACCGTCTAATCATAACTTCCAGATACGATTAACTCTGAATCACTGGATATAGCCACAGCATATACAACACTAGTGTGACCACTCATGGTCTTACAGGTACCTGTCTTGACGTCCCATAGTCTCACCGTCTAATCATAACTTCCCGATATGATGAACTCTGAATCAATGGATATATCCACAGATAATACATAACTAGTGTGACTACTCATGGTCTTACAGGTACCTGTCTTGACGTCCCATAGTCTCACCGTATTATCTCCACTTCCCGATACGATGAACTCTGAATCACTGGATATAGCCACAGAGCATACTGAACTAGTGTGACTACTCATGGTCTTACAGGTACCTGTCTTGACGTCCCATAGTCTCACCGTATAATCTCCACTTCCCGATACGATGAACTCTGAATCACTGGATATGCCACAGCATATACTTAATTTGCGTGACCACTCATGGTCTTACAGGTACCTGTCTTGACGTCCCATAGTCTCACCGTCTTATCTACACTTCCCGATACGATGAACTCTGAATCACTGGATATAGCCACAGCATATACATCACTAATATGACCACTCATGGTCTTACAGGTACCTGTCTTGACGTCCCATAATCTCACAGTCTTATCTCAACTTCCCGATACGATGAACTCTGAATCACTGGATATATCAACAGATAATACACAACTAGTGTGACTACTCATGGTCTTACAGGTACCTGTCTTGACGTCCCATAGTCTCACCGTATTATCTCCACTTCCCGATACGATGAACTCTGAATCACTGGATATAGCCACAGAGCATACTGAACTAGTGTGACTACTCATGGTCTTACAGGTACCTGTCTTGACGTCCCATAGTCTCACCGTCTAATCTCCACTTCCCGATACGATGAACTCTGAATCACTGGATATATCCACAGATCATACAGAACTAGTGTGACCACTAATGGTCTTACAGGTACCTGTCTTGACGTCCCATAGTCTCACCGTATTATCTCCACTTCCCGATACGATGAACTCTGAATCACTGGATATAGCCACAGCATATACATCACTAATATGACCACTCATGGTCTTACAGGTACCTGTCTTGACGTCCCATAGTCTCACCGTACAATCTCCACTTCCCGATACGATGAACTCTGAATCACTGGATATAGCCACAGCATATACTTAATTTGTGTGACCACTCATGGTCTTACAGGTACCTGTCTTGACGTCCCATAGTCTCACCGTACAATCTCCACTTCCCGATACGATGAACTCTGAATCTCTGGATATAGCCACAGATCATACATAATGTGTGTGACCACTCATGGTCTTACAGGTACCTGTCTTGACGTCCCATAATCTCACAGTCTTATCTCAACTTCCCGATACGATGAACTCTGAATCACTGGATATAGCCACAGATCATACACAACTAGTTTGACCACTCATGGTCTTACAGGTACCTGTCTTGACGTCCCATAGTCTCACCGTACAATCTCCACTTCCCGATACGATGAACTCTGAATCACTGGATATAGCCACAGAGCATACTGAACTAGTGTGACTACTCATGGTCTTACAGGTACCTGTCTTGACGTCCCATAGTCTCACCGTACAATCTCCACTTCTCGATACGATGAACTCTGAATCACTGGATATATCCACAGATCATACAGAACTAGTGTGACCACTAATGGTCTTACAGGTACCTGTCTTGACGTCCCATAGTCTCACCGTACAATCTCCACTTCCCGATACGATGAACTCTGAATCACTGGATATAGCCACAGCATATACAACACTAGTGTGACCACTCATGGTCTTACAGGTACCTGTCTTGACGTCCCATAATCTCACAGTCTTATCTCAACTTCCCGATACGATGAACTCTGAATCACTGGATATAGCCACAGCATATACAACACTAGTGTGACCACTCATGGTCTTACAGGTACCTGTCTTGACGTCCCATAGTCTCACCGTACAATCTCCACTTCCCGATACGATGTACTCTGAATCACTGGATATAGCCACAGATCATACAGAACTAGTGTGACCACTCATGGTCTTACAGGTACCTGTCTTGACGTCCCATAGTCTCACCGTATTATCTCCACTTCCCGATACGATGAACTCTGAATCACTGGATATAGCCACAGATCATACAGAACTAGTGTGACCACTCATGGTCTTACAGGTACCTGTCTTGACGTCCCATAGTCTCACCGTCTTATCTGCACTTCCCGATATGATGAACTCTGAATCACTGGATATAGCCACAGATCATACATAATGTGTGTGACCACTCATGGTCTTACAGGTACCTGTCTTGACGTCCCATAGTCTCACCGTATAATCTCCACTTCCCGATACGATGAACTCTGAATCACTGAATATAGCCACAGATCATACATCACTAATATGACCACTCATGGTCTTACAGGTACCTGTCTTGACGTCCCATAGTCTCACCGTCTTATCTCAACTTCCCGATACGATGAACTCTGAATCACTGAATATAGCCACAGCATATACACAACTAGTGTGACCACTCATGGTCTTACAGGTACCTGTCTTGACGTCCCATAGTCTCACCGTCTAATCATAACTTCCCGATATGATGAACTCTGAATCAATGGATATATCCACAGATAATACATATCGTGTGTGACTACTCATGGTCTTACAGGTACCTGTCTTGACGTCCCATAGTCTCACCGTCTAATCATAACTTCCAGATACGATTAACTCTGAATCACTGGATATAGCAACAGCATATACACAACTAGTGTGACCACTCATGGTCTTACAGGTACCTGTCTTGACGTCCCATAGTCTCACCGTCTAATCATAACTTCCAGATACGATTAACTCTGAATCACTGGATATAGCAACAGCATATACACAACTAGTGTGACCACTCATGGTCTTACAGGTACCTGTCTTGACGTCCCATAGTCTCACCGTCTAATCATAACTTCCCGATATGATGAACTCTGAATCAATGGATATATCCACAGATAATACAGAACTAGTGTGACCACTAATGGTCTTACAGGTACCTGTCTTGACGTCCCATAGTCTCACCGTCTTATCTCCACTTCCCGATACGATGAACTCTGAATCACTGGATATAGCCACAGATCATACAGAACTAGTGTGACCACTCATGGTCTTACAGGTACCTGTCTTGACGTCCCATAATCTCACAGTCTTATCTCAACTTCCCGATACGATGAACTCTGAATCACTGGATATAGCCACAGCATATACAACACTAGTGTGACCACTCATGGTCTTACAGGTACCTGTCTTGACGTCCCATAGTCTCACCGTATAATCTCCACTTCCCGATACGATGAACTCTGAATCACTGGATATAGCCACAGAGCATACTGAACTAGTGTGACTACTCATGGTCTTACAGGTACCTGTCTTGACGTCCCATAGTCTCACCGTCAAATCTCCACTTCCCGATACGATGAACTCTGAATCACTGGATATAGCCATAAGATATACTTAATTTGTGTGACCACTCATGGTCTTACAGGTACCTGTCTTGACGTACCATAGTCTCACCGTCTTATCTCAACTTCCCGATATGATGAACTCTGAATCACTGGATATAGCCACAGATAATACACAACTAGTGTGACTACTCATGGTCTTACAGGTACCTGTCTTGACGTCCCATAGTCTCGCCGTATAATCATAACTTCCCGATACGATGAACTCTGAATCACTGAATATAGCCACAGATCATACAGAACTAGTGTGACCACTCATGGTCTTACAGGTACCTGTCTTGACGTCCCATAGTCTCGCCGTATAATCATAACTTCCCGATACGATGAACTCTGAATCACTGAATATATCCACAGATCATACACAACTAGTGTGACCACTCATGGTCTTACAGGTACCTGTCTTGACGTCCCATAGTCTCACCGTCTAATCATAACTTCCCGATATGATGAACTCTGAATCAATGGATATATCCACAGATAATACATATCTAGTGTGACTACTCATGGTCTTACAGGTACCTGTCTTGACGTCCCATAGTCTCACCGTATAATCTCCACTTCCCGATACGATGAACTCTGAATCACTGGATATAGCAACAGCATATACACAACTAGTGTGACCACTCATGGTCTTACAGGTACCTGTCTTGACGTCCCATAGTCTCACCGTCTAATCATAACTTCCCGATATGATGAACTCTGAATCACTGGATATAGCCACAGATAATACACAACTAGTGTGACTACTCATGGTCTTACAGGTACCTGTCTTGACGTCCCATAGTCTCACCGTATTATCTCCACTTCCCGATACGATGAACTCTGAATCACTGGATATAGCCACAGATCATACAGAATTAGTGTGACCACTAATGGTCTTACAGGTACCTGTCTTGACGTCCCATAGTCTCACCGTCTAATCTCCACTTCCCGATACGATGAACTCTGAATCACTGGATATAGCCACAGCATATACAACACTAGTGTGACCACTCATGGTCTTACAGGTACCTGTCTTGACGTCCCATAGTCTCACCGTATTATCATAACTTCCCGATACGATGAACTCTGAATCACTGGATATAGCCACAGATCATACAGAACTAGTGTGACCACTCATGGTCTTACAGGTACCTGTCTTGACGTCCCATAGTCTCACCGTATTATCTCCACTTCCCGATACGATGAACTCTGAATCACTGGATATAGCCACAGCATATACATCACTAATATGACCACTCATGGTCTTACAGGTACCTGTCTTGATGTCCCATAGTCTCACCGTACAATCTCCACTTCCCGATACGATGAACTCTGAATCACTGAATATAGCCACAGATCATACATCACTAGTGTGACCACTCATGGTCTTACAGGTACCTGTCTTGACGTCCCATAGTCTCACCGTATAATCTCCACTTCCCGATACGATGAACTCTGAATCACTGGATATATCCACAGATCATACAGAACTAGTGTGACCACTAATGGTCTTACAGGTACCTGTCTTGACGTCCCATAGTCTCACCGTATTATCTCCACTTCCCGATACGATGAACTCTGAATCACTGGATATAGCCACAGCATATACATCACTAATATGACCACTCATGGTCTTACAGGTACCTGTCTTGACGTCCCATAGTCTCACCGTACAATCTCCACTTCCCGATACGATGTACTCTGAATCACTGGATATAGCCATAGCATATACTTAATTTGTGTGACCACTCATGGTCTTACAGGTACCTGTCTTGACGTCCCATAGTCTCACCGTCTTATCTCCACTTCCCGATACGATGAACTCTGAATCACTGGATATAGCCACAGATCATACAGAACTAGTGTGACCACTCATGGTCTTACAGGTACCTGTCTTGACGTCCCATAGTCTCACCGTCTTATCTGCACTTCCCGATATGATGAACTCTGAATCACTGGATATAGCCACAGATCATACATAATGTGTGTGACCACTCATGGTCTTACAGGTACCTGTCTTGACGTCCCATAATCTCACAGTCTTATCTCAACTTCCCGATACGATGAACTCTGAATCACTGGATATAGCCACAGATCATACAGAACTAGTGTGACCACTCATGGTCTTACAGGTACCTGTCTTGACGTCCCATAGTCTCACCGTCTTATCTCAACTTCCCGATACGATGAACTCTGAATCACTGAATATAGCCACAGATCATACATCACTAATATGACCACTCATGGTCTTACAGGTACCTGTCTTGACGTCCCATAGTCTCACCGTCTTATCTCAACTTCCCGATACATGAACTCTGAATCACTGGATATAGACACAGATCATACAGAACTAGTGTGACCACTAATGGTCTTACAGGTACCTGTCTTGACGTCCCATAATCTCACAGTCTTATCTCAACTTCCCGATACGATGAACTCTGAATCACTGGATATAGCCACAGCATATACAACACTAGTGTGACCACTCATGGTCTTACAGGTACCTGTCTTGACGTCCCATAGTCTCACCGTATAATCTCCACTTCCCGATACGATGAACTCTGAATCACTGGATATAGCCACAGAGCATACTGAACTAGTGTGACTACTCATGGTCTTACAGGTACCTGTCTTGACGTCCCATAGTCTCACCGTCAAATCTCCACTTCCCGATACGATGAACTCTGAATCACTGGATATAGCCATAAGATATACTTAATTTGTGTGACCACTCATGGTCTTACAGGTACCTGTCTTGACGTACCATAGTCTCACCGTCTAATCTCCACTTCCCGATACGATGAACTCTGAATCACTGGATATAGCCACAGCATATACAACACTAGTGTGACCACTCATGGTCTTACAGGTACCTGTCTTGACGTCCCATAGTCTCGCCGTATAATCATAACTTCCCGATACGATGAACTCTGAATCACTGGATATAGCCACAGATCATACAGAACTAGTGTGACCACTCATGGTCTTACAGGTACCTGTCTTGACGTCCCATAGTCTCACCGTATAATCTCCACTTCCCGATACGATGAACTCTGAATCACTGGATATATCCACAGATCATACAGAACTAGTGTGACCACTAATGGTCTTACAGGTACCTGTCTTGACGTCCCATAGTCTCACCGTCTTATTTCCACTTCCCGATACGATGAACTCTGAATCACTGGATATAGCCACAGCATATACAACACTAGTGTGACCACTCATGGTCTTACAGGTACCTGTCTTGACGTCCCATAGTCTCACCGTACAATCTCCACTTCCCGATACGATGAACTCTGAATCACTGGATATAGCCACAGCAAATACTTAATTTGTGTGACCACTCATGGTCTTACAGGTACCTGTCTTGACGTCCCATAGTCTCACCGTCTAATCATAACTTCCCGATATGATGAACTCTGAATCACTGGATATAGCCACAGATAATACACAACTAGTGTGACTACTCATGGTCTTACAGGTACCTGTCTTGACGTCCCATAGTCTCACCGTATTATCTCCACTTCCCGATACGATGAACTCTGAATCACTGGATATAGCCACAGATCATACAGAATTAGTGTGACCACTAATGGTCTTACAGGTACCTGTCTTGACGTCCCATAGTCTCACCGTCTAATCTCCACTTCCCGATACGATGAACTCTGAATCACTGGATATAGCCACAGCATATACAACACTAGTGTGACCACTCATGGTCTTACAGGTACCTGTCTTGACGTCCCATAGTCTCACCGTATTATCATAACTTCCCGAAACGATGAACTCTGAATCACTGGATATAGCCACAGATCATACAGAACTAGTGTGACCACTCATGGTCTTACAGGTACCTGTCTTGACGTCCCATAGTCTCACCGTATTATCTCCACTTCCCGATACGATGAACTCTGAATCACTGGATATAGCCACAGCATATACATCACTAATATGACCACTCATGGTCTTACAGGTACCTGTCTTGATGTCCCATAGTCTCACCGTACAATCTCCACTTCCCGATACGATGAACTCTGAATCACTGAATATAGCCACAGATCATACATCACTAGTGTGACCACTCATGGTCTTACAGGTACCTGTCTTGACGTCCCATAGTCTCACCGTATAATCTCCACTTCCCGATACGATGAACTCTGAATCACTGGATATATCCACAGATCATACAGAACTAGTGTGACCACTAATGGTCTTACAGGTACCTGTCTTGACGTCCCATAGTCTCACCGTATTATCTCCACTTCCCGATACGATGAACTCTGAATCACTGGATATAGCCACAGCATATACATCACTAATATGACCACTCATGGTCTTACAGGTACCTGTCTTGACGTCCCATAGTCTCACCGTACAATCTCCACTTCCCGATACGATGTACTCTGAATCACTGGATATAGCCATAGCATATACTTAATTTGTGTGACCACTCATGGTCTTACAGGTACCTGTCTTGACGTCCCATAGTCTCACCGTATTATCTCCACTTCCCGATACGATGAACTCTGAATCACTGGATATAGCCACAGATCATACAGAACTAGTGTGACCACTCATGGTCTTACAGGTACCTGTCTTGACGTCCCATAGTCTCACCGTACAATCTCCACTTCCCGATATGATGAACTCTGAATCACTGGATATAGCCACAGATCATACATAATGTGTGTGACCACTCATGGTCTTACAGGTACCTGTCTTGACGTCCCATAATCTCACAGTCTTATCTCAACTTCCCGATACGATGAACTCTGAATCACTGGATATAGCCACAGATCATACAGAACTAATGTGACCACTCATGGTCTTACAGGTACCTGTCTTGACGTCCCATAGTCTCACCGTCTTATCTCAACTTCCCGATACGATGAACTCTGAATCACTGAATATAGCCACAGATCATACATCACTAATATGACCACTCATGGTCTTACAGGTACCTGTCTTGACGTCCCATAGTCTCACCGTCTTATCTCAACTTCCCGATACATGAACTCTGAATCACTGGATATAGACACAGATCATACAGAACTAGTGTGACCACTAATGGTCTTACAGGTACCTGTCTTGATGTCCCATAGTCTCACCGTACAATCTCCACTTCCCGATACGATGAACTCTGAATCACTGAATATAGCCACAGATCATACATCACTAGTGTGACCACTCATGGTCTTACAGGTACCTGTCTTGACGTCCCATAGTCTCACCGTCTAATCATAACTTCCAGATGCGATTAACTCTGAATCACTGAATATAGCCACAGCATATACACAACTAGTGTGACCACTCATGGTCTTACAGGTACCTGTCTTGACGTCCCATAGTCTCACCGTACAATCTCCACTTCCCGATATGATGAACTCTGAATCATTGGATATATCCACAGATAATACATATCTAGTGTGACTACTCATGGTCTTACAGGTACCTGTCTTGACGTCCCATAGTCTCACCGTCTTATCTCCACTTCCCGATACGATGAACTCTGAATCACTGGATATAGCCACAGCATATACAACACTAGTGTGACCACTCATGGTCTTACAGGTACCTGTCTTGACGTCCCATAGTCTCACCGTATTATCTCCACTTCCCGATACGATGAACTCTGAATCACTGGATATAGCCACAGCATATACAACACTAGTGTGACCACTCATGGTCTTACAGGTACCTGTCTTGACGTCCCATAGTCTCACCGTATAATCTCCACTTCCCGATACGATGAACTCTGAATCACTGGATATAGCCACAGATAATACACAACTAGTGTGACTACTCATGGTCTTACAGGTACCTGTCTTGACGTCCCATAGTCTCACCGTACAATCTCCACTTCCCGATACGATGAACTCTGAATCACTGGATATAGCCACAGATCATACATAATGTGTGTGACCACTCATGGTCTTACAGGTACCTGTCTTGACGTCCCATAGTCTCACCGTATAATCTCCACTTCCCGATACGATGAACTCTGAATCACTGGATATATCCACAGATCATACAGAACTAGTGTGACCACTAATGGTCTTACAGGTACCTGTCTTGACGTCCCATAGTCTCACCGTCTTATCTCCACTTCCCGATACGATGAACTCTGAATCACTGGATATAGCCACAGCATATACATCACTAATATGACCACTCATGGTCTTACAGGTACCTGTCTTGACGTCCCATAGTCTCACCGTACAATCTCCACTTCCCGATACGATGAACTCTGAATCACTGGATATAGCCACAGCATATACTTAATTTGTGTGACCACTCATGGTCTTACAGGTACCTGTCTTGACGTCCCATAGTCTCACCGTACAATCTCCACTTCCCGATACGATGAACTCTGAATCACTGGATATAGCCACAGATCATACATAATGTGTGTGACCACTCATGGTCTTACAGGTACCTGTCTTGACGTCCCATAGTCTCATCGTCTTATCATCACTTCCCGATACGATGAACTCTGAATCACTGGATATAGCCACAGCATATACAACACTAGTGTGACCACTCATGGTCTTACAGGTACCTGTCTTGACGTCCCATAGTCTCACCGTCTTATCTCCACTTCCCGATACGATGAACTCTGAATCACTGGATATAGCCACAGCATATACTTAATTTGTGTGACCACTCATGGTCTTACAGGTACCTGTCTTGACGTCCCATAGTCTCACCGTATTATCATAACTTCCCGAAACGATGAACTCTGAATCACTGGATATAGCCACAGATCATACAGAACTAGTGTGACCACTCATGGTCTTACAGGTACCTGTCTTGACGTCCCATAGTCTCACCGTATTATCTCCACTTCCCGATACGATGAACTCTGAATCACTGGATATAGCCACAGCATATACATCACTAATATGACCACTCATGGTCTTACAGGTACCTGTCTTGATGTCCCATAGTCTCACCGTACAATCTCCACTTCCCGATACGATGAACTCTGAATCACTGAATATAGCCACAGATCATACATCACTAGTGTGACCACTCATGGTCTTACAGGTACCTGTCTTGACGTCCCATAGTCTCACCGTATAATCTCCACTTCCCGATACGATGAACTCTGAATCACTGGATATATCCACAGATCATACAGAACTAGTGTGACCACTAATGGTCTTACAGGTACCTGTCTTGACGTCCCATAGTCTCACCGTATTATCTCCACTTCCCGATACGATGAACTCTGAATCACTGGATATAGCCACAGCATATACATCACTAATATGACCACTCATGGTCTTACAGGTACCTGTCTTGACGTCCCATAGTCTCACCGTACAATCTCCACTTCCCGATACGATGAACTCTGAATCACTGGATATAGCCACAGATCATACATAATGTGTGTGACCACTCATGGTCTTACAGGTACCTGTCTTGACGTCCCATAGTCTCACCGTCTTATCTCCACTTCCCGATACGATGAACTCTGAATCACTGGATATAGCCACAGATCATACAGAACTAGTGTGACCACTCATGGTCTTACAGGTACCTGTCTTGACGTCCCATAGTCTCACCGTCTTATCTCCACTTCCCGATACGATGAACTCTGAATCACTGGATATAGCCACAGCATATACATCACTAATATGACCACTCATGGTCTTACAGGTACCTGTCTTGATGTCCCATAGTCTCACCGTCTTATCTCAACTTCCCGATACGATGAACTCTGAATCACTGGATATAGCCACAGATAATACACAACTAGTGTGACCACTCATGGTCTTACAGGTACCTGTCTTGACGTCCCATAGTCTCACCGTATAATCTCCACTTCCCGATACGATGAACTCTGAATCACTGGATATATCCACAGATCATACAGAACTAGTGTGACCACTAATGGTCTTACAGGTACCTGTCTTGACGTCCCATAGTCTCACCGTCTTATCTCCACTTCCCGATACGATGAACTCTGAATCACTGGATATAGCCACAGCATATACATCACTAATATGACCACTCATGGTCTTACAGGTACCTGTCTTGACGTCCCATAGTCTCACCGTACAATCTCCACTTCCCGATACGATGAACTCTGAATCACTGGATATAGCCACAGCATATACTTAATTTGTGTGACCACTCATGGTCTTACAGGTACCTGTCTTGACGTCCCATAGTCTCACCGTACAATCTCCACTTCCCGATACGATGAACTCTGAATCACTGGATATAGCCACAGATCATACATAATGTGTGTGACCACTCATGGTCTTACAGGTACCTGTCTTGACGTCCCATAGTCTCATCGTCTTATCATCACTTCCCGATACGATGAACTCTGAATCACTGGATATATCCACAGATCATACATAATGTGTGTGACCACTCATGGTCTTACAGGTACCTGTCTTGACGTCCCATAGTCTCACCGTATAATCTCCACTTCCCGATACGATGAACTCTGAATCACTGGATATAGCCACAGCATATACAACACTAGTGTGACCACTCATGGTCTTACAGGTACCTGTCTTGACGTCCCATAGTCTCACCGTATTATCATAACTTCCCGATACGATGAACTCTGAATCACTGGATATAGCCACAGCATATACAACACTAGTGTGACAACTCATGGTCTTACAGGTACCTGTCTTGACGTCCCATAGTCTCACCGTCTTATCTCCACTTCCCGATACGATGAACTCTTAATCACTGGATATAGCCACAGATCATACAGAATTAGTGTGACCACTCATGGTCTTACAGGTACCTGTCTTGATGTCCCATAGTCTCACCGTACAATCTCCACTTCCCGATACGATGAACTCTGAATCACTGAATATAGCCACAGATCATACATCACTAGTGTGACCACTCATGGTCTTACAGGTACCTGTCTTGACGTCCCATAGTCTCACCGTATAATCTCCACTTCCCGATACGATGAACTCTGAATCACTGGATATATCCACAGATCATACAGAACTAGTGTGACTACTCATGGTCTTACAGGTACCTGTCTTGACGTCCCATAGTCTCACCGTATTATCTCCACTTCCCGATACGATGAACTCTGAATCACTGGATATAGCCACAGCATATACATCACTAATATGACCACTCATGGTCTTACAGGTACCTGTCTTGACGTCCCATAGTCTCACCGTACAATCTCCACTTCCCGATACGATGAACTCTGAATCACTGGATATAGCCACAGATCATACATAATGTGTGTGACCACTCATGGTCTTACAGGTACCTGTCTTGACGTCCCATAGTCTCACCGTATTATCTCCACTTCCCGATACGATGAACTCTGAATCACTGGATATAGCCACAGCATATACATCACTAATATGACCACTCATGGTCTTACAGGTACCTGTCTTGACGTCCCATAGTCTCACCGTACAATCTCCACTTCCCGATACGATGAACTCTGAATCACTGGATATAGCCACAGATCATACATAATGTGTGTGACCACTCATGGTCTTACAGGTACCTGTCTTGACGTCCCATAGTCTCACCGTCTTATCTCCACTTCCCGATACGATGAACTCTGAATCACTGGATATAGCCACAGATCATACAGAACTAGTGTGACCACTCATGGTCTTACAGGTACCTGTCTTGACGTCCCATAGTCTCACCGTCTTATCTCCACTTCCCGATACGATGAACTCTGAATCACTGGATATAGCCACAGCATATACATCACTAATATGACCACTCATGGTCTTACAGGTACCTGTCTTGATGTCCCATAGTCTCACCGTCTTATCTCAACTTCCCGATACGATGAACTCTGAATCACTGGATATATCCACAGATCATACATAATGTGTGTGACCACTCATGGTCTTACAGGTACCTGTCTTGACGTCCCATAGTCTCACCGTCTTATCTCCACTTCCCGATACGATGAACTCTGAATCACTGGATATAGCCACAGATCATACATAATGTGTGTGACCACTCATGGTCTTACAGGTACCTGTCTTGACGTCCCATAGTCTCATCGTCTTATCATCACTTCCCGATACGATGAACTCTGAATCACTGGATATAGCCACAGCATATACAACACTAGTGTGACCACTCATGGTCTTACAGGTACCTGTCTTGACGTCCCATAGTCTCACCGTACAATCTCCACTTCCCGATACGATGAACTCTGAATCACTGGATATAGCCACAGATCATACAGAACTAGTGTGACTACTCATGGTCTTACAGGTACCTGTCTTGACGTCCCATAGTCTCATCGTCTTATCTCCACTTCCCGATACGATGAACTCTGAATCACTGGATATAGCCACAGATAATACACAACTAGTGTGACTACTCATGGTCTTACAGGTACCTGTCTTGACGTCCCATAGTCTCACCGTATAATCATAACTTCCCGATACGATGAACTCTGAATCACTGGATATAGCCACAGCATATACAACACTAGTGTGACCACTAATGGTCTTACAGGTACCTGTCTTGACGTCCCATAGTCTCACCGTATTATCTCCACTTCCCGATACGATGAACTCTGAATCACTGAATATAGCCACAGATCATACATCACTAGTGTGACCACTCATGGTCTTACAGGTACCTGTCTTGACGTCCCATAGTCTCACCGTATTATCTCCACTTCCCGATACGATGAACTCTGAATCACTGGATATAGCCACAGCATATACAACACTAGTGTGACCACTCATGGTCTTACAGGTACCTGTCTTGACGTCCCATAGTCTCACCGTATAATCTCCACTTCCCGATACGATGAACTCTGAATCACTGGATATAGCCACAGAGCATACTGAACTAGTGTGACTACTCATGGTCTTACAGGTACCTGTCTTGACGTCCCATAGTCTCACCGTCAAATCTCCACTTCCCGATACGATGAACTCTGAATCACTGGATATAGCCATAAGATATACTTAATTTGTGTGACCACTCATGGTCTTACAGGTACCTGTCTTGACGTACCATAGTCTCACCGTCTTATCTCAACTTCCCGATATGATGAACTCTGAATCACTGGATATAGCCACAGATAATACACAACTAGTGTGACTACTCATGGTCTTACAGGTACCTGTCTTGACGTCCCATAGTCTCACCGTATAATCATAACTTCCCGATACGATGAACTCTGAATCACTGGATATAGCCACAGCATATACAACACTAGTGTGACCACTAATGGTCTTACAGGTACCTGTCTTGACGTCCCATAGTCTCACCGTATTATCTCCACTTCCCGATACGATGAACTCTGAATCACTGGATATAGCCACAGCATATACATCACTAATATGACCACTCATGGTCTTACAGGTACCTGTCTTGACGTCCCATAGTCTCACCGTACAATCTCCACTTCCCGATACGATGAACTCTGAATCACTGGATATAGCCACAGATCATACATAATGTGTGTGACCACTCATGGTCTTACAGGTACCTGTCTTGACGTCCCATAGTCTCACCGTATTATCTCCACTTCCCGATACGATGAACTCTGAATCACTGGATATAGCCACAGCATATACATCACTAATATGACCACTCATGGTCTTACAGGTACCTGTCTTGACGTCCCATAGTCTCACCGTACAATCTCCACTTCCCGATACGATGAACTCTGAATCACTGGATATAGCCACAGATCATACATAATGTGTGTGACCACTCATGGTCTTACAGGTACCTGTCTTGACGTCCCATAGTCTCACCGTCTAATCATAACTTCCCGATATGATGAACTCTGAATCACTGGATATAGCCACAGATAATGCACAACTAGTGTACTACTCATGGTCTTACAGGTACCTGTCTTGACGTCCCATAGTCTCACCGTATTATCTCCACTTCCCGATACGATGAACTCTGAATCACTGGATATAGCCACAGCATATACAACACTAGTGTGACCACTCATGGTCTTACAGGTACCTGTCTTGACGTCCCATAGTCTCACCGTCTTATCTCCACTTCCCGATACGATGAACTCTGAATCACTGGATATAGCCACAGATCATACATAATGTGTGTGAACACTCATGGTCTTACAGGTACCTGTCTTGACGTCCCATAATCTCACAGTCTTATCTCAACTTCCCGATACGATGAACTCTGAATCACTGGATATAGCCACAGCATATACAACACTAGTGTGACCACTCATGGTCTTACAGGTACCTGTCTTGACGTCCCATAGTCTCACCGTCTTATCTCCACTTCCCGATACGATGAACTCTGAATCACTGGATATATCCACAGCATATACAGAATTAGTGTGACCACTCATGGTCTTACAGGTACCTGTCTTGACGTCCCATAATCTCACAGTCTTATCTCAACTTCCCGATACGATGAACTCTGAATCACTGGATATAGCCACAGCATATACAACACTAGTGTGACCACTCATGGTCTTACAGGTACCTGTCTTGACGTCCCATAGTCTCACCGTACAATCTCCACTTCCCGATACGATGAACTCTGAATCACTGGATATAGCCACAGATCATACAGAACTAGTGTGACCACTCATGGTCTTACAGGTACCTGTCTTGACGTCCCATAGTCTCACCGTCTTATCTCCACTTCCCGATACGATGAACTCTGAATCACTGGATATAGCCACAGATAATGCACAACTAGTGTACTACTCATGGTCTTACAGGTACCTGTCTTGACGTCCCATAGTCTCACCGTATTATCTCCACTTCCCGATACGATGAACTCTGAATCACTGGATATAGCCACAGCATATACAACACTAGTGTGACCACTCATGGTCTTACAGGTACCTGTCTTGACGTCCCATAGTCTCACCGTCTTATCTCCACTTCCCGATACGATGAACTCTGAATCACTGGATATAGCCACAGATCATACAGAACTAGTGTGACCACTCATGGTCTTACAGGTACCTGTCTTGACGTCCCATAGTCTCACCGTCTTATCTCCACTTCCCGATACGATGAACTCTGAATCACTGGATATAGCCACAGATCATACAGAACTAGTGTGACCACTCATGGTCTTACAGGTACCTGTCTTGACGTCCCATAGTCTCACCGTACAATCTCCACTTCCCGATACGATGAACTCTGAATCACTGGATATAGCCACAGCATATACAACACTAGTGTGACCACTCATGGTCTTACAGGTACCTGTCTTGACGTCCCATAGTCTCACCGTCTTATCTCAACTTCCCGATACGATGAACTCTGAATCACTGGATATAGCCACAGATCATACAGAATTAGTGTGACCACTCATGGTCTTGCAGGTACCTGTCTTGACGTCCCATAGTCTCACCGTCTTATCTCAACTTCCCGATACATGAACTCTGAATCACTGGATATAGCCACAGATCATACAGAACTAGTGTGACCACTAATGGTCTTACAGGTACCTGTCTTGACGTCCCATAGTCTCACCGTCTTATCTCCACTTCCCGATACGATGAACTCTGAATCACTGGATATATCCACAGATCATACATAATGTGTGTGACCACTCATGGTCTTACAGGTACCTGTCTTGACGTCCCATAGTCTCACCGTCTAATCATAACTTCCCGATATGATGAACTCTGAATCACTGGATATAGCCACAGATAATGCACAACTAGTGTACTACTCATGGTCTTACAGGTACCTGTCTTGACGTCCCATAGTCTCACCGTATTATCTCCACTTCCCGATACGATGAACTCTGAATCACTGGATATAGCCACAGATCATACAGAACTAGTGTGACCACTCATGGTCTTACAGGTACCTGTCTTGACGTCCCATAGTCTCACCGTCTTATCTCCACTTCCCGATACGATGAACTCTGAATCACTGGATATAGCCACAGATCATACATAATGTGTGTGAACACTCATGGTCTTACAGGTACCTGTCTTGACGTCCCATAATCTCACAGTCTTATCTCAACTTCCCGATACGATGAACTCTGAATCACTGGATATAGCCACAGCATATACAACACTAGTGTGACCACTCATGGTCTTACAGGTACCTGTCTTGACGTCCCATAGTCTCACCGTCTTATCTCCACTTCCCGATACGATGAACTCTGAATCACTGGATATATCCACAGCATATACAGAATTAGTGTGACCACTCATGGTCTTACAGGTACCTGTCTTGACGTCCCATAATCTCACAGTCTTATCTCAACTTCCCGATACGATGAACTCTGAATCACTGGATATAGCCACAGATCATACAGAATTAGTGTGACCACTCATGGTCTTACAGGTACCTGTCTTGACGTCCCATAGTCTCACCGTACAATCTCCACTTCCCGATACGATGAACTCTGAATCACTGGATATATCCACAGATCATACATAATGTGTGTGACCACTCATGGTCTTACAGGTACCTGTCTTGACGTCCCATAGTCTCACCGTCTAATCATAACTTCCCGATATGATGAACTCTGAATCACTGGATATAGCCACAGATAATGCACAACTAGTGTACTACTCATGGTCTTACAGGTACCTGTCTTGACGTCCCATAGTCTCACCGTATTATCTCCACTTCCCGATACGATGAACTCTGAATCACTGGATATAGCCACAGCATATACAACACTAGTGTGACCACTCATGGTCTTACAGGTACCTGTCTTGACGTCCCATAGTCTCACCGTCTTATCTCCACTTCCCGATACGATGAACTCTGAATCACTGGATATAGCCACAGATCATACAGAATTAGTGTGACCACTCATGGTCTTGCAGGTACCTGTCTTGACGTCCCATAGTCTCACCGTCTTATCTCAACTTCCCGATACATGAACTCTGAATCACTGGATATAGCCACAGATCATACAGAACTAGTGTGACCACTAATGGTCTTACAGGTACCTGTCTTGACGTCCCATAGTCTCACCGTCTTATCTCCACTTCCCGATATGATGAACTCTGAATCACTGGATATAGCCACAGATCATACAGAACTAGTGTGACCACTCATGGTCTTACAGGTACCTGTCTTGACGTCCCATAATCTCACAGTCTTATCTCAACTTCCCGATACGATGAACTCTGAATCACTGGATATAGCCACAGATCATACAGAATTAGTGTGACCACTCATGGTCTTACAGGTACCTGTCTTGACGTCCCATAGTCTCACCGTCTAATCATAACTTCCCGATATGATGAACTCTGAATCACTGGATATATCCACAGATAATACACAACTAGTGTGACCACTCATGGTCTTACAGGTACCTGTCTTGACGTCCCATAGTCTCACCGTCTTATCTCCACTTCCCGATACGATGAACTCTGAATCACTGGATATAGCCACAGCATATACAACACTAGTGTGACCACTCATGGTCTTACAGGTACCTGTCTTGACGTCCCATAATCTCACAGTCTTATCTCAACTTCCCGATACGATGAACTCTGAATCACTGGATATAGCCACAGCATATACAACACTAGTGTGACCACTCATGGTCTTACAGGTACCTGTCTTGACGTCCCATAGTCTCACCGTATAATCTCCACTTCCCGATACGATGAACTCTGAATCACTGGATATAGCCACAGCATATACAACACTAGTGTGACCACTCATGGTCTTACAGGTACCTGTCTTGACGTCCCATAGTCTCACCGTATAATCTCCACTTCCCGATACGATGAACTCTGAATCACTGGATATAGCCACAGCATATACAACACTAGTGTGACCACTCATGGTCTTACAGGTACCTGTCTTGACGTCCCATAGTCTCACCGTATTATCTCCACTTCCCGATACGATGAACTCTGAATCACTGGATATAGCCACAGCATATACAACACTAGTGTGACCACTCATGGTCTTACAGGTACCTGTCTTGACGTCCCATAGTCTCACCGTACAATCTCCACTTCCCGATACGATGAACTCTGAATCACTGGATATAGCCATAGCATATACTTAATTTGTGTGACCACTCATGGTCTTACAGGTACCTGTCTTGACGTCCCATAGTCTCACCGTCTTATCTCCACTTCCCGATACGATGAACTCTGAATCACTGGATATAGCCACAGCATATACAACACTAGTGTGACCACTCATGGTCTTACAGGTACCTGTCTTGACGTCCCATAGTCTCACCGTACAATCTCCACTTCCCGATACGATGTACTCTGAATCACTGGATATAGCCACAGATCATACAGAACTAGTGTGACCACTCATGGTCTTACAGGTACCTGTCTTGACGTCCCATAGTCTCACCGTATTATCTCCACTTCCCGATACGATGAACTCTGAATCACTGGATATAGCCACAGCATATACAACACTAGTGTGACCACTCATGGTCTTACAGGTACCTGTCTTGACGTCCCATAGTCTCACCGTCTTATCTCCACTTCCCGATACGATGAACTCTGAATCACTGGATATAGCCACAGATCATACATCACTAGTGTGACCACTCATGGTCTTACAGGTACCTGTCTTGACGTCCCATAGTCTCACCGTCTTATCTCCACTTCCCGATACGATGAACTCTGAATCACTGGATATAGCTACAGCATATACAACACTAGTGTGACCACTCATGGTCTTACAGGTACCTGTCTTGACGTCCCATAGTCTCACCGTATAATCTCCACTTCCCGATACGATGAACTCTGAATCACTGGATATAGCCACAGCATATACAACACTAGTGTGACCACTCATGGTCTTACAGGTACCTGTCTTGACGTCCCATAGTCTCACCGTCTTATCTCCACTTCCCGATACGATGAACTCTGAATCACTGGATATAGCCACAGATCATACATCACTAGTGTGACCACTCATGGTCTTACAGGTACCTGTCTTGACGTCCCATAGTCTCACCGTCTTATCTCCACTTCCCGATACGATGAACTCTGAATCACTGGATATAGCCACAGCATATACAACACTAGTGTGACCACTCATGGTCTTACAGGTACCTGTCTTGACGTCCCATAGTCTCACCGTACAATCTCCACTTCCCGATACGATGAACTCTGAATCACTGGATATAGCCATAGCATATACTTAATTTGTGTGACCACTCATGGTCTTACAGGTACCTGTCTTGACGTCCCATAGTCTCACCGTCTTATCTCCACTTCCCGATACGATGAACTCTGAATCACTGGATATAGCCACAGCATATACAACACTAGTGTGACCACTCATGGTCTTACAGGTACCTGTCTTGACGTCCCATAGTCTCACCGTACAATCTCCACTTCCCGATACGATGTACTCTGAATCACTGGATATAGCCACAGATCATACAGAACTAGTGTGACCACTCATGGTCTTACAGGTACCTGTCTTGACGTCCCATAGTCTCACCGTATTATCTCCACTTCCCGATACGATGAACTCTGAATCACTGGATATAGCTACAGCATATACAACACTAGTGTGACCACTCATGGTCTTACAGGTACCTGTCTTGACGTCCCATAGTCTCACCGTCTTATCTCCACTTCCCGATACGATGAACTCTGAATCACTGGATATAGCCACAGATCATACATCACTAGTGTGACCACTCATGGTCTTACAGGTACCTGTCTTGACGTCCCATAGTCTCACCGTCTTATCTGCACTTCCCGATACGATGAACTCTGAATCACTGGATATAGCCACAGATCATACAGAACTAGTGTGACCACTCATGGTCTTACAGGTACCTGTCTTGACGTCCCATAGTCTCATCGTCTTATCTCCACTTCCCGATACGATGAACTCTGAATCACTGGATATAGCCACGGATCATACATAATGTGTGTGAACACTCATGGTCTTACAGGTACCTGTCTTGACGTCCCATAATCTCACAGTCTTATCTCAACTTCCCGATACGATGAACTCTGAATCACTGGATATAGCCACAGCATATACAACACTAGTGTGACCACTCATGGTCTTACAGGTACCTGTCTTGACGTCCCATAGTCTCACCGTATTATCTCCACTTCCCGATACGATGAACTCTGAATCACTGGATATAGCCACAGCATATACAACACTAGTGTGACTACTCATGGTCTTACAGGTACCTGTCTTGACGTCCCATAGTCTCACCGTACAATCTCCACTTCCCGATACGATGAACTCTGAATCACTGGATATAGCCACAGATCATACAGAACTAGTGTGACCACTCATGGTCTTACAGGTACCTGTCTTGACGTCCCATAGTCTCACCGTATTATCTCCACTTCCCGATACGATGAACTCTGAATCACTGGATATAGCCACAGCATATACAACACTAGTGTGACCACTCATGGTCTTACAGGTACCTGTCTTGACGTCCCATAGTCTCACCGTACAATCTCCACTTCCCGATACGATGAACTCTGAATCACTGGATATAGCCACAGCATATACAACACTAGTGTGACCACTCATGGTCTTACAGGTACCTGTCTTGACGTCCCATAGTCTCACCGTATTATCTCCACTTCCCGATACGATGAACTCTGAATCACTGGATATAGCCACAGCATATACAACACTAGTGTGACCACTCATGGTCTTACAGGTACCTGTCTTGACGTCCCATAGTCTCACCGTATTATCTCCACTTCCCGATACGATGAACTCTGAATCACTGGATATAGCCACAGCATATACAACACTAGTGTGACCACTCATGGTCTTACAGGTACCTGTCTTGACGTCCCATAGTCTCACCGTACAATCTCCACTTCCCGATACGATGAACTCTGAATCACTGGATATAGCCACAGATCATACAGAACTAGTGTGACTACTCATGGTCTTACAGGTACCTGTCTTGACGTCCCATAATCTCACAGTCTTATCTCCACTTCCCGATACGATGAACTCTGAATCACTGGATATAGCCACAGCATATACAACACTAGTGTGACCACTCATGGTCTTACAGGTACCTGTCTTGACGTCCCATAATCTCACAGTCTTATCTCAACTTCCCGATACGATGAACTCTGAATCACTGGATATAGCCATAGCATATACTTAATTTGTGTGACCACTCATGGTCTTACAGGTACCTGTCTTGACGTCCCATAGTCTCACCGTATAATCTCCACTTCCCGATACGATGAACTCTGAATCACTGGATATAGCCACAGCATATACAACACTAGTGTGACCACTCATGGTCTTACAGGTACCTGTCTTGACGTCCCATAGTCTCACCGTATAATCTCCACTTCCCGATACGATGAACTCTGAATCACTGGATATATCCACAGATCATACATAACTAGTGTGACCACTCATGGTCTTACAGGTACCTGTCTTGACGTCCCATAGTCTCACCGTACAATCTCCACTTCCCGATACGATGAACTCTGAATCACTGGATATAGCCACAGATCATACAGAACTAGTGTGACCACTCATGGTCTTACAGGTACCTGTCTTGACGTCCCATAGTCTCACCGTATAATCTCCACTTCCCGATATGATGAACTCTGAATCACTGGATATAGCCACAGATCATACAGAACTAGTGTGACCACTCATGGTCTTACAGGTACCTGTCTTGACGTCCCATAATCTCACAGTCTTATCTCAACTTCCCGATACGATGAACTCTGAATCACTGGATATAGCCACAGATCATACAGAACTAGTGTGACCACTCATGGTCTTACAGGTACCTGTCTTGACGTCCCATAGTCTCACCGTATTATCTCCACTTCCCGATACGATGAACTCTGAATCACTGAATATAGCCACAGATCATACATCACTAATATGACCACTCATGGTCTTACAGGTACCTGTCTTGACGTCCCATAATCTCACCGTCTTATCTCCACTTCCCGATACGATGAACTCTGAATCACTGGATATAGCCACAGCATATACAACACTAGTGTGACCACTCATGGTCTTACAGGTACCTGTCTTGACGTCCCATAGTCTCACCGTCTTATCTCCACTTCCCGATACGATGAACTCTGAATCACTGGATATAGCCACAGATAATACACAACTAGTGTGACTACTCATGGTCTTACAGGTACCTGTCTTGACGTCCCATAGTCTCACCGTATAATCTCCACTTCCCGATACGATGAACTCTGAATCACTGGATATAGCCACAGATCATACAGAACTAGTGTGACCACTCATGGTCTTACAGGTACCTGTCTTGACGTCCCATAATCTCACAGTCTTATCTCAACTTCCCGATACGATGAACTCTGAATCACTGGATATAGCCACAGATCATACAGAACTAGTGTGACCACTCATGGTCTTACAGGTACCTGTCTTGACGTCCCATAGTCTCACCGTATTATCTCCACTTCCCGATACGATGAACTCTGAATCACTGAATATAGCCACAGATCATACATCACTAATATGACCACTCATGGTCTTACAGGTACCTGTCTTGACGTCCCATAGTCTCACCGTCTTATCTGCACTTCCCGATACGATGAACTCTGAATCACTGGATATAGCCATAGCATATACAACACTAGTGTGACCACTCATGGTCTTACAGGTACCTGTCTTGACGTCCCATAATCTCACAGTCTTATCTCCACTTCCCGATACGATGAACTCTGAATCACTGGATATAGCCACAGCATATACAACACTAGTGTGACCACTCATGGTCTTACAGGTACCTGTCTTGACGTACCATAGTCTCACCGTCTTATCTCAACTTCCCGATACGATGAACTCTGAATCACTGGATATAGCCACAGCATATACAACACTAGTGTGACCACTCATGGTCTTACAGGTACCTGTCTTGACGTCCCATAATCTCACAGTCTTATCTCAACTTCCCGATACGATGAACTCTGAATCACTGGATATAGCCACAGATCATACTTAATTTGTGTGACCACTAATGGTCTTACAGGTACCTGTCTTGACGTCCCATAGTCTCACCGTATTATCTCCACTTCCCGATACGATGAACTCTGAATCACTGGATATAGCCACAGCATATACAACACTAGTGTGACCACTCATGGTCTTACAGGTACCTGTCTTGACGTCCCATAATCTCACAGTCTTATCTCAACTTCCCGATACGATGAACTCTGAATCACTGGATATAGCCACAGATCATACTTAATTTGTGTGACCACTCATGGTCTTACAGGTACCTGTCTTGACGTCCCATAGTCTCACCGTATTATCTCCACTTCCCGATACGATGAACTCTGAATCACTGGATATAGCCACAGATCATACAGAACTAGTGTGACCACTAATGGTCTTACAGGTACCTGTCTTGACGTCCCATAGTCTCACCGTCTAATCTCCACTTCCCGATACGATGAACTCTGAATCACTGGATATAGCCACAGCATATACAGAACTAGTGTGACCACTAATGGTCTTACAGGTACCTGTCTTGACGTCCCATAGTCTCACCGTCTTATCTCCACTTCCCGATATGATGAACTCTGAATCACTGGATATATCCACAGATAATACACAACTAGTGTGACTACTCATGGTCTTACAGGTACCTGTCTTGACGTCCCATAGTCTCACCGTCTTATCTCCACTTCCCGATACGATGAACTCTGAATCACTGGATATAGCCATAGCATATACAACACTAGTGTGACCACTCATGGTCTTACAGGTACCTGTCTTGACGTCCCATAGTCTCACCGTCTTATCTCAACTTCCCGATACGATGAACTCTGAATCACTGGATATAGCCACAGCATATACAACACTAGTGTGACCACTCATGGTCTTACAGGTACCTGTCTTGACGTCCCATAGTCTCACCGTACAATCTCCACTTCCCGATACGATGAACTCTGAATCACTGGATATAGCCATAGCATATACTTAATTTGTGTGACCACTCATGGTCTTACAGGTACCTGTCTTGACGTCCCATAGTCTCACCGTCTTATCTCCACTTCCCGATACGATGAACTCTGAATCACTGGATATAGCCACAGCATATACAACACTAGTGTGACCACTCATGGTCTTACAGGTACCTGTCTTGACGTCCCATAGTCTCACCGTACAATCTCCACTTCCCGATACGATGTACTCTGAATCACTGGATATAGCCACAGATCATACAGAACTAGTGTGACCACTCATGGTCTTACAGGTACCTGTCTTGACGTCCCATAGTCTCACCGTCTTATCTGCACTTCCCGATATGATGAACTCTGAATCACTGGATATAGCCACAGATCATACATAATGTGTGTGACCACTCATGGTCTTACAGGTACCTGTCTTGACGTCCCATAGTCTCACCGTCTTATCTCAACTTCCCGATACGATGAACTCTGAATCACTGGATATAGCCACAGCATATACAACACTAGTGTGACCACTCATGGTCTTACAGGTACCTGTCTTGACGTCCCATAGTCTCACCGTACAATCTCCACTTCCCGATACGATGAACTCTGAATCACTGGATATAGCCACAGATCATACAGAACTAGTGTGACCACTCATGGTCTTACAGGTACCTGTCTTGACGTCCCATAATCTCACAGTCTTATCTCAACTTCCCGATACGATGAACTCTGAATCACTGGATATAGCCACAGCATATACAACACTAGTGTGACCACTCATGGTCTTACAGGTACCTGTCTTGACGTCCCATAGTCTCACCGTACAATCTCCACTTCCCGATACGATGAACTCTGAATCACTGGATATAGCCACAGATCATACAGAACTAGTGTGACCACTCATGGTCTTACAGGTACCTGTCTTGACGTCCCATAGTCTCACCGTCTTATCTCCACTTCCCGATATGATGAACTCTGAATCACTGGATATATCCACAGATAATACACAACTAGTGTGACTACTCATGGTCTTACAGGTACCTGTCTTGACGTCCCATAGTCTCACCGTCTTATCTCCACTTCCCGATACGATGAACTCTGAATCACTGGATATAGCCACAGCATATACAACACTAGTGTGACCACTCATGGTCTTACAGGTACCTGTCTTGACGTCCCATAGTCTCACCGTATAATCTCCACTTCCCGATACGATGAACTCTGAATCACTGGATATAGCCACAGATAATACACAACTAGTGTGACTACTCATGGTCTTACAGGTACCTGTCTTGACGTCCCATAGTCTCACCGTCTTATCTCCACTTCCGATACGATGAACTCTGAATCACTGGATATAGCCATAGCATATACAACACTAGTGTGACCACTCATGGTCTTACAGGTACCTGTCTTGACGTCCCATAGTCTCACCGTCTTATCTCAACTTCCCGATACGATGAACTCTGAATCACTGGATATAGCCACAGCATATACAACACTAGTGTGACCACTCATGGTCTTACAGGTACCTGTCTTGACGTCCCATAGTCTCACCGTCTTATCTCAACTTCCCGATACGATGAACTCTGAATCACTGGATATAGCCACAGATAATACACAACTAGTGTGACTACTCATGGTCTTACAGGTACCTGTCTTGACGTCCCATAATCTCACAGTCTTATCTCCACTTCCCGATACGATGAACTCTGAATCACTGGATATAGCCACAGCATATACAACACTAGTGTGACCACTCATGGTCTTACAGGTACCTGTCTTGACGTACCATAGTCTCACCGTCTTATCTCAACTTCCCGATACGATGAACTCTGAATCACTGGATATAGCCACAGATCATACAGAACTAGTGTGACCACTCATGGTCTTACAGGTACCTGTCTTGACGTCCCATAGTCTCACCGTCTTATCTCCACTTCCCGATACGATGAACTCTGAATCACTGGATATAGCCACAGATCATACAGAACTAGTGTGACCACTCATGGTCTTACAGGTACCTGTCTTGACGTCCCATAGTCTCACCGTACAATCTCCACTTCCCGATACGATGAACTCTGAATCACTGGATATAGCCACAGATCATACAGAACTAGTGTGACCACTCATGGTCTTACAGGTACCTGTCTTGACGTCCCATAATCTCACAGTCTTATCTCAACTTCCCGATACGATGAACTCTGAATCACTGGATATAGCCACAGATCATACAGAACTAGTGTGACCACTCATGGTCTTACAGGTACCTGTCTTGACGTCCCATAGTCTCACAGTCTTATCTCCACTTCCCGATACGATGAACTCTGAATCACTGGATATAGCCACAGATCATACAGAACTAGTGTGACCACTAATGGTCTTACAGGTACCTGTCTTGACGTCCCATAGTCTCACCGTCTTATCTCCACTTCCCGATACGATGAACTCTGAATCACTGGATATAGCCACAGCATATACAACACTAGTGTGACCACTCATGGTCTTACAGGTACCTGTCTTGACGTCCCATAGTCTCACCGTATAATCTCCACTTCCCGATACGATGAACTCTGAATCACTGGATATAGCCACAGATAATACACAACTAGTGTGACTACTCATGGTCTTACAGGTACCTGTCTTGACGTCCCATAGTCTCACCGTCTTATCTCCACTTCCGATACGATGAACTCTGAATCACTGGATATAGCCATAGCATATACAACACTAGTGTGACCACTCATGGTCTTACAGGTACCTGTCTTGACGTCCCATAGTCTCACCGTCTTATCTCAACTTCCCGATACGATGAACTCTGAATCACTGGATATAGCCACAGCATATACATCACTAATATGACCACTCATGGTCTTACAGGTACCTGTCTTGACGTCCCATAGTCTCACCGTACAATCTCCACTTCCCGATACGATGAACTCTGAATCACTGGATATAGCCACAGATCATACAGAACTAGTGTGACCACTCATGGTCTTACAGGTACCTGTCTTGACGTCCCATAATCTCACAGTCTTATCTCAACTTCCCGATACGATGAACTCTGAATCACTGGATATAGCCACAGATCATACAGAACTAGTGTGACCACTAATGGTCTTACAGGTACCTGTCTTGACGTCCCATAGTCTCACCGTCTTATCTCCACTTCCCGATACGATGAACTCTGAATCACTGGATATAGCCACAGATCATACAGAACTAGTGTGACCACTCATGGTCTTACAGGTACCTGTCTTGACGTCCCATAATCTCACAGTCTTATCTCAACTTCCCGATACGATGAACTCTGAATCACTGGATATAGCCACAGATCATACAGAACTAGTGTGACCACTAATGGTCTTACAGGTACCTGTCTTGACGTCCCATAGTCTCACCGTCTTATCTCCACTTCCCGATATGATGAACTCTGAATCACTGGATATAGCCACAGATCATACAGAACTAGTGTGACCACTCATGGTCTTACAGGTACCTGTCTTGACGTCCCATAATCTCACAGTCTTATCTCAACTTCCCGATACGATGAACTCTGAATCACTGGATATAGCCACAGATCATACAGAACTAGTGTGACCACTCATGGTCTTACAGGTACCTGTCTTGACGTCCCATAGTCTCACCGTATTATCTCCACTTCCCGATACGATGAACTCTGAATCACTGAATATAGCCACAGATCATACATCACTAATATGACCACTCATGGTCTTACAGGTACCTGTCTTGACGTCCCATAGTCTCACCGTCTTATCTCCACTTCCCGATACGATGAACTCTGAATCACTGGATATAGCCACAGCATATACACAACTAGTGTGACTACTCATGGTCTTACAGGTACCTGTCTTGACGTCCCATAGTCTCACCGTCTTATCTCCACTTCCGATACGATGAACTCTGAATCACTGGATATAGCCATAGCATATACAACACTAGTGTGACCACTCATGGTCTTACAGGTACCTGTCTTGACGTCCCATAATCTCACAGTCTTATCTCAACTTCCCGATATGATGAACTCTGAATCACTGGATATAGCCACAGATCATACAGAACTAGTGTGACCACTCATGGTCTTACAGGTACCTGTCTTGACGTCCCATAGTCTCACCGTACAATCTCCACTTCCCGATACGATGAACTCTGAATCACTGGATATAGCCACAGATCATACAGAACTAGTGTGACCACTCATGGTCTTACAGGTACCTGTCTTGACGTCCCATAATCTCACAGTCTTATCTCAACTTCCCGATACGATGAACTCTGAATCACTGGATATAGCCACAGATCATACAGAACTAGTGTGACCACTAATGGTCTTACAGGTACCTGTCTTGACGTCCCATAGTCTCACCGTATTATCTCCACTTCCCGATACGATGAACTCTGAATCACTGGATATAGCCACAGCATATACATCACTAATATGACCACTCATGGTCTTACAGGTACCTGTCTTGATGTCCCATAGTCTCACCGTACAATCTCCACTTCCCGATACGATGAACTCTGAATCACTGAATATAGCCACAGATCATACATCACTAGTGTGACCACTCATGGTCTTACAGGTACCTGTCTTGACGTCCCATAGTCTCACCGTATAATCTCCACTTCCCGATACGATGAACTCTGAATCACTGGATATATCCACAGATCATACAGAACTAGTGTGACCACTAATGGTCTTACAGGTACCTGTCTTGACGTCCCATAGTCTCACCGTATTATCTCCACTTCCCGATACGATGAACTCTGAATCACTGGATATAGCCACAGCATATACATCACTAATATGACCACTCATGGTCTTACAGGTACCTGTCTTGACGTCCCATAGTCTCACCGTACAATCTCCACTTCCCGATACGATGTACTCTGAATCACTGGATATAGCCATAGCATATACTTAATTTGTGTGACCACTCATGGTCTTACAGGTACCTGTCTTGACGTCCCATAATCTCACAGTCTTATCTCAACTTCCCGATACGATGAACTCTGAATCACTGGATATAGCCACAGATCATACAGAACTAGTGTGACCACTCATGGTCTTACAGGTACCTGTCTTGACGTCCCATAGTCTCACCGTCTTATCTCAACTTCCCGATACGATGAACTCTGAATCACTGGATATAGCCACAGATAATACACAACTAGTGTGACTACTCATGGTCTTACAGGTACCTGTCTTGACGTCCCATAGTCTCACCGTATTATCTCCACTTCCCGATACGATGAACTCTGAATCACTGGATATAGCCACAGCATATACAACACTAGTGTGACCACTCATGGTCTTACAGGTACCTGTCTTGACGTCCCATAATCTCACAGTCTTATCTCAACTTCCCGATACGATGAACTCTGAATCACTGGATATAGCCACAGATCATACTTAATTTGTGTGACCACTCATGGTCTTACAGGTACCTGTCTTGACGTCCCATAGTCTCACCGTACAATCTCCACTTCCCGATACGATGAACTCTGAATCACTGGATATAGCCACAGCATATACAACACTAGTGTGACCACTCATGGTCTTACAGGTACCTGTCTTGACGTCCCATAGTCTCACCGTCTTATCTCAACTTCCCGATACGATGAACTCTGAATCACTGGATATAGCCACAGATCATACATAATGTGTGTGAACACTAATGGTCTTACAGGTACCTGTCTTGACGTCCCATAGTCTCACCGTCTTATCTCCACTTCCCGATATGATGAACTCTGAATCACTGGATATAGCCACAGATCATACAGAACTAGTGTGACCACTCATGGTCTTACAGGTACCTGTCTTGACGTCCCATAGTCTCACCGTATTATCTCCACTTCCCGATACGATGAACTCTGAATCACTGAATATAGCCACAGATCATACATCACTAATATGACCACTCATGGTCTTACAGGTACCTGTCTTGACGTCCCATAATCTCACCGTCTTATCTCCACTTCCCGATACGATGAACTCTGAATCACTGGATATAGCCACAGCATATACAACACTAGTGTGACCACTCATGGTCTTACAGGTACCTGTCTTGACGTCCCATAGTCTCACCGTATAATCTCCACTTCCCGATACGATGAACTCTGAATCACTGGATATAGCCACAGATAATACACAACTAGTGTGACTACTCATGGTCTTACAGGTACCTGTCTTGACGTCCCATAGTCTCACCGTCTTATCTCCACTTCCGATACGATGAACTCTGAATCACTGGATATAGCCACAGCATATACAACACTAGTGTGACCACTCATGGTCTTACAGGTACCTGTCTTGACGTCCCATAATCTCACAGTCTTATCTCAACTTCCCGATACGATGAACTCTGAATCACTGGATATAGCCACAGATCATACTTAATTTGTGTGACCACTCATGGTCTTACAGGTACCTGTCTTGACGTCCCATAGTCTCACCGTACAATCTCAACTTCCCGATACGATGAACTCTGAATCACTGGATATAGCCACAGATCATACTTAATTTGTGTGACCACTCATGGTCTTACAGGTACCTGTCTTGACGTCCCATAGTCTCACCGTACAATCTCCACTTCCCGATACGATGAACTCTGAATCACTGGATATAGCCACAGCATATACAACACTAGTGTGACCACTCATGGTCTTACAGGTACCTGTCTTGACGTCCCATAATCTCACAGTCTTATCTCAACTTCCCGATACGATGAACTCTGAATCACTGGATATAGCCACAGATCATACTTAATTTGTGTGACCACTCATGGTCTTACAGGTACCTGTCTTGACGTCCCATAGTCTCACCGTACAATCTCCACTTCCCGATACGATGAACTCTGAATCACTGGATATAGCCACAGCATATACAACACTAGTGTGACCACTCATGGTCTTACAGGTACCTGTCTTGACGTCCCATAATCTCACAGTCTTATCTCAACTTCCCGATACGATGAACTCTGAATCACTGGATATAGCCACAGATCATACTTAATTTGTGTGACCACTCATGGTCTTACAGGTACCTGTCTTGACGTCCCATAGTCTCACCGTACAATCTCAACTTCCCGATACGATGAACTCTGAATCACTGGATATAGCCACAGATCATACTTAATTTGTGTGACCACTCATGGTCTTACAGGTACCTGTCTTGACGTCCCATAATCTCACAGTCTTATCTCCACTTCCCGATATGATGAACTCTGAATCACTGGATATATCCACAGATAATACACAACTAGTGTGACTACTCATGGTCTTACAGGTACCTGTCTTGACGTCCCATAGTCTCACCGTCTTATCTCCACTTCCCGATACGATGAACTCTGAATCACTGGATATAGCCACAGCATATACAACACTAGTGTGACCACTCATGGTCTTACAGGTACCTGTCTTGACGTCCCATAGTCTCACCGTATAATCTCCACTTCCCGATACGATGAACTCTGAATCACTGGATATAGCCACAGATAATACACAACTAGTGTGACTACTCATGGTCTTACAGGTACCTGTCTTGACGTCCCATAGTCTCACCGTATTATCTCCACTTCCCGATACGATGAACTCTGAATCACTGGATATAGCCACAGCATATACAACACTAGTGTGACCACTCATGGTCTTACAGGTACCTGTCTTGACGTCCCATAATCTCACAGTCTTATCTCAACTTCCCGATACGATGAACTCTGAATCACTGGATATAGCCACAGATCATACTTAATTTGTGTGACCACTCATGGTCTTACAGGTACCTGTCTTGACGTCCCATAGTCTCACCGTACAATCTCCACTTCCCGATACGATGAACTCTGAATCACTGGATATAGCCACAGATCATACAGAACTAGTGTGACCACTCATGGTCTTACAGGTACCTGTCTTGACGTCCCATAATCTCACAGTCTTATCTCAACTTCCCGATACGATGAACTCTGAATCACTGGATATAGCCACAGATCATACAGAACTAGTGTGACCACTAATGGTCTTACAGGTACCTGTCTTGACGTCCCATAGTCTCACCGTCTTATCTCCACTTCCCGATATGATGAACTCTGAATCACTGGATATAGCCACAGATCATACAGAACTAGTGTGACCACTCATGGTCTTACAGGTACCTGTCTTGACGTCCCATAATCTCACAGTCTTATCTCAACTTCCCGATACGATGAACTCTGAATCACTGGATATAGCCACAGATCATACAGAACTAGTGTGACCACTCATGGTCTTACAGGTACCTGTCTTGACGTCCCATAGTCTCACCGTATTATCTCCAATTTCCCGATACGATGAACTCTGAATCACTGGATATAGCCACAGATCATACATAATGTGTGTGACCACTCATGGTCTTACAGGTACCTGTCTTGACGTCCCATAGTCTCACCGTATAATCTCCACTTCCCGATACGATGAACTCTGAATCACTGGATATAGCCACAGATCATACAGAATTAGTGTGACCACTAATGGTCTTACAGGTACCTGTCTTGACGTCCCATAGTCTCACCGTCTTATCTCAACTTCCCGATACGATGAACTCTGAATCACTGAATATAGCCACAGCATATACACAACTAGTGTGACCACTCATGGTCTTACAGGTACCTGTCTTGACGTCCCATAGTCTCACCGTCTAATCATAACTTCCCGATATGATGAACTCTGAATCAATGGATATATCCACAGATAATACATATCTAGTGTGACTACTCATGGTCTTACAGGTACCTGTCTTGACGTCCCATAGTCTCACCGTATAATCTCCACTTCCCGATACGATGAACTCTGAATCACTGGATATAGCAACAGCATATACACAACTAGTGTGACCACTCATGGTCTTACAGGTACCTGTCTTGACGTCCCATAGTCTCACCGTCTAATCATAACTTCCAGATACGATTAACTCTGAATCACTGGATATAGCAACAGCATATACACAACTAGTGTGACCACTCATGGTCTTACAGGTACCTGTCTTGACGTCCCATAGTCTCACCGTCTAATCATAACTTCCCGATATGATGAACTCTGAATCAATGGATATATCCACAGATAATACATAACTAGTGTGACTACTCATGGTCTTACAGGTACCTGTCTTTACGTCCCATAGTCTCACCGTCTAATCATAACTTCCAGATACGATTAACTCTGAATCACTGGATATAGCAACAGCATATACACAACTAGTGTGACCACTCATGGTCTTACAGGTACCTGTCTTGACGTCCCATAGTCTCACCGTATTATCTCCACTTCCCGATACGATGAACTCTGAATCACTGGATATAGCCACAGCATATACAACACTAGTGTGACTACTCATGGTCTTACAGGTACCTGTCTTGACGTCCCATAGTCTCACCGTATTATCTCCACTTCCCGATACGATGAACTCTGAATCACTGGATATAGCCACAGATCATACAGAACTAGTGTGACCACTAATGGTCTTACAGGTACCTGTCTTGACGTCCCATAGTCTCACCGTCTTATCTCCACTTCCGATACGATGAACTCTGAATCACTGGATATAGCCATAGCATATACAACACTAGTGTGACCACTCATGGTCTTACAGGTACCTGTCTTGACGTCCCATAATCTCACAGTCTTATCTCAACTTCCCGATACGATGAACTCTGAATCACTGGATATAGCCACAGATCATACTTAATTTGTGTGACCACTCATGGTCTTACAGGTACCTGTCTTGACGTCCCATAGTCTCACCGTACAATCTCCACTTCCCGATACGATGAACTCTGAATCACTGGATATAGCCACAGATCATACAGAACTAGTGTGACCACTCATGGTCTTACAGGTACCTGTCTTGACGTCCCATAATCTCACAGTCTTATCTCAACTTCCCGATACGATGAACTCTGAATCACTGGATATAGCCACAGATCATACAGAACTAGTGTGACCACTAATGGTCTTACAGGTACCTGTCTTGACGTCCCATAGTCTCACCGTCTTATCTCCACTTCCGATACGATGAACTCTGAATCACTGGATATAGCCATAGCATATACAACACTAGTGTGACCACTCATGGTCTTACAGGTACCTGTCTTGACGTCCCATAATCTCACAGTCTTATCTCAACTTCCCGATACGATGAACTCTGAATCACTGGATATAGCCACAGATCATACTTAATTTGTGTGACCACTCATGGTCTTACAGGTACCTGTCTTGACGTCCCATAGTCTCACCGTACAATCTCCACTTCCCGATACGATGAACTCTGAATCACTGGATATAGCCACAGATCATACAGAACTAGTGTGACCACTCATGGTCTTACAGGTACCTGTCTTGACGTCCCATAATCTCACAGTCTTATCTCAACTTCCCGATACGATGAACTCTGAATCACTGGATATAGCCACAGATCATACAGAACTAGTGTGACCACTAATGGTCTTACAGGTACCTGTCTTGACGTCCCATAGTCTCACCGTCTTATCTCCACTTCCCGATATGATGAACTCTGAATCACTGGATATATCCACAGATAATACACAACTAGTGTGACTACTCATGGTCTTACAGGTACCTGTCTTGACGTCCCATAGTCTCACCGTCTTATCTCCACTTCCCGATACGATGAACTCTGAATCACTGGATATAGCCACAGCATATACAACACTAGTGTGACCACTCATGGTCTTACAGGTACCTGTCTTGACGTCCCATAGTCTCACCGTCTTATCTCCACTTCCCGATACGATGAACTCTGAATCACTGGATATAGCCACAGATCATACACAACTAGTGTGACTACTCATGGTCTTACAGGTACCTGTCTTGACGTCCCATAGTCTCACCGTATTATCTCCACTTCCCGATACGATGAACTCTGAATCACTGGATATAGCCACAGCATATACAACACTAGTGTGACCACTCATGGTCTTACAGGTACCTGTCTTGACGTCCCATAATCTCACAGTCTTATCTCAACTTCCCGATACGATGAACTCTGAATCACTGGATATAGCCACAGATCATACTTAATTTGTGTGACCACTCATGGTCTTACAGGTACCTGTCTTGACGTCCCATAGTCTCACCGTACAATCTCCACTTCCCGATACGATGAACTCTGAATCACTGGATATAGCCACAGCATATACAACACTAGTGTGACCACTCATGGTCTTACAGGTACCTGTCTTGACGTCCCATAATCTCACAGTCTTATCTCAACTTCCCGATACGATGAACTCTGAATCACTGGATATAGCCACAGATCATACTTAATTTGTGTGACCACTCATGGTCTTACAGGTACCTGTCTTGACGTCCCATAGTCTCACCGTACAATCTCAACTTCCCGATACGATGAACTCTGAATCACTGGATATAGCCACAGATCATACTTAATTTGTGTGACCACTCATGGTCTTACAGGTACCTGTCTTGACGTCCCATAATCTCACAGTCTTATCTCAACTTCCCGATACGATGAACTCTGAATCACTGGATATAGCCACAGATCATACTTAATTTGTGTGACCACTCATGGTCTTACAGGTACCTGTCTTGACGTCCCATAGTCTCACCGTACAATCTCCACTTCCCGATACGATGAACTCTGAATCACTGGATATAGCCACAGATCATACAGAACTAGTGTGACCACTCATGGTCTTACAGGTACCTGTCTTGACGTCCCATAATCTCACAGTCTTATCTCAACTTCCCGATACGATGAACTCTGAATCACTGGATATAGCCACAGATCATACAGAACTAGTGTGACCACTAATGGTCTTACAGGTACCTGTCTTGACGTCCCATAGTCTCACCGTCTTATCTCCACTTCCGATACGATGAACTCTGAATCACTGGATATAGCCATAGCATATACAACACTAGTGTGACCACTCATGGTCTTACAGGTACCTGTCTTGACGTCCCATAATCTCACAGTCTTATCTCAACTTCCCGATACGATGAACTCTGAATCACTGGATATAGCCACAGATCATACTTAATTTGTGTGACCACTCATGGTCTTACAGGTACCTGTCTTGACGTCCCATAGTCTCACCGTACAATCTCCACTTCCCGATACGATGAACTCTGAATCACTGGATATAGCCACAGATCATACAGAACTAGTGTGACCACTCATGGTCTTACAGGTACCTGTCTTGACGTCCCATAGTCTCACCGTCTTATCTCCACTTCCGATACGATGAACTCTGAATCACTGGATATAGCCACAGCATATACAACACTAGTGTGACCACTCATGGTCTTACAGGTACCTGTCTTGACGTCCCATAATCTCACAGTCTTATCTCAACTTCCCGATACGATGAACTCTGAATCACTGGATATAGCCACAGATCATACTTAATTTGTGTGACCACTCATGGTCTTACAGGTACCTGTCTTGACGTCCCATAGTCTCACCGTACAATCTCCACTTCCCGATACGATGAACTCTGAATCACTGGATATAGCCATAGCATATACAACACTAGTGTGACCACTCATGGTCTTACAGGTACCTGTCTTGACGTCCCATAATCTCACAGTCTTATCTCAACTTCCCGATACGATGAACTCTGAATCACTGGATATAGCCACAGATCATACTTAATTTGTGTGACCACTCATGGTCTTACAGGTACCTGTCTTGACGTCCCATAGTCTCACCGTACAATCTCCACTTCCCGATACGATGAACTCTGAATCACTGGATATAGCCACAGATCATACAGAACTAGTGTGACCACTCATGGTCTTACAGGTACCTGTCTTGACGTCCCATAATCTCACAGTCTTATCTCAACTTCCCGATACGATGAACTCTGAATCACTGGATATAGCCACAGATCATACAGAACTAGTGTGACCACTAATGGTCTTACAGGTACCTGTCTTGACGTCCCATAGTCTCACCGTCTTATCTCCACTTCCGATACGATGAACTCTGAATCACTGGATATAGCCATAGCATATACAACACTAGTGTGACCACTCATGGTCTTACAGGTACCTGTCTTGACGTCCCATAATCTCACAGTCTTATCTCAACTTCCCGATACGATGAACTCTGAATCACTGGATATAGCCACAGATCATACTTAATTTGTGTGACCACTCATGGTCTTACAGGTACCTGTCTTGACGTCCCATAGTCTCACCGTACAATCTCCACTTCCCGATACGATGAACTCTGAATCACTGGATATAGCCACAGATCATACAGAACTAGTGTGACCACTCATGGTCTTACAGGTACCTGTCTTGACGTCCCATAATCTCACAGTCTTATCTCAACTTCCCGATACGATGAACTCTGAATCACTGGATATAGCCACAGATCATACAGAACTAGTGTGACCACTCATGGTCTTACAGGTACCTGTCTTGACGTCCCATAATCTCACAGTCTTATCTCAACTTCCCGATACGATGAACTCTGAATCACTGGATATAGCCACAGATCATACTTAATTTGTGTGACCACTCATGGTCTTACAGGTACCTGTCTTGACGTCCCATAGTCTCACCGTCTTATCTCCACTTCCGATACGATGAACTCTGAATCACTGGATATAGCCATAGCATATACAACACTAGTGTGACCACTCATGGTCTTACAGGTACCTGTCTTGACGTCCCATAATCTCACAGTCTTATCTCAACTTCCCGATACGATGAACTCTGAATCACTGGATATAGCCACAGATCATACTTAATTTGTGTGACCACTCATGGTCTTACAGGTACCTGTCTTGACGTCCCATAGTCTCACCGTCTTATCTCAACTTCCCGATACGATGAACTCTGAATCACTGGATATAGCCATAGCATATACAACACTAGTGTGACCACTCATGGTCTTACAGGTACCTGTCTTGACGTCCCATAATCTCACAGTCTTATCTCAACTTCCCGATACGATGAACTCTGAATCACTGGATATAGCCACAGATCATACTTAATTTGTGTGACCACTCATGGTCTTACAGGTACCTGTCTTGACGTCCCATAGTCTCACCGTACAATCTCCACTTCCCGATACGATGAACTCTGAATCACTGGATATAGCCATAGCATATACAACACTAGTGTGACCACTAATGGTCTTACAGGTACCTGTCTTGACGTCCCATAGTCTCACCGTCTTATCTCCACTTCCGATACGATGAACTCTGAATCACTGGATATAGCCACAGCATATACAACACTAGTGTGACCACTCATGGTCTTACAGGTACCTGTCTTGACGTCCCATAGTCTCACCGTATAATCTCCACTTCCCGATACGATGAACTCTGAATCACTGGATATAGCCACAGATAATACACAACTAGTGTGACTACTCATGGTCTTACAGGTACCTGTCTTGACGTCCCATAGTCTCACCGTATTATCTCCACTTCCCGATACGATGAACTCTGAATCACTGGATATAGCCACAGCATATACAACACTAGTGTGACCACTCATGGTCTTACAGGTACCTGTCTTGACGTCCCATAATCTCACAGTCTTATCTCAACTTCCCGATACGATGAACTCTGAATCACTGGATATAGCCACAGATCATACTTAATTTGTGTGACCACTCATGGTCTTACAGGTACCTGTCTTGACGTCCCATAGTCTCACCGTACAATCTCCACTTCCCGATACGATGAACTCTGAATCACTGGATATAGCCACAGCATATACAACACTAGTGTGACCACTCATGGTCTTACAGGTACCTGTCTTGACGTCCCATAATCTCACAGTCTTATCTCAACTTCCCGATACGATGAACTCTGAATCACTGGATATAGCCACAGATCATACTTAATTTGTGTGACCACTCATGGTCTTACAGGTACCTGTCTTGACGTCCCATAGTCTCACCGTACAATCTCAACTTCCCGATACGATGAACTCTGAATCACTGGATATAGCCATAGCATATACAACACTAGTGTGACCACTCATGGTCTTACAGGTACCTGTCTTGACGTCCCATAATCTCACAGTCTTATCTCAACTTCCCGATACGATGAACTCTGAATCACTGGATATAGCCACAGATCATACTTAATTTGTGTGACCACTCATGGTCTTACAGGTACCTGTCTTGACGTCCCATAGTCTCACCGTACAATCTCCACTTCCCGATACGATGAACTCTGAATCACTGGATATAGCCACAGATCATACAGAACTAGTGTGACCACTCATGGTCTTACAGGTACCTGTCTTGACGTCCCATAGTCTCACCGTCTTATCTCCACTTCCGATACGATGAACTCTGAATCACTGGATATAGCCACAGCATATACAACACTAGTGTGACCACTCATGGTCTTACAGGTACCTGTCTTGACGTCCCATAATCTCACAGTCTTATCTCAACTTCCCGATACGATGAACTCTGAATCACTGGATATAGCCACAGATCATACTTAATTTGTGTGACCACTCATGGTCTTACAGGTACCTGTCTTGACGTCCCATAGTCTCACCGTACAATCTCCACTTCCCGATACGATGAACTCTGAATCACTGGATATAGCCATAGCATATACAACACTAGTGTGACCACTCATGGTCTTACAGGTACCTGTCTTGACGTCCCATAATCTCACAGTCTTATCTCAACTTCCCGATACGATGAACTCTGAATCACTGGATATAGCCACAGATCATACTTAATTTGTGTGACCACTCATGGTCTTACAGGTACCTGTCTTGACGTCCCATAGTCTCACCGTACAATCTCCACTTCCCGATACGATGAACTCTGAATCACTGGATATAGCCACAGATCATACAGAACTAGTGTGACCACTCATGGTCTTACAGGTACCTGTCTTGACGTCCCATAATCTCACAGTCTTATCTCAACTTCCCGATACGATGAACTCTGAATCACTGGATATAGCCACAGATCATACAGAACTAGTGTGACCACTAATGGTCTTACAGGTACCTGTCTTGACGTCCCATAGTCTCACCGTCTTATCTCCACTTCCGATACGATGAACTCTGAATCACTGGATATAGCCATAGCATATACAACACTAGTGTGACCACTCATGGTCTTACAGGTACCTGTCTTGACGTCCCATAATCTCACAGTCTTATCTCAACTTCCCGATACGATGAACTCTGAATCACTGGATATAGCCACAGATCATACTTAATTTGTGTGACCACTCATGGTCTTACAGGTACCTGTCTTGACGTCCCATAGTCTCACCGTACAATCTCCACTTCCCGATACGATGAACTCTGAATCACTGGATATAGCCACAGATCATACAGAACTAGTGTGACCACTCATGGTCTTACAGGTACCTGTCTTGACGTCCCATAATCTCACAGTCTTATCTCAACTTCCCGATACGATGAACTCTGAATCACTGGATATAGCCACAGATCATACTTAATTTGTGTGACCACTCATGGTCTTACAGGTACCTGTCTTGACGTCCCATAGTCTCACCGTACAATCTCCACTTCCCGATACGATGAACTCTGAATCACTGGATATAGCCATAGCATATACAACACTAGTGTGACCACTCATGGTCTTACAGGTACCTGTCTTGACGTCCCATAATCTCACAGTCTTATCTCAACTTCCCGATACGATGAACTCTGAATCACTGGATATAGCCACAGATCATACTTAATTTGTGTGACCACTCATGGTCTTACAGGTACCTGTCTTGACGTCCCATAGTCTCACCGTACAATCTCCACTTCCCGATACGATGAACTCTGAATCACTGGATATAGCCACAGATCATACAGAACTAGTGTGACCACTCATGGTCTTACAGGTACCTGTCTTGACGTCCCATAATCTCACAGTCTTATCTCAACTTCCCGATACGATGAACTCTGAATCACTGGATATAGCCACAGATCATACAGAACTAGTGTGACCACTAATGGTCTTACAGGTACCTGTCTTGACGTCCCATAGTCTCACCGTCTTATCTCCACTTCCCGATATGATGAACTCTGAATCACTGGATATATCCACAGATAATACACAACTAGTGTGACTACTCATGGTCTTACAGGTACCTGTCTTGACGTCCCATAGTCTCACCGTCTTATCTCCACTTCCCGATACGATGAACTCTAAATCACTGGATATAGCCACAGCATATACAACACTAGTGTGACCACTCATGGTCTTACAGGTACCTGTCTTGACGTCCCATAGTCTCACCGTATAATCTCCACTTCCCGATACGATGAACTCTGAATCACTGGATATAGCCACAGATAATACACAACTAGTGTGACTACTCATGGTCTTACAGGTACCTGTCTTGACGTCCCATAGTCTCACCGTATTATCTCCACTTCCCGATACGATGAACTCTGAATCACTGGATATAGCCACAGCATATACAACACTAGTGTGACCACTCATGGTCTTACAGGTACCTGTCTTGACGTCCCATAATCTCACAGTCTTATCTCAACTTCCCGATACGATGAACTCTGAATCACTGGATATAGCCACAGATCATACTTAATTTGTGTGACCACTCATGGTCTTACAGGTACCTGTCTTGACGTCCCATAGTCTCACCGTACAATCTCCACTTCCCGATACGATGAACTCTGAATCACTGGATATAGCCACAGCATATACAACACTAGTGTGACCACTCATGGTCTTACAGGTACCTGTCTTGACGTCCCATAGTCTCACCGTATTATCATAACTTCCCGATACGATGAACTCTGAATCACTGGATATAGCCACAGATCATACAGAACTAGTGTGACCACTCATGGTCTTACAGGTACCTGTCTTGACGTCCCATAGTCTCACCGTACAATCTCAACTTCCCGATACGATGAACTCTGAATCACTGGATATAGCCACAGATCATACTTAATTTGTGTGACCACTCATGGTCTTACAGGTACCTGTCTTGACGTCCCATAGTCTCACCGTACAATCTCCACTTCCCGATACGATGAACTCTGAATCACTGAATATAGCCACAGATCATACATCACTAATATGACCACTCATGGTCTTACAGGTACCTGTCTTGACGTCCCATAATCTCACAGTCTTATCTCAACTTCCCGATACGATGAACTCTGAATCACTGGATATAGCCACAGATCATACAGAACTAGTGTGACCACTAATGGTCTTACAGGTACCTGTCTTGACGTCCCATAGTCTCACCGTCTTATCTCCACTTCCGATACGATGAACTCTGAATCACTGGATATAGCCACAGCATATACAACACTAGTGTGACCACTCATGGTCTTACAGGTACCTGTCTTGACGTCCCATAATCTCACAGTCTTATCTCAACTTCCCGATACGATGAACTCTGAATCACTGGATATAGCCACAGATCATACAGAACTAGTGTGACCACTAATGGTCTTACAGGTACCTGTCTTGACGTCCCATAGTCTCACCGTCTTATCTCCACTTCCGATACGATGAACTCTGAATCACTGGATATAGCCATAGCATATACAACACTAGTGTGACCACTCATGGTCTTACAGGTACCTGTCTTGACGTCCCATAATCTCACAGTCTTATCTCAACTTCCCGATACGATGAACTCTGAATCACTGGATATAGCCACAGATCATACTTAATTTGTGTGACCACTCATGGTCTTACAGGTACCTGTCTTGACGTCCCATAGTCTCACCGTACAATCTCCACTTCCCGATACGATGAACTCTGAATCACTGGATATAGCCACAGCATATACATCACTAATATGACCACTCATGGTCTTACAGGTACCTGTCTTGATGTCCCATAGTCTCACCGTCTTATCTCAACTTCCCGATACGATGAACTCTGAATCACTGGATATATCCACAGATCATACTTAATTTGTGTGACCACTCATGGTCTTACAGGTACCTGTCTTGACGTCCCATAGTCTCACCGTACAATCTCCACTTCCCGATACGATGAACTCTGAATCACTGGATATAGCCACAGCATATACAACACTAGTGTGACCACTCATGGTCTTACAGGTACCTGTCTTGACGTCCCATAATCTCACAGTCTTATCTCAACTTCCCGATACGATGAACTCTGAATCACTGGATATAGCCACAGATCATACTTAATTTGTGTGACCACTCATGGTCTTACAGGTACCTGTCTTGACGTCCCATAGTCTCACCGTACAATCTCCACTTCCCGATATGATGAACTCTGAATCACTGGATATATCCACAGATAATACACAACTAGTGTGACTACTCATGGTCTTACAGGTACCTGTCTTGACGTCCCATAGTCTCACCGTCTAATCTCCACTTCCCGATACGATGAACTCTGAATCACTGGATATAGCCACAGCATATACAACACTAGTGTGACCACTCATGGTCTTACAGGTACCTGTCTTGACGTCCCATAGTCTCACCGTATAATCTCCACTTCCCGATACGATGAACTCTGAATCACTGGATATAGCCACAGATAATACACAACTAGTGTGACTACTCATGGTCTTACAGGTACCTGTCTTGACGTCCCATAGTCTCACCGTATTATCTCCACTTCCCGATACGATGAACTCTGAATCACTGGATATAGCCACAGCATATACAACACTAGTGTGACCACTCATGGTCTTACAGGTACCTGTCTTGACGTCCCATAATCTCACAGTCTTATCTCAACTTCCCGATACGATGAACTCTGAATCACTGGATATAGCCACAGCATATACACAACTAGTGTGACCACTCATGGTCTTACAGGTACCTGTCTTGACGTCCCATAATCTCACAGTCTTATCTCAACTTCCCGATACGATGAACTCTGAATCACTGGATATAGCCACAGCATATACAACACTAGTGTGACCACTCATGGTCTTACAGGTACCTGTCTTGACGTCCCATAGTCTCACCGTATAATCTCCACTTCCCGATACGATGAACTCTGAATCACTGGATATAGCCACAGATAATACACAACTAGTGTGACTACTCATGGTCTTACAGGTACCTGTCTTGACGTCCCATAGTCTCACCGTATTATCTCCACTTCCCGATACGATGAACTCTGAATCACTGGATATAGCCACAGCATATACAACACTAGTGTGACCACTCATGGTCTTACAGGTACCTGTCTTGACGTCCCATAATCTCACAGTCTTATCTCAACTTCCCGATACGATGAACTCTGAATCACTGGATATAGCCACAGCATATACACAACTAGTGTGACCACTCATGGTCTTACAGGTACCTGTCTTGACGTCCCATAATCTCACAGTCTTATCTCAACTTCCCGATACGATGAACTCTGAATCACTGGATATAGCCACAGATCATACTTAATTTGTGTGACCACTCATGGTCTTACAGGTACCTGTCTTGACGTCCCATAGTCTCACGTACAATCTCCACTTCCCGATACGATGAACTCTGAATCACTGGATATAGCCACAGCATATACAACACTAGTGTGACCACTCATGGTCTTACAGGTACCTGTCTTGACGTCCCATAATCTCACAGTCTTATCTCAACTTCCCGATACGATGAACTCTGAATCACTGGATATAGCCACAGATCATACTTAATTTGTGTGACCACTCATGGTCTTACAGGTACCTGTCTTGACGTCCCATAGTCTCACCGTACAATCTCAACTTCCCGATACGATGAACTCTGAATCACTGGATATAGCCACAGATCATACTTAATTTGTGTGACCACTCATGGTCTTACAGGTACCTGTCTTGACGTCCCATAGTCTCACCGTACAATCTCCACTTCCCGATACGATGAACTCTGAATCACTGGATATAGCCACAGCATATACAACACTAGTGTGACCACTCATGGTCTTACAGGTACCTGTCTTGACGTCCCATAGTCTCACCGTACAATCTCCACTTCCCGATACGATGAACTCTGAATCACTGGATATAGCCATAGCATATACTTAATTTGTGTGACCACTCATGGTCTTACAGGTACCTGTCTTGACGTCCCATAGTCTCACCGTCTTATCTCCACTTCCGATACGATGAACTCTGAATCACTGGATATAGCCACAGATCATACTTAATTTGTGTGACCACTCATGGTCTTACAGGTACCTGTCTTGACGTCCCATAGTCTCACCGTACAATCTCCACTTCCCGATACGATGAACTCTGAATCACTGGATATAGCCACAGCATATACAACACTAGTGTGACCACTCATGGTCTTACAGGTACCTGTCTTGACGTCCCATAGTCTCACCGTCTTATCTCCACTTCCGATACGATGAACTCTGAATCACTGGATATAGCCACAGCATATACAACACTAGTGTGACTACTCATGGTCTTACAGGTACCTGTCTTGACGTCCCATAATCTCACAGTCTTATCTCAACTTCCCGATACGATGAACTCTGAATCACTGGATATAGCCACAGATCATACTTAATTTGTGTGACCACTCATGGTCTTACAGGTACCTGTCTTGACGTCCCATAGTCTCACCGTACAATCTCAACTTCCCGATACGATGAACTCTGAATCACTGGATATAGCCACAGATCATACAGAACTAGTGTGACCACTCATGGTCTTACAGGTACCTGTCTTGACGTCCCATAATCTCACAGTCTTATCTCAACTTCCCGATACGATGAACTCTGAATCACTGGATATAGCCACAGATCATACAGAACTAGTGTGACCACTAATGGTCTTACAGGTACCTGTCTTGACGTCCCATAGTCTCACCGTCTTATCTCCACTTCCCGATATGATGAACTCTGAATCACTGGATATATCCACAGATAATACACAACTAGTGTGACTACTCATGGTCTTACAGGTACCTGTCTTGACGTCCCATAGTCTCACCGTCTTATCTCCACTTCCCGATACGATGAACTCTGAATCACTGGATATAGCCACAGCATATACAACACTAGTGTGACCACTCATGGTCTTACAGGTACCTGTCTTGACGTCCCATAGTCTCACCGTATAATCTCCACTTCCCGATACGATGAACTCTGAATCACTGGATATAGCCACAGATAATACACAACTAGTGTGACTACTCATGGTCTTACAGGTACCTGTCTTGACGTCCCATAGTCTCACCGTCTTATCTCCACTTCCGATACGATGAACTCTGAATCACTGGATATAGCCATAGCATATACAACACTAGTGTGACCACTAATGGTCTTACAGGTACCTGTCTTGACGTCCCATAGTCTCACCGTCTTATCTCAACTTCCCGATACGATGAACTCTGAATCACTGGATATAGCCACAGATCATACTTAATTTGTGTGACCACTCATGGTCTTACAGGTACCTGTCTTGACGTCCCATAGTCTCACCGTCTTATCTCAACTTCCCGATACGATGAACTCTGAATCACTGGATATAGCCATAGCATATACTTAATTTGTGTGACCACTCATGGTCTTACAGGTACCTGTCTTGACGTCCCATAGTCTCACCGTACAATCTCCACTTCCCGATACGATGAACTCTGAATCACTGGATATAGCCACAGATCATACAGAACTAGTGTGACCACTCATGGTCTTACAGGTACCTGTCTTGACGTCCCATAATCTCACAGTCTTATCTGCACTTCCCGATACGATGAACTCTGAATCACTGGATATAGCCACAGATCATACATAATGTGTGTGACCACTCATGGTCTTACAGGTACCTGTCTTGACGTCCCATAGTCTCACCGTATAATCTCCACTTCCCGATACGATGAACTCTGAATCACTGGATATAGCCACAGCATATACAACACTAGTGTGACCACTCATGGTCTTACAGGTACCTGTCTTGACGTCCCATAGTCTCACCGTACAATCTCCACTTCCCGATACGATGAACTCTGAATCACTGGATATAGCCACAGATCATACAGAACTAGTGTGACCACTAATGGTCTTACAGGTACCTGTCTTGACGTCCCATAGTCTCACCGTACAATCTCCACTTCCCGATACGATGAACTCTGAATCACTGGATATAGCCATAGCATATACTTAATTTGTGTGACCACTCATGGTCTTACAGGTACCTGTCTTGACGTCCCATAGTCTCACCGTCTTATCTCAACTTCCCGATACGATGAACTCTGAATCACTGAATATAGCCACAGCATATACTTAATTTGTGTGACCACTCATGGTCTTACAGGTACCTGTCTTGACGTCCCATAGTCTCACCGTCTTATCTCAACTTCCCGATACGATGAACTCTGAATCACTGGATATAGCCACAGATCATACAGAACTAGTGTGACCACTCATGGTCTTACAGGTACCTGTCTTGACGTCCCATAGTCTCACCGTCTTATCTCCACTTCCCGATACGATGAACTCTGAATCACTGGATATAGCCACAGATAATACACAACTAGTGTGACTACTCATGGTCTTACAGGTACCTGTCTTGACGTCCCATAGTCTCACCGTATTATCTCCACTTCCCGATACGATGAACTCTGAATCACTGGATATAGCCATAGCATATACTTAATTTGTGTGACCACTCATGGTCTTACAGGTACCTGTCTTGACGTCCCATAGTCTCACCGTATAATCTCCACTTCCCGATACGATGAACTCTGAATCACTGGATATAGCCACAGCATATACAACACTAGTGTGACCACTCATGGTCTTACAGGTACCTGTCTTGACGTCCCATAGTCTCACCGTACAATCTCCACTTCCCGATACGATGAACTCTGAATCACTGGATATAGCCATAGCATATACTTAATTTGTGTGACCACTCATGGTCTTACAGGTACCTGTCTTGACGTCCCATAGTCTCACCGTCTTATCTCAACTTCCCGATACGATGAACTCTGAATCACTGGATATAGCCACAGCATATACAACACTAGTGTGACCACTCATGGTCTTACAGGTACCTGTCTTGACGTCCCATAGTCTCACCGTACAATCTCCACTTCCCGATAAGATGTACTCTGAATCACTGGATATAGCCACAGATCATACAGAACTAGTGTGACCACTCATGGTCTTACAGGTACCTGTCTTGACGTCCCATAGTCTCACCGTATAATCTCCACTTCCCGATACGATGAACTCTGAATCACTGGATATAGCCACAGATCATACAGAACTAGTGTGACCACTCATGGTCTTACAGGTACCTGTCTTGACGTCCCATAGTCTCACCGTCTTATCTCCACTTCCCGATACGATGAACTCTGAATCACTGGATATAGCCACAGCATATACAACACTAGTGTGACCACTCATGGTCTTACAGGTACCTGTCTTGACGTCCCATAGTCTCACCGTCTTATCTCAACTTCCCGATACATGAACTCTGAATCACTGGATATAGCCACAGATCATACAGAACTAGTGTGACCACTAATAGTCTTACAGGTACCTGTCTTGACGTCCCATAGTCTCACCGTCTTATCTCCACTTCCCGATACGATGAACTCTGAATCAATGGATATATCCACAGATAATACATAACTAGTGTGACTACTCATGGTCTTACAGGTACCTGTCTTGACGTCCCATAATCTCACAGTCTTATCTCAACTTCCCGATACGATGAACTCTGAATCACTGGATATAGCCACAGCATATACAACACTAGTGTGACCACTCATGGTCTTACAGGTACCTGTCTTGACGTCCCATAGTCTCACCGTCTTATCTCCACTTCCCGATACGATGAACTCTGAATCACTGGATATAGCCACAGATCATACAGAACTAGTGTGACCACTCATGGTCTTACAGGTACCTGTCTTGACGTCCCATAGTCTCACCGTCTTATCTCCACTTCCCGATACGATGAACTCTGAATCACTGGATATAGCCACAGCATATACAACACTAGTGTGACCACTCATGGTCTTACAGGTACCTGTCTTGACGTCCCATAATCTCACAGTCTTATCTCAACTTCCCGATACGATGAACTCTGAATCACTGGATATAGCCATAGCATATACTTAATTTGTGTGACCACTCATGGTCTTACAGGTACCTGTCTTGACGTCCCATAGTCTCACCGTATAATCTCCACTTCCCGATACGATGAACTCTGAATCACTGGATATAGCCACAGCATATACAACACTAGTGTGACCACTCATGGTCTTACAGGTACCTGTCTTGACGTCCCATAGTCTCACCGTATAATCTCCACTTCCCGATACGATGAACTCTGAATCACTGGATATAGCCACAGCATATACAACACTAGTGTGACCACTCATGGTCTTACAGGTACCTGTCTTGACGTCCCATAGTCTCACCGTCTTATCTCCACTTCCCGATACGATGAACTCTGAATCACTGGATATAGCCACAGCATATACAACACTAGTGTGACCACTCATGGTCTTACAGGTACCTGTCTTGACGTCCCATAATCTCACAGTCTTATCTCAACTTCCCGATACGATGAACTCTGAATCACTGGATATAGCCACAGATCATACAGAACTAGTGTGACCACTCATGGTCTTACAGGTACCTGTCTTGACGTCCCATAGTCTCACCGTCTTATCTCCACTTCCCGATACGATGAACTCTGAATCACTGGATATATCCACAGCATATACAACACTAGTGTGACCACTCATGGTCTTACAGGTACCTGTCTTGACGTCCCATAGTCTCACCGTCTAATCATAACTTCCCGATATGATGAACTCTGAATCAATGGATATATCCACAGATAATACATATCTAGTGTGACTACTCATGGTCTTACAGGTACCTGTCTTGACGTCCCATAGTCTCACCGTATAATCTCCACTTCCCGATACGATGAACTCTGAATCACTGGATATAGCCACAGCATATACAACACTAGTGTGACCACTCATGGTCTTACAGGTACCTGTCTTGACGTCCCATAGTCTCACCGTCTTATCTCCACTTCCCGATACGATGAACTCTGAATCACTGGATATAGCCACAGCATATACAACACTAGTGTGACCACTCATGGTCTTACAGGTACCTGTCTTGACGTCCCATAGTCTCACCGTATTATCTCCACTTCCCGATACGATGAACTCTGAATCACTGGATATAGCCACAGAGCATACTGAACTAGTGTGACCACTAATGGTCTTACAGGTACCTGTCTTGACGTCCCATAGTCTCACCGTCTTATCTCCACTTCCGATACGATGAACTCTGAATCACTGGATATAGCCATAGCATATACTTAATTTGTGTGACCACTCATGGTCTTACAGGTACCTGTCTTGACGTCCCATAGTCTCACCGTCTTATCTCAACTTCCCGATACATGAACTCTGAATCACTGGATATAGCCACAGATCATACAGAACTAGTGTGACCACTAATGGTCTTACAGGTACCTGTCTTGACGTCCCATAGTCTCACCGTCTTATCTCCACTTCCCGATACGATGAACTCTGAATCACTGGATATAGCCACAGCATATACACAACTAGTGTGACCACTCATGGTCTTACAGGTACCTGTCTTGACGTCCCATAATCTCACAGTCTTATCTCAACTTCCCGATACGATGAACTCTGAATCACTGGATATAGCCACAGATCATACTTAATTTGTGTGACCACTCATGGTCTTACAGGTACCTGTCTTGACGTCCCATAGTCTCACGTACAATCTCCACTTCCCGATACGATGAACTCTGAATCACTGGATATAGCCACAGCATATACAACACTAGTGTGACCACTCATGGTCTTACAGGTACCTGTCTTGACGTCCCATAATCTCACAGTCTTATCTCAACTTCCCGATACGATGAACTCTGAATCACTGGATATAGCCACAGATCATACTTAATTTGTGTGACCACTCATGGTCTTACAGGTACCTGTCTTGACGTCCCATAGTCTCACCGTACAATCTCAACTTCCCGATACGATGAACTCTGAATCACTGGATATAGCCACAGATCATACTTAATTTGTGTGACCACTCATGGTCTTACAGGTACCTGTCTTGACGTCCCATAGTCTCACCGTACAATCTCCACTTCCCGATACGATGAACTCTGAATCACTGGATATAGCCACAGCATATACAACACTAGTGTGACCACTCATGGTCTTACAGGTACCTGTCTTGACGTCCCATAGTCTCACCGTATAATCTCCACTTCCCGATACGATGAACTCTGAATCACTGGATATAGCCATAGCATATACTTAATTTGTGTGACCACTCATGGTCTTACAGGTACCTGTCTTGACGTCCCATAGTCTCACCGTCTTATCTCCACTTCCGATACGATGAACTCTGAATCACTGGATATAGCCACAGATCATACTTAATTTGTGTGACCACTCATGGTCTTACAGGTACCTGTCTTGACGTCCCATAGTCTCACCGTACAATCTCCACTTCCCGATACGATGAACTCTGAATCACTGGATATAGCCACAGCATATACAACACTAGTGTGACCACTCATGGTCTTACAGGTACCTGTCTTGACGTCCCATAGTCTCACCGTCTTATCTCCACTTCCGATACGATGAACTCTGAATCACTGGATATAGCCACAGCATATACAACACTAGTGTGACTACTCATGGTCTTACAGGTACCTGTCTTGACGTCCCATAATCTCACAGTCTTATCTCAACTTCCCGATACGATGAACTCTGAATCACTGGATATAGCCACAGATCATACTTAATTTGTGTGACCACTCATGGTCTTACAGGTACCTGTCTTGACGTCCCATAGTCTCACCGTACAATCTCAACTTCCCGATACGATGAACTCTGAATCACTGGATATAGCCACAGATCATACAGAACTAGTGTGACCACTCATGGTCTTACAGGTACCTGTCTTGACGTCCCATAATCTCACAGTCTTATCTCAACTTCCCGATACGATGAACTCTGAATCACTGGATATAGCCACAGATCATACAGAACTAGTGTGACCACTAATGGTCTTACAGGTACCTGTCTTGACGTCCCATAGTCTCACCGTCTTATCTCCACTTCCCGATATGATGAACTCTGAATCACTGGATATATCCACAGATAATACACAACTAGTGTGACTACTCATGGTCTTACAGGTACCTGTCTTGACGTCCCATAGTCTCACCGTCTTATCTCCACTTCCCGATACGATGAACTCTGAATCACTGGATATAGCCACAGCATATACAACACTAGTGTGACCACTCATGGTCTTACAGGTACCTGTCTTGACGTCCCATAGTCTCACCGTATAATCTCCACTTCCCGATACGATGAACTCTGAATCACTGGATATAGCCACAGATAATACACAACTAGTGTGACTACTCATGGTCTTACAGGTACCTGTCTTGACGTCCCATAGTCTCACCGTCTTATCTCCACTTCCGATACGATGAACTCTGAATCACTGGATATAGCCATAGCATATACAACACTAGTGTGACCACTAATGGTCTTACAGGTACCTGTCTTGACGTCCCATAGTCTCACCGTCTTATCTCAACTTCCCGATACGATGAACTCTGAATCACTGGATATAGCCACAGATCATACTTAATTTGTGTGACCACTCATGGTCTTACAGGTACCTGTCTTGACGTCCCATAGTCTCACCGTCTTATCTCAACTTCCCGATACGATGAACTCTGAATCACTGGATATAGCCACAGATCATACATAATGTGTGTGACCACTCATGGTCTTACAGGTACCTGTCTTGACGTCCCATAGTCTCACCGTACAATCTCCACTTCCCGATACGATGAACTCTGAATCACTGGATATAGCCACAGATCATACAGAACTAGTGTGACCACTCATGGTCTTACAGGTACCTGTCTTGACGTCCCATAATCTCACAGTCTTATCTGCACTTCCCGATACGATGAACTCTGAATCACTGGATATAGCCACAGATCATACATAATGTGTGTGACCACTCATGGTCTTACAGGTACCTGTCTTGACGTCCCATAGTCTCACCGTATAATCTCCACTTCCCGATACGATGAACTCTGAATCACTGGATATAGCCACAGCATATACAACACTAGTGTGACCACTCATGGTCTTACAGGTACCTGTCTTGACGTCCCATAGTCTCACCGTACAATCTCCACTTCCCGATACGATGAACTCTGAATCACTGGATATAGCCACAGATCATACAGAACTAGTGTGACCACTAATGGTCTTACAGGTACCTGTCTTGACGTCCCATAGTCTCACCGTACAATCTCCACTTCCCGATACGATGAACTCTGAATCACTGGATATAGCCATAGCATATACTTAATTTGTGTGACCACTCATGGTCTTACAGGTACCTGTCTTGACGTCCCATAGTCTCACCGTCTTATCTCAACTTCCCGATACGATGAACTCTGAATCACTGAATATAGCCACAGCATATACTTAATTTGTGTGACCACTCATGGTCTTACAGGTACCTGTCTTGACGTCCCATAGTCTCACCGTCTTATCTCAACTTCCCGATACGATGAACTCTGAATCACTGGATATAGCCACAGATCATACAGAACTAGTGTGACCACTCATGGTCTTACAGGTACCTGTCTTGACGTCCCATAGTCTCACCGTCTTATCTCCACTTCCCGATACGATGAACTCTGAATCACTGGATATAGCCACAGATAATACACAACTAGTGTGACTACTCATGGTCTTACAGGTACCTGTCTTGACGTCCCATAGTCTCACCGTATTATCTCCACTTCCCGATACGATGAACTCTGAATCACTGGATATAGCCATAGCATATACTTAATTTGTGTGACCACTCATGGTCTTACAGGTACCTGTCTTGACGTCCCATAGTCTCACCGTATAATCTCCACTTCCCGATACGATGAACTCTGAATCACTGGATATAGCCACAGCATATACAACACTAGTGTGACCACTCATGGTCTTACAGGTACCTGTCTTGACGTCCCATAGTCTCACCGTACAATCTCCACTTCCCGATACGATGAACTCTGAATCACTGGATATAGCCATAGCATATACTTAATTTGTGTGACCACTCATGGTCTTACAGGTACCTGTCTTGACGTCCCATAGTCTCACCGTCTTATCTCAACTTCCCGATACGATGAACTCTGAATCACTGGATATAGCCACAGCATATACAACACTAGTGTGACCACTCATGGTCTTACAGGTACCTGTCTTGACGTCCCATAGTCTCACCGTACAATCTCCACTTCCCGATAAGATGTACTCTGAATCACTGGATATAGCCACAGATCATACAGAACTAGTGTGACCACTCATGGTCTTACAGGTACCTGTCTTGACGTCCCATAGTCTCACCGTCTTATCTCCACTTCCCGATACGATGAACTCTGAATCACTGGATATAGCCACAGATCATACAGAACTAGTGTGACCACTCATGGTCTTACAGGTACCTGTCTTGACGTCCCATAGTCTCACCGTCTTATCTCCACTTCCCGATACGATGAACTCTGAATCACTGGATATAGCCACAGATCATACATAATGTGTGTGACCACTCATGGTCTTACAGGTACCTGTCTTGACGTCCAATAGTCTCACCGTATTATCATAACTTCCCGATACGATGTACTCTGAATCACTGGATATAGCCACAGATCATACAGAACTAGTGTGACCACTCATGGTCTTACAGGTACCTGTCTTGACGTCCCATAGTCTCACCGTCTTATCTCCACTTCCCGATACGATGAACTCTGAATCACTGGATATAGCCACAGATCATACATAATGTGTGTGAACACTCATGGTCTTACAGGTACCTGTCTTGACGTCCCATAATCTCACAGTCTTATCTCAACTTCCCGATACGATGAACTCTGAATCACTGGATATAGCCACAGCATATACAACACTAGTGTGACCACTCATGGTCTTACAGGTACCTGTCTTGACGTCCCATAGTCTCACCGTCTTATCTCCACTTCCCGATACGATGAACTCTGAATCACTGGATATAGCCACAGATCATACAGAACTAGTGTGACCACTCATGGTCTTACAGGTACCTGTCTTGACGTCCCATAGTCTCACCGTCTTATCTCCACTTCCCGATACGATGAACTCTGAATCACTGGATATAGCCACAGCATATACAACACTAGTGTGACCACTCATGGTCTTACAGGTACCTGTCTTGACGTCCCATAATCTCACAGTCTTATCTCAACTTCCCGATACGATGAACTCTGAATCACTGGATATAGCCATAGCATATACTTAATTTGTGTGACCACTCATGGTCTTACAGGTACCTGTCTTGACGTCCCATAGTCTCACCGTATAATCTCCACTTCCCGATACGATGAACTCTGAATCACTGGATATAGCCACAGCATATACAACACTAGTGTGACCACTCATGGTCTTACAGGTACCTGTCTTGACGTCCCATAGTCTCACCGTATAATCTCCACTTCCCGATACGATGAACTCTGAATCACTGGATATAGCCACAGCATATACAACACTAGTGTGACCACTCATGGTCTTACAGGTACCTGTCTTGACGTCCCATAGTCTCACCGTCTTATCTCCACTTCCCGATACGATGAACTCTGAATCACTGGATATAGCCACAGCATATACAACACTAGTGTGACCACTCATGGTCTTACAGGTACCTGTCTTGACGTCCCATAATCTCACAGTCTTATCTCAACTTCCCGATACGATGAACTCTGAATCACTGGATATAGCCATAGCATATACTTAATTTGTGTGACCACTCATGGTCTTACAGGTACCTGTCTTGACGTCCCATAGTCTCACCGTCTTATCTCCACTTCCCGATACGATGAACTCTGAATCACTGGATATATCCACAGCATATACAACACTAGTGTGACCACTCATGGTCTTACAGGTACCTGTCTTGACGTCCCATAGTCTCACCGTCTAATCATAACTTCCCGATATGATGAACTCTGAATCAATGGATATATCCACAGATAATACATATCTAGTGTGACTACTCATGGTCTTACAGGTACCTGTCTTGACGTCCCATAGTCTCACCGTATAATCTCCACTTCCCGATACGATGAACTCTGAATCACTGGATATAGCCATAGCATATACTTAATTAGTGTGACCACTCATGGTCTTACAGGTACCTGTCTTGACGTCCCATAGTCTCACCGTATTATCTCCACTTCCCGATACGATGAACTCTGAATCACTGGATATAGCCACAGCATATACAACACTAGTGTGACCACTCATGGTCTTACAGGTACCTGTCTTGACGTCCCATAGTCTCACCGTATTATCTCCACTTCCCGATACGATGAACTCTGAATCACTGGATATAGCCACAGAGCATACTGAACTAGTGTGACCACTAATGGTCTTACAGGTACCTGTCTTGACGTCCCATAGTCTCACCGTCTTATCTCCACTTCCGATACGATGAACTCTGAATCACTGGATATAGCCATAGCATATACTTAATTTGTGTGACCACTCATGGTCTTACAGGTACCTGTCTTGACGTCCCATAGTCTCACCGTCTTATCTCAACTTCCCGATACATGAACTCTGAATCACTGGATATAGCCACAGATCATACAGAACTAGTGTGACCACTAATGGTCTTACAGGTACCTGTCTTGACGTCCCATAGTCTCACCGTCTTATCTCCACTTCCCGATACGATGAACTCTGAATCACTGGATATAGCCACAGCATATACAACACTAGTGTGACCACTCATGGTCTTACAGGTACCTGTCTTGACGTCCCATAGTCTCACCGTCTTATCATGACTTCCCGATACGATGAACTCTGAATCACTGGATATAGCCACAGCATATACAACACTAGTGTGACCACTCATGGTCTTACAGGTACCTGTCTTGACGTCCCATAGTCTCACCGTCTTATCTCCACTTCCCGATACGATGAACTCTGAATCACTGGATATAGCCACAGATCATACAGAACTAGTGTGACCACTCATGGTCTTACAGGTACCTGTCTTGACGTCCCATAGTCTCACCGTCTTATCTCCACTTCCCGATACGATGAACTCTGAATCACTGGATATAGCCACAGCATATACAACACTAGTGTGACCACTCATGGTCTTACAGGTACCTGTCTTGACGTCCCATAGTCTCACCGTACAATCTCCACTTCCCGATACGATGAACTCTGAATCACTGGATATAGCCATAGCATATACTTAATTTGTGTGACCACTCATGGTCTTACAGGTACCTGTCTTGACGTCCCATAGTCTCACCGTCTAATCATAACTTCCAGATACGATTAACTCTGAATCACTGGATATAGCAACAGCATATACACAACTAGTGTGACCACTCATGGTCTTACAGGTACCTGTCTTGACGTCCCATAGTCTCACCGTCTAATCATAACTTCCCGATATGATGAACTCTGAATCAATGGATATATCCACAGATAATACATAACTAGTGTGACTACTCATGGTCTTACAGGTACCTGTCTTGACGTCCCATAGTCTCACCGTCTAATCATAACTTCCAGATACGATTAACTCTGAATCACTGGATATAGCAACAGCATATACACAACTAGTGTGACCACTCATGGTCTTACAGGTACCTGTCTTGACGTCCCATAGTCTCACCGTATTATCTCCACTTCCCGATACGATGAACTCTGAATCACTGGATATAGCCACAGCATATACAACACTAGTGTGACCACTCATGGTCTTACAGGTACCTGTCTTGACGTCCCATAGTCTCACCGTATAATCTCCACTTCCCGATACGATGAACTCTGAATCACTGGATATAGCCACAGAGCATACTGAACTAGTGTGACTACTCATGGTCTTACAGGTACCTGTCTTGACGTCCCATAGTCTCACCGTACAATCTCCACTTCTCGATACGATGAACTCTGAATCACTGGATATATCCACAGATCATACAGAACTAGTGTGACCACTAATGGTCTTACAGGTACCTGTCTTGACGTCCCATAGTCTCACCGTATTATCTCCACTTCCCGATACGATGTACTCTGAATCACTGGATATAGCCACAGATCATACAGAACTAGTGTGACCACTCATGGTCTTACAGGTACCTGTCTTGACGTCCCATAATCTCACAGTCTTATCTCAACTTCCCGATACGATGAACTCTGAATCACTGGATATAGCCACAGATCATACACAACTAGTTTGACCACTCATGGTCTTACAGGTACCTGTCTTGACGTCCCATAGTCTCACCGTACAATCTCCACTTCCCGATACGATGAACTCTGAATCACTGGATATAGCCACAGCATATACAACACTAGTGTGACCACTCATGGTCTTACAGGTACCTGTCTTGACGTCCCATAGTCTCACCGTATAATCTCCACTTCCCGATACGATGAACTCTGAATCACTGGATATAGCCACAGAGCATACTGAACTAGTGTGACTACTCATGGTCTTACAGGTACCTGTCTTGACGTCCCATAGTCTCACCGTACAATCTCCACTTCCCGATACGATGTACTCTGAATCACTGGATATAGCCACAGATCATACAGAACTAGTGTGACCACTCATGGTCTTACAGGTACCTGTCTTGACGTCCCATAATCTCACAGTCTTATCTCCACTTCCGATACGATGAACTCTGAATCACTGGATATAGCCATAGCATATACTTAATTTGTGTGACCACTCATGGTCTTACAGGTACCTGTCTTGACGTCCCATAGTCTCACCGTCTTATCTCAACTTCCCGATACGATGAACTCTGAATCACTGAATATAGCCACAGATCATACATCACTAATATGACCACTCATGGTCTTACAGGTACCTGTCTTGACGTCCCATAGTCTCACCGTCTTATCTCCACTTCCCGATACGATGAACTCTGAATCACTGGATATAGCCACAGCATATACAACACTAGTGTGACCACTCATGGTCTTACAGGTACCTGTCTTGACGTCCCATAGTCTCACCGTCTTATCATGACTTCCCGATACGATGAACTCTGAATCACTGGATATAGCCACAGATCATACAGAATTAGTGTGACCACTCATGGTCTTACAGGTACCTGTCTTGACGTCCCATAGTCTCACCGTCTTATCTGCACTTCCCGATACGATGAACTCTGAATCACTGGATATAGCCATAGCATATACTTAATTAGTGTGACCACTCATGGTCTTACAGGTACCTGTCTTGACGTCCCATAGTCTCACCGTATAATCTCCACTTCCCGATACGATGAACTCTGAATCACTGGATATAGCCACAGCATATACAACACTAGTGTGACCACTCATGGTCTTACAGGTACCTGTCTTGACGTCCCATAGTCTCACCGTACAATCTCCACTTCCCGATACGATGAACTCTGAATCACTGGATATAGCCATAGCATATACTTAATTTGTGTGACCACTCATGGTCTTACAGGTACCTGTCTTGACGTCCCATAGTCTCACCGTCTAATCATAACTTCCAGATACGATTAAATCTGAATCACTGGATATAGCAACAGCATATACACAACTAGTGTGACCACTCATGGTCTTACAGGTACCTGTCTTGACGTCCCATAGTCTCACCGTCTAATCATAACTTCCCGATATGATGAACTCTGAATCAATGGATATATCCACAGATAATACATAACTAGTGTGACTACTCATGGTCTTACAGGTACCTGTCTTGACGTCCCATAGTCTCACCGTCTAATCATAACTTCCAGATACGATTAACTCTGAATCACTGGATATAGCAACAGCATATACACAACTAGTGTGACCACTCATGGTCTTACAGGTACCTGTCTTGACGTCCCATAGTCTCACCGTATTATCTCCACTTCCCGATACGATGAACTCTGAATCACTGGATATAGCCACAGCATATACAACACTAGTGTGACCACTCATGGTCTTACAGGTACCTGTCTTGACGTCCCATAGTCTCACCGTATAATCTCCACTTCCCGATACGATGAACTCTGAATCACTGGATATAGCCACAGAGCATACTGAACTAGTGTGACTACTCATGGTCTTACAGGTACCTGTCTTGACGTCCCATAGTCTCACCGTACAATCTCCACTTCTCGATACGATGAACTCTGAATCACTGGATATATCCACAGATCATACAGAACTAGTGTGACCACTAATGGTCTTACAGGTACCTGTCTTGACGTCCCATAGTCTCACCGTATAATCTCCACTTCCCGATACGATGAACTCTGAATCACTGGATATAGCCACAGCATATACAACACTAGTGTGACCACTCATGGTCTTACAGGTACCTGTCTTGACGTCCCATAGTCTCACCGTATTATCTCCACTTCCCGATACGATGTACTCTGAATCACTGGATATAGCCACAGATCATACAGAACTAGTGTGACCACTCATGGTCTTACAGGTACCTGTCTTGACGTCCCATAATCTCACCGTATTATCTCCACTTCCCGATACGATGAACTCTGAATCACTGGATATAGCCACAGCATATACAACACTAGTGTGACCACTCATGGTCTTACAGGTACCTGTCTTGACGTCCCATAGTCTCACCGTATAATCTCCACTTCCCGATACGATGAACTCTGAATCACTGGATATAGCCATAGCATATACTTAATTAGTGTGACCACTCATGGTCTTACAGGTACCTGTCTTGACGTCCCATAGTCTCACCGTATAATCTCCACTTCCCGATACGATGAACTCTGAATCACTGGATATAGCCACAGCATATACAACACTAGTGTGACCACTCATGGTCTTACAGGTACCTGTCTTGACGTCCCATAGTCTCACCGTACAATCTCCACTTCCCGATACGATGAACTCTGAATCACTGGATATAGCCATAGCATATACTTAATTTGTGTGACCACTCATGGTCTTACAGGTACCTGTCTTGACGTCCCATAGTCTCACCGTCTAATCATAACTTCCAGATACGATTAACTCTGAATCACTGGATATAGCAACAGCATATACACAACTAGTGTGACCACTCATGGTCTTACAGGTACCTGTCTTGACGTCCCATAGTCTCACCGTCTAATCATAACTTCCCGATATGATGAACTCTGAATCAATGGATATATCCACAGATCATACATAACTAGTGTGACTACTCATGGTCTTACAGGTACCTGTCTTGACGTCCCATAGTCTCACCGTCTAATCATAACTTCCAGATACGATTAACTCTGAATCACTGGATATAGCAACAGCATATACACAACTAGTGTGACCACTCATGGTCTTACAGGTACCTGTCTTGACGTCCCATAGTCTCACCGTATTATCTCCACTTCCCGATACGATGAACTCTGAATCACTGGATATAGCCACAGCATATACAACACTAGTGTGACCACTCATGGTCTTACAGGTACCTGTCTTGACGTCCCATAGTCTCACCGTATAATCTCCACTTCCCGATACGATGAACTCTGAATCACTGGATATAGCCACAGAGCATACTGAACTAGTGTGACTACTCATGGTCTTACAGGTACCTGTCTTGACGTCCCATAGTCTCACCGTACAATCTCCACTTCTCGATACGATGAACTCTGAATCACTGGATATATCCACAGATCATACAGAACTAGTGTGACCACTAATGGTCTTACAGGTACCTGTCTTGACGTCCCATAGTCTCACCGTATTATCTCCACTTCCCGATACGATGTACTCTGAATCACTGGATATAGCCACAGATCATACAGAACTAGTGTGACCACTCATGGTCTTACAGGTACCTGTCTTGACGTCCCATAATCTCACAGTCTTATCTCAACTTCCCGATACGATGAACTCTGAATCACTGGATATAGCCACAGATCATACACAACTAGTTTGACCACTCATGGTCTTACAGGTACCTGTCTTGACGTCCCATAGTCTCACCGTACAATCTCCACTTCCCGATACGATGAACTCTGAATCACTGGATATAGCCACAGCATATACAACACTAGTGTGACCACTCATGGTCTTACAGGTACCTGTCTTGACGTCCCATAGTCTCACCGTATAATCTCCACTTCCCGATACGATGAACTCTGAATCACTGGATATAGCCACAGAGCATACTGAACTAGTGTGACTACTCATGGTCTTACAGGTACCTGTCTTGACGTCCCATAGTCTCACCGTACAATCTCCACTTCCCGATACGATGTACTCTGAATCACTGGATATAGCCACAGATCATACAGAACTAGTGTGACCACTCATGGTCTTACAGGTACCTGTCTTGACGTCCCATAATCTCACAGTCTTATCTCCACTTCCGATACGATGAACTCTGAATCACTGGATATAGCCATAGCATATACTTAATTTGTGTGACCACTCATGGTCTTACAGGTACCTGTCTTGACGTCCCATAGTCTCACAGTCTTATCTCAACTTCCCGATACATGAACTCTGAATCACTGGATATAGCCACAGCATATACTTAATTTGTGTGACCACTAATGGTCTTACAGGTACCTGTCTTGACGTCCCATAGTCTCACCGTCTTATCTCCACTTCCCGATACGATGAACTCTGAATCACTGGATATAGCCACAGCATATACAACACTAGTGTGACCACTCATGGTCTTACAGGTACCTGTCTTGACGTCCCATAGTCTCACCGTCTTATCATGACTTCCCGATACGATGAACTCTGAATCACTGGATATAGCCACAGATCATACAGAATTAGTGTGACCACTCATGGTCTTACAGGTACCTGTCTTGACGTCCCATAGTCTCACCGTCTTATCTGCACTTCCCGATACGATGAACTCTGAATCACTGGATATAGCCATAGCATATACTTAATTAGTGTGACCACTCATGGTCTTACAGGTACCTGTCTTGACGTCCCATAGTCTCACCGTATAATCTCCACTTCCCGATACGATGAACTCTGAATCACTGGATATAGCCACAGCATATACAACACTAGTGTGACCACTCATGGTCTTACAGGTACCTGTCTTGACGTCCCATAGTCTCACCGTACAATCTCCACTTCCCGATACGATGAACTCTGAATCACTGGATATAGCCATAGCATATACTTAATTTGTGTGACCACTCATGGTCTTACAGGTACCTGTCTTGACGTCCCATAGTCTCACCGTCTAATCATAACTTCCAGATACGATTAACTCTGAATCACTGGATATAGCAACAGCATATACACAACTAGTGTGACCACTCATGGTCTTACAGGTACCTGTCTTGACGTCCCATAGTCTCACCGTCTAATCATAACTTCCCGATATGATGAACTCTGAATCAATGGATATATCCACAGATAATACATAACTAGTGTGACTACTCATGGTCTTACAGGTACCTGTCTTGACGTCCCATAGTCTCACCGTCTAATCATAACTTCCAGATACGATTAACTCTGAATCACTGGATATAGCAACAGCATATACACAACTAGTGTGACTACTCATGGTCTTACAGGTACCTGTCTTGACGTCCCATAGTCTCACCGTCTAATCATAACTTCCAGATACGATTAACTCTGAATCACTGGATATAGCCACAGCATATACACAACTAGTGTGACCACTCATGGTCTTACAGGTACCTGTCTTGACGTCCCATAGTCTCACCGTATAATCTCCACTTCCCGATACGATGAACTCTGAATCACTGGATATAGCCACAGAGCATACTGAACTAGTGTGACTACTCATGGTCTTACAGGTACCTGTCTTGACGTCCCATAGTCTCACCGTACAATCTCCACTTCTCGATACGATGAACTCTGAATCACTGGATATATCCACAGATCATACAGAACTAGTGTGACCACTAATGGTCTTACAGGTACCTGTCTTGACGTCCCATAGTCTCACCGTATTATCTCCACTTCCCGATACGATGTACTCTGAATCACTGGATATAGCCACAGATCATACAGAACTAGTGTGACCACTAATGGTCTTACAGGTACCTGTCTTGACGTCCCATAGTCTCAACGTATAATCTCCACTTCCCGATACGATGAACTCTGAATCACTGGATATAGCCACAGAGCATACTGAACTAGTGTGACTACTCATGGTCTTACAGGTACCTGTCTTGACGTCCCATAGTCTCACCGTACAATCTCCACTTCTCGATACGATGAACTCTGAATCACTGGATATATCCACAGATCATACAGAACTAGTGTGACCACTAATGGTCTTACAGGTACCTGTCTTGACGTCCCATAGTCTCACCGTATAATCTCCACTTCCCGATACGATGAACTCTGAATCACTGGATATAGCCACAGAGCATACTGAACTAGTGTGACTACTCATGGTCTTACAGGTACCTGTCTTGACGTCCCATAGTCTCACCGTACAATCTCCACTTCCCGATACGATGTACTCTGAATCACTGGATATAGCCACAGATCATACAGAACTAGTGTGACCACTCATGGTCTTACAGGTACCTGTCTTGACGTCCCATAGTCTCACCGTCTTATCTCCACTTCCCGATACGATGAACTCTGAATCACTGGATATAGCCACAGCATATACAACACTAGTGTGACCACTCATGGTCTTACAGGTACCTGTCTTGACGTCCCATAGTCTCACCGTCTTATCTCAACTTCCCGATACGATGAACTCTGAATCAATGGATATAGCCACAGATCATACATCACTAATATGACCACTCATGGTCTTACAGGTACCTGTCTTGACGTCCCATAGTCTCACCGTCTTATCTCCACTTCCCGATACGATGAACTCTGAATCACTGGATATAGCCACAGCATATACAACACTAGTGTGACCACTCATGGTCTTACAGGTACCTGTCTTGACGTCCCATAGTCTCACCGTCTTATCTCAACTTCCCGATACGATGAACTCTGAATCACTGGATATAGCCACAGCATATACAACACTAGTGTGACTACTCATGGTCTTACAGGTACCTGTCTTGACGTCCCATAGTCTCACCGTCTAATCATAACTTCCAGATACGATTAACTCTGAATCACTGGATATAGCCATAGCATATACTTAATTAGTGTGACCACTCATGGTCTTACAGGTACCTGTCTTGACGTCCCATAGTCTCACCGTCTAATCATAACTTCCCGATATGATGAACTCTGAATCAATGGATATATCCACAGATAATACATAACTAGTGTGACTACTCATGGTCTTACAGGTACCTGTCTTGACGTCCCATAGTCTCACCGTATTATCTCCACTTCCCGATACGATGAACTCTGAATCACTGGATATAGCCACAGAGCATACTGAACTAGTGTGACTACTCATGGTCTTACAGGTACCTGTCTTGACGTCCCATAGTCTCACCGTCTAATCTCCACTTCCCGATACGATGAACTCTGAATCACTGGATATATCCACAGATCATACAGAACTAGTGTGACCACTAATGGTCTTACAGGTACCTGTCTTGACGTCCCATAGTCTCACCGTATTATCTCCACTTCCCGATACGATGAACTCTGAATCACTGGATATAGCCACAGCATATACATCACTAATATGACCACTCATGGTCTTACAGGTACCTGTCTTGACGTCCCATAGTCTCACCGTACAATCTCCACTTCCCGATACGATGAACTCTGAATCACTGGATATAGCCACAGCATATACTTAATTTGTGTGACCACTCATGGTCTTACAGGTACCTGTCTTGACGTCCCATAGTCTCACCGTACAATCTCCACTTCCCGATACGATGAACTCTGAATCTCTGGATATAGCCACAGATCATACATAATGTGTGTGACCACTCATGGTCTTACAGGTACCTGTCTTGACGTCCCATAGTCTCACCGTCTTATCTCCACTTCCCGATACGATGAACTCTGAATCACTGGATATAGCCACAGCATATACAACACTAGTGTGACCACTCATGGTCTTACAGGTACCTGTCTTGACGTCCCATAGTCTCACCGTCTAATCATAACTTCCAGATACGATTAACTCTGAATCACTGGATATAGCCATAGCATATACTTAATTAGTGTGACCACTCATGGTCTTACAGGTACCTGTCTTGACGTCCCATAGTCTCACCGTCTAATCATAACTTCCCGATATGATGAACTCTGAATCAATGGATATATCCACAGATAATACATAACTAGTGTGACTACTCATGGTCTTACAGGTACCTGTCTTGACGTCCCATAGTCTCACCGTACAATCTCCACTTCCCGATACGATGAACTCTGAATCACTGGATATATCCACAGATCATACAGAACTAGTGTGACCACTAATGGTCTTACAGGTACCTGTCTTGACGTCCCATAGTCTCACCGTATTATCTCCACTTCCCGATACGATGAACTCTGAATCACTGGATATAGCCACAGCATATACATCACTAATATGACCACTCATGGTCTTACAGGTACCTGTCTTGACGTCCCATAGTCTCACCGTATTATCTCCACTTCCCGATACGATGAACTCTGAATCACTGGATATAGCCACAGAGCATACTGAACTAGTGTGACTACTCATGGTCTTACAGGTACCTGTCTTGACGTCCCATAGTCTCACCGTCTAATCTCCACTTCCCGATACGATGAACTCTGAATCACTGGATATATCCACAGATCATACAGAACTAGTGTGACCACTAATGGTCTTACAGGTACCTGTCTTGACGTCCCATAGTCTCACCGTATTATCTCCACTTCCCGATACGATGAACTCTGAATCACTGGATATAGCCACAGCATATACATCACTAATATGACCACTCATGGTCTTACAGGTACCTGTCTTGACGTCCCATAGTCTCACCGTACAATCTCCACTTCCCGATACGATGAACTCTGAATCACTGGATATAGCCACAGCATATACTTAATTTGTGTGACCACTCATGGTCTTACAGGTACCTGTCTTGACGTCCCATAGTCTCACCGTACAATCTCCACTTCCCGATACGATGAACTCTGAATCTCTGGATATAGCCACAGATCATACATAATGTGTGTGACCACTCATGGTCTTACAGGTACCTGTCTTGACGTCCCATAGTCTCACCGTCTTATCTCCACTTCCCGATACGATGAACTCTGAATCACTGGATATAGCCACAGCATATACAACACTAGTGTGACCACTCATGGTCTTACAGGTACCTGTCTTGACGTCCCATAGTCTCACCGTCTAATCATAACTTCCCGATATGATGAACTCTGAATCACTGGATATAGCCACAGATCATACATAATGTGTGTGAACACTCATGGTCTTACAGGTACCTGTCTTGACGTCCCATAATCTCACAGTCTTATCTCAACTTCCCGATACGATGAACTCTGAATCACTGGATATAGCCACAGCATATACAACACTAGTGTGACCACTCATGGTCTTACAGGTACCTGTCTTGACGTCCCATAGTCTCACCGTATTATCTCCACTTCCCGATACGATGAACTCTGAATCACTGGATATAGCCACAGATCATACAGAACTAGTGTGACCACTCATGGTCTTACAGGTACCTGTCTTGACGTCCCATAGTCTCACCGTCTTATCTCCACTTCCCGATACGATGAACTCTGAATCACTGGATATAGCCACAGCATATACAACACTAGTGTGACCACTCATGGTCTTACAGGTACCTGTCTTGACGTCCCATAATCTCACAGTCTTATCTCAACTTCCCGATACGATGAACTCTGAATCACTGGATATAGCCATAGCATATACTTAATTTGTGTGACCACTCATGGTCTTACAGGTACCTGTCTTGACGTCCCATAGTCTCACCGTATAATCTCCACTTCCCGATACGATGAACTCTGAATCACTGGATATAGCCACAGCATATACAACACTAGTGTGACCACTCATGGTCTTACAGGTACCTGTCTTGACGTCCCATAGTCTCACCGTATAATCTCCACTTCCCGATACGATGAACTCTGAATCACTGGATATAGCCACAGCATATACAACACTAGTGTGACCACTCATGGTCTTACAGGTACCTGTCTTGACGTCCCATAGTCTCACCGTATTATCTCCACTTCCCGATACGATGAACTCTGAATCACTGGATATAGCCACAGCATATACAACACTAGTGTGACCACTCATGGTCTTACAGGTACCTGTCTTGACGTCCCATAATCTCACAGTCTTATCTCAACTTCCCGATACGATGAACTCTGAATCACTGGATATAGCCACAGATCATACAGAACTAGTGTGACCACTCATGGTCTTACAGGTACCTGTCTTGACGTCCCATAGTCTCACCGTCTTATCTCCACTTCCCGATACGATGAACTCTGAATCACTGGATATAGCCACAGATCATACAACACTAGTGTGACCACTCATGGTCTTACAGGTACCTGTCTTGACGTCCCATAGTCTCACCGTATAATCTCCACTTCCCGATACGATGAACTCTGAATCACTGGATATAGCCATAGCATATACTTAATTAGTGTGACCACTCATGGTCTTACAGGTACCTGTCTTGACGTCCCATAGTCTCACCGTATTATCTCCACTTCCCGATACGATGAACTCTGAATCACTGGATATAGCCACAGCATATACAACACTAGTGTGACCACTCATGGTCTTACAGGTACCTGTCTTGACGTCCCATAGTCTCACCGTCTTATCTCCACTTCCCGATACGATGAACTCTGAATCACTGGATATAGCCACAGCATATACAACACTAGTGTGACCACTCATGGTCTTACAGGTACCTGTCTTGACGTCCCATAGTCTCACCGTATTATCTCCACTTCCCGATACGATGAACTCTGAATCACTGGATATAGCCACAGAGCATACTGAACTAGTGTGACCACTAATGGTCTTACAGGTACCTGTCTTGACGTCCCATAGTCTCACCGTACAATCTCCACTTCTCGATACGATGAACTCTGAATCACTGGATATATCCACAGATCATACAGAACTAGTGTGACCACTAATGGTCTTACAGGTACCTGTCTTGACGTCCCATAGTCTCACCGTATTATCTCCACTTCCCGATACGATGTACTCTGAATCACTGGATATAGCCATTGATCATACAGAACTAGTGTGACCACTAATGGTCTTACAGGTACCTGTCTTGACGTCCCATAGTCTCACCGTATAATCTCCACTTCCCGATACGATGAACTCTGAATCACTGGATATAGCCATAGCATATACAACACTAGTGTGACCACTCATGGTCTTACAGGTACCTGTCTTGACGTCCCATAATCTCACAGTCTTATCTCAACTTCCCGATACGATGAACTCTGAATCACTGGATATAGCCACAGATCATACTTAATTTGTGTGACCACTCATGGTCTTACAGGTACCTGTCTTGACGTCCCATAGTCTCACCGTACAATCTCCACTTCCCGATACGATGAACTCTGAATCACTGGATATAGCCACAGCATATACATCACTAATATGACCACTCATGGTCTTACAGGTACCTGTCTTGATGTCCCATAGTCTCACCGTCTTATCTCAACTTCCCGATACGATGAACTCTGAATCACTGGATATATCCACAGATCATACTTAATTTGTGTGACCACTCATGGTCTTACAGGTACCTGTCTTGACGTCCCATAGTCTCACCGTACAATCTCCACTTCCCGATACGATGAACTCTGAATCACTGGATATAGCCACAGCATATACAACACTAGTGTGACCACTCATGGTCTTACAGGTACCTGTCTTGACGTCCCATAATCTCACAGTCTTATCTCAACTTCCCGATACGATGAACTCTGAATCACTGGATATAGCCACAGATCATACTTAATTTGTGTGACCACTCATGGTCTTACAGGTACCTGTCTTGACGTCCCATAGTCTCACCGTACAATCTCCACTTCCCGATATGATGAACTCTGAATCACTGGATATATCCACAGATAATACACAACTAGTGTGACTACTCATGGTCTTACAGGTACCTGTCTTGACGTCCCATAGTCTCACCGTCTTATCTCCACTTCCCGATACGATGAACTCTGAATCACTGGATATAGCCACAGCATATACAACACTAGTGTGACCACTCATGGTCTTACAGGTACCTGTCTTGACGTCCCATAGTCTCACCGTATAATCTCCACTTCCCGATACGATGAACTCTGAATCACTGGATATAGCCATAGCATATACTTAATTAGTGTGACCACTCATGGTCTTACAGGTACCTGTCTTGACGTCCCATAGTCTCACCGTCTAATCATAACTTCCCGATATGATGAACTCTGAATCAATGGATATATCCACAGATAATACATAACTAGTGTGACTACTCATGGTCTTACAGGTACCTGTCTTGACGTCCCATAGTCTCACCGTATTATCTCCACTTCCCGATACGATGAACTCTGAATCACTGGATATAGCCACAGAGCATACTGAACTAGTGTGACTACTCATGGTCTTACAGGTACCTGTCTTGACGTCCCATAGTCTCACCGTCTAATCTCCACTTCCCGATACGATGAACTCTGAATCACTGGATATATCCACAGATCATACAGAACTAGTGTGACCACTAATGGTCTTACAGGTACCTGTCTTGACGTCCCATAGTCTCACCGTATTATCTCCACTTCCCGATACGATGAACTCTGAATCACTGGATATAGCCACAGAGCATACTGAACTAGTGTGACTACTCATGGTCTTACAGGTACCTGTCTTGACGTCCCATAGTCTCACCGTCTAATCTCCACTTCCCGATACGATGAACTCTGAATCACTGGATATATCCACAGATCATACAGAACTAGTGTGACCACTAATGGTCTTACAGGTACCTGTCTTGACGTCCCATAGTCTCACCGTATTATCTCCACTTCCCGATACGATGAACTCTGAATCACTGGATATAGCCACAGCATATACATCACTAATATGACCACTCATGGTCTTACAGGTACCTGTCTTGACGTCCCATAGTCTCACCGTACAATCTCCACTTCCCGATACGATGAACTCTGAATCACTGGATATAGCCACAGCATATACTTAATTTGTGTGACCACTCATGGTCTTACAGGTACCTGTCTTGACGTCCCATAGTCTCACCGTACAATCTCCACTTCCCGATACGATGAACTCTGAATCTCTGGATATAGCCACAGATCATACATAATGTGTGTGACCACTCATGGTCTTACAGGTACCTGTCTTGACGTCCCATAGTCTCACCGTCTTATCTCCACTTCCCGATACGATGAACTCTGAATCACTGGATATAGCCACAGCATATACAACACTAGTGTGACCACTCATGGTCTTACAGGTACCTGTCTTGACGTCCCATAGTCTCACCGTCTAATCATAACTTCCCGATATGATGAACTCTGAATCACTGGATATAGCCACAGATCATACATAATGTGTGTGAACACTCATGGTCTTACAGGTACCTGTCTTGACGTCCCATAATCTCACAGTCTTATCTCAACTTCCCGATACGATGAACTCTGAATCACTGGATATAGCCACAGCATATACAACACTAGTGTGACCACTCATGGTCTTACAGGTACCTGTCTTGACGTCCCATAGTCTCACCGTCTTATCTCCACTTCCCGATACGATGAACTCTGAATCACTGGATATAGCCACAGATCATACAACACTAGTGTGACCACTCATGGTCTTACAGGTACCTGTCTTGACGTCCCATAGTCTCACCGTATAATCTCCACTTCCCGATACGATGAACTCTGAATCACTGGATATAGCCATAGCATATACTTAATTAGTGTGACCACTCATGGTCTTACAGGTACCTGTCTTGACGTCCCATAGTCTCACCGTATTATCTCCACTTCCCGATACGATGAACTCTGAATCACTGGATATAGCCACAGCATATACAACACTAGTGTGACCACTCATGGTCTTACAGGTACCTGTCTTGACGTCCCATAGTCTCACCGTCTTATCTCCACTTCCCGATACGATGAACTCTGAATCACTGGATATAGCCACAGCATATACAACACTAGTGTGACCACTCATGGTCTTACAGGTACCTGTCTTGACGTCCCATAGTCTCACCGTATTATCTCCACTTCCCGATACGATGAACTCTGAATCACTGGATATAGCCACAGAGCATACTGAACTAGTGTGACCACTAATGGTCTTACAGGTACCTGTCTTGACGTCCCATAGTCTCACCGTATTATCTCCACTTCCGATACGATGAACTCTGAATCACTGGATATAGCCATAGCATATACTTAATTTGTGTGACCACTCATGGTCTTACAGGTACCTGTCTTGACGTCCCATAGTCTCACCGTCTTATCTCAACTTCCCGATACATGAACTCTGAATCACTGGATATAGCCACAGATCATACAGAACTAGTGTGACCACTAATGGTCTTACAGGTACCTGTCTTGACGTCCCATAGTCTCACCGTCTTATCTCCACTTCCCGATACGATGAACTCTGAATCACTGGATATAGCCACAGATCATACAGAATTAGTGTGACCACTCATGGTCTTACAGGTACCTGTCTTGACGTCCCATAGTCTCATCGTCTTATCATGACTTCCCGATACGATGAACTCTGAATCACTGGATATAGCCACAGATCATACAGAATTAGTGTGACCACTCATGGTCTTACAGGTACCTGTCTTGACGTCCCATAGTCTCACCGTCTTATCTGCACTTCCCGATACGATGAACTCTGAATCACTGGATATAGCCATAGCATATACTTAATTAGTGTGACCACTCATGGTCTTACAGGTACCTGTCTTGACGTCCCATAGTCTCACCGTATAATCTCCACTTCCCGATACGATGAACTCTGAATCACTGGATATAGCCACAGCATATACAACACTAGTGTGACCACTCATGGTCTTACAGGTACCTGTCTTGACGTCCCATAGTCTCACCGTACAATCTCCACTTCCCGATACGATGAACTCTGAATCACTGGATATAGCCATAGCATATACTTAATTTGTGTGACCACTCATGGTCTTACAGGTACCTGTCTTGACGTCCCATAGTCTCACCGTCTTATCTCCACTTCCCGATACGATGAACTCTGAATCACTGGATATATCCACAGCATATACAGAATTAGTGTGACCACTCATGGTCTTACAGGTACCTGTCTTGACGTCCCATAATCTCACAGTCTTATCTCAACTTCCCGATACGATGAACTCTGAATCACTGGATATAGCCACAGATCATACAGAATTAGTGTGACCACTCATGGTCTTACAGGTACCTGTCTTGACGTCCCATAGTCTCACCGTACAATCTCCACTTCCCGATACGATGAACTCTGAATCACTGGATATATCCACAGATCATACATAATGTGTGTGACCACTCATGGTCTTACAGGTACCTGTCTTGACGTCCCATAGTCTCACCGTCTAATCATAACTTCCCGATATGATGAACTCTGAATCACTGGATATAGCCACAGATAATGCACAACTAGTGTACTACTCATGGTCTTACAGGTACCTGTCTTGACGTCCCATAGTCTCACCGTCTTATCTCAACTTCCCGATACATGAACTCTGAATCACTGGATATAGCCACAGATCATACAGAACTAGTGTGACCACTAATGGTCTTACAGGTACCTGTCTTGACGTCCCATAGTCTCACCGTCTTATCTCCACTTCCCGATACGATGAACTCTGAATCAATGGATATATCCACAGATAATACATAACTAGTGTGACTACTCATGGTCTTACAGGTACCTGTCTTGACGTCCCATAGTCTCACCGTCTAATCATAACTTCCAGATACGATTAACTCTGAATCACTGGATATAGCAACAGCATATACACAACTAGTGTGACCACTCATGGTCTTACAGGTACCTGTCTTGACGTCCCATAGTCTCACCGTATTATCTCCACTTCCCGATACGATGAACTCTGAATCACTGGATATAGCCACAGCATATACAACACTAGTGTGACCACTCATGGTCTTACAGGTACCTGTCTTGACGTCCCATAGTCTCACCGTACAATCTCCACTTCCCGATACGATGAACTCTGAATCACTGGATATAGCCACAGCATATACAACACTAGTGTGACCACTCATGGTCTTACAGGTACCTGTCTTGACGTCCCATAGTCTCACCGTATAATCTCCACTTCCCGATACGATGAACTCTGAATCACTGGATATAGCCACAGAGCATACTGAACTAGTGTGACTACTCATGGTCTTACAGGTACCTGTCTTGACGTCCCATAGTCTCACCGTACAATCTCCACTTCCCGATACGATGTACTCTGAATCACTGGATATAGCCACAGATCATACAGAACTAGTGTGACCACTCATGGTCTTACAGGTACCTGTCTTGACGTCCCATAATCTCACAGTCTTATCTCCACTTCCCGATACGATGAACTCTGAATCACTGGATATATCCACAGATCATACAGAACTAGTGTGACCACTAATGGTCTTACAGGTACCTGTCTTGACGTCCCATAGTCTCACCGTCTTATCTCCACTTCCCGATACGATGAACTCTGAATCACTGGATATAGCCACAGCATATACAACACTAGTGTGACCACTCATGGTCTTACAGGTACCTGTCTTGACGTCCCATAGTCTCACCGTACAATCTCCACTTCCCGATACGATGAACTCTGAATCACTGGATATAGCCACAGCATATACAACACTAGTGTGACCACTCATGGTCTTACAGGTACCTGTCTTGACGTCCCATAGTCTCACCGTATAATCTCCACTTCCCGATACGATGAACTCTGAATCACTGGATATAGCCACAGAGCATACTGAACTAGTGTGACTACTCATGGTCTTACAGGTACCTGTCTTGACGTCCCATAGTCTCACCGTACAATCTCCACTTCCCGATACGATGTACTCTGAATCACTGGATATAGCCACAGATCATACAGAACTAGTGTGACCACTAATGGTCTTACAGGTACCTGTCTTGACGTCCCATAGTCTCACCGTCTTATCTCAACTTCCCGATACATGAACTCTGAATCACTGGATATAGCCACAGATCATACAGAACTAGTGTGACCACTAATGGTCTTACAGGTACCTGTCTTGACGTCCCATAGTCTCACCGTCTTATCTCCACTTCCCGATACGATGAACTCTGAATCACTGGATATAGCCACAGCATATACAACACTAGTGTGACCACTCATGGTCTTACAGGTACCTGTCTTGACGTCCCATAGTCTCACCGTCTTATCATGACTTCCCGATACGATGAACTCTGAATCACTGGATATAGCCACAGATCATACAGAATTAGTGTGACCACTCATGGTCTTACAGGTACCTGTCTTGACGTCCCATAGTCTCACCGTCTTATCTGCACTTCCCGATACGATGAACTCTGAATCACTGGATATAGCCATAGCATATACTTAATTAGTGTGACCACTCATGGTCTTACAGGTACCTGTCTTGACGTCCCATAGTCTCACCGTATAATCTCCACTTCCCGATACGATGAACTCTGAATCACTGGATATAGCCACAGCATATACAACACTAGTGTGACCACTCATGGTCTTACAGGTACCTGTCTTGACGTCCCATAGTCTCACCGTACAATCTCCACTTCCCGATACGATGAACTCTGAATCACTGGATATAGCCATAGCATATACTTAATTTGTGTGACCACTCATGGTCTTACAGGTACCTGTCTTGACGTCCCATAGTCTCACCGTCTTATCTCAACTTCCCGATACGATGAACTCTGAATCACTGGATATAGCCATAAGATATACTTAATTTGTGTGACCACTCATGGTCTTACAGGTACCTGTCTTGACGTACCATAGTCTCACCGTCTTATCTCAACTTCCCGATATGATGAACTCTGAATCACTGGATATAGCCACAGATAATACACAACTAGTGTGACTACTCATGGTCTTACAGGTACCTGTCTTGACGTCCCATAGTCTCACCGTATAATCTCCACTTCCCGATACGATGAACTCTGAATCACTGGATATATCCACAGATAATACAGAACTAGTGTGACCACTAATGGTCTTACAGGTACCTGTCTTGACGTCCCATAGTCTCACCGTACAATCTCCACTTCCCGATACGATGAACTCTGAATCACTGGATATATCCACAGATCATACTTAATTTGTGTGACCACTCATGGTCTTACAGGTACCTGTCTTGACGTCCCATAGTCTCACCGTACAATCTCCACTTCCCGATACGATGAACTCTGAATCACTGGATATATCCACAGATCATACAGAACTAGTGTGACCACTAATGGTCTTACAGGTACCTGTCTTGACGTCCCATAGTCTCACCGTATTATCTCCACTTCCCGATACGATGAACTCTGAATCACTGGATATAGCCACAGCATATACATCACTAATATGACCACTCATGGTCTTACAGGTACCTGTCTTGACGTCCCATAGTCTCACCGTACAATCTCCACTTCCCGATACGATGAACTCTGAATCACTGGATATAGCCACAGCATATACTTAATTTGTGTGACCACTCATGGTCTTACAGGTACCTGTCTTGACGTCCCATAGTCTCACCGTACAATCTCCACTTCCCGATACGATGAACTCTGAATCTCTGGATATAGCCACAGATCATACATAATGTGTGTGACCACTCATGGTCTTACAGGTACCTGTCTTGACGTCCCATAGTCTCACCGTCTTATCTCCACTTCCCGATACGATGAACTCTGAATCACTGGATATAGCCACAGCATATACAACACTAGTGTGACCACTCATGGTCTTACAGGTACCTGTCTTGACGTCCCATAGTCTCACCGTCTTATCTCCACTTCCCGATACGATGAACTCTGAATCACTGGATATAGCCACAGATAATACACAACTAGTGTGACTACTCATGGTCTTACAGGTACCTGTCTTGACGTCCCATAGTCTCACCGTATTATCTCCACTTCCCGATACGATGAACTCTGAATCACTGGATATAGCCACAGCATATACAACACTAGTGTGACCACTCATGGTCTTACAGGTACCTGTCTTGACGTACCATAGTCTCACCGTCTTATCTCAACTTCCCGATATGATGAACTCTGAATCACTGGATATAGCCACAGATCATACACAACTAGTGTGACTACTCATGGTCTTACAGGTACCTGTCTTGACGTCCCATAGTCTCACCGTATAATCTCCACTTCCCGATACGATGAACTCTGAATCACTGAATATAGCCACAGATCATACATCACTAGTGTGACCACTCATGGTCTTACAGGTACCTGTCTTGACGTCCCATAGTCTCACCGTATAATCATAACTTCCCGATACGATGAACTCTGAATCACTGAATATAGCCACAGATCATACATCACTAGTGTGACCACTCATGGTCTTACAGGTACCTGTCTTGACGTCCCATAGTCTCACCGTATTATCTCCACTTCCCGATACGATGAACTCTGAATCACTGGATATAGCCACAGATAATACACAACTAGTGTGACTACTCATGGTCTTACAGGTACCTGTCTTGACGTCCCATAGTCTCACCGTATTATCTCCACTTCCCGATACGATGAACTCTGAATACTGGATATAGCCACAGAGCATATACACAACTAGTGTGACCACTCATGGTCTTACAGGTACCTGTCTTGACGTCCCATAGTCTCACCGTCTAATCATAACTTCCCGATATGATGAACTCTGAATCAATGGATATAGCCACAGATAATACATATCTAGTGTGACTACTCATGGTCTTACAGGTACCTGTCTTGACGTCCCATAGTCTCACCGTATAATCTCCACTTCCCGATACGATGAACTCTGAATCACTGGATATAGCCACAGCATATACAACACTAGTGTGACCACTCATGGTCTTACAGGTACCTGTCTTGACGTCCCATAATCTCACAGTCTTATCTCAACTTCCCGATACGATGAACTCTGAATCACTGGATATAGCCACAGATCATACACAACTAGTTTGACCACTCATGGTCTTACAGGTACCTGTCTTGACGTCCCATAGTCTCACCGTACAATCTCCACTTCCCGATACGATGAACTCTGAATCACTGGATATAGCCACAGATCATACATAATGTGTGTGACCACTCATGGTCTTACAGGTACCTGTCTTGACGTCCCATAGTCTCACCGTCTTATCTCCACTTCCCGATACGATGAACTCTGAATCACTGGATATAGCCACAGCATATACAACACTAGTGTGACCACTCATGGTCTTACAGGTACCTGTCTTGACGTCCCATAGTCTCACCGTACAATCTCCACTTCCCGATACGATGTACTCTGAATCACTGGATATAGCCACAGATCATACAGAACTAGTGTGACCACTCATGGTCTTACAGGTACCTGTCTTGACGTCCCATAGTCTCACCGTATTATCTCCACTTCCCGATACGATGAACTCTGAATCACTGGATATAGCCACAGATCATACAGAACTAGTGTGACCACTCATGGTCTTACAGGTACCTGTCTTGACGTCCCATAGTCTCACCGTCTTATCTGCACTTCCCGATACGATGAACTCTGAATCACTGGATATATCCACAGATCATACATAATGTGTGTGACCACTCATGGTCTTACAGGTACCTGTCTTGACGTCCCATAGTCTCACCGTATAATCTCCACTTCCCGATATGATGAACTCTGAATCACTGGATATAGCCACAGATCATACATAATGTGTGTGACCACTCATGGTCTTACAGGTACCTGTCTTGACGTCCCATAGTCTCACCGTATAATCTCCACTTCCCGATACGATGAACTCTGAATCACTGAATATAGCCACAGATCATACATCACTAATATGACCACTCATGGTCTTACAGGTACCTGTCTTGACGTCCCATAGTCTCACCGTCTTATCTCAACTTCCCGATACGATGAACTCTGAATCACTGAATATAGCCACAGCATATACACAACTAGTGTGACCACTCATGGTCTTACAGGTACCTGTCTTGACGTCCCATAGTCTCACCGTCTAATCATAACTTCCCGATATGATGAACTCTGAATCAATGGATATAGCCACAGATAATACATATCTAGTGTGACTACTCATGGTCTTACAGGTACCTGTCTTGACGTCCCATAGTCTCACCGTATAATCTCCACTTCCCGATACGATGAACTCTGAATCACTGGATATAGCAACAGCATATACACAACTAGTGTGACCACTCATGGTCTTACAGGTACCTGTCTTGACGTCCCATAGTCTCACCGTCTAATCATAACTTCCAGATACGATTAACTCTGAATCACTGGATATAGCAACAGCATATACACAACTAGTGTGACCACTCATGGTCTTACATGTACCTGTCTTGACGTCCCATAGTCTCACCGTCTAATCATAACTTCCCGATATGATGAACTCTGAATCAATGGATATATCCACAGATAATACATAACCAGTGTGACTACTCATGGTCTTACAGGTACCTGTCTTGACGTCCCATAGTCTCACCGTATAATCTCCACTTCCCGATACGATGAACTCTGAATCACTGGATATAGCCACAGATCATACAGAACTAGTGTGACCACTCATGGTCTTACAGGTACCTGTCTTGACGTCCCATAGTCTCACCGTATTATCTCCACTTCCCGATACGATGAACTCTGAATCACTGGATATAGCCACAGCATATACAACACTAGTGTGACCACTCATGGTCTTACAGGTACCTGTCTTGACGTCCCATAGTCTCACCGTATAATCTCCACTTCCCGATACGATGAACTCTGAATCACTGGATATAGCCACAGAGCATACTGAACTAGTGTGACTACTCATGGTCTTACAGGTACCTGTCTTGACGTCCCATAGTCTCACCGTCAAATCTCCACTTCCCGATACGATGAACTCTGAATCACTGGATATAGCCATAAGATATACTTAATTTGTGTGACCACTCATGGTCTTACAGGTACCTGTCTTGACGTACCATAGTCTCACCGTCTTATCTCAACTTCCCGATATGATGAACTCTGAATCACTGGATATAGCCACAGATAATACACAACTAGTGTGACTACTCATGGTCTTACAGGTACCTGTCTTGACGTCCCATAGTCTCACCGTATAATCTCCACTTCCCGATACGATGAACTCTGAATCACTGGATATATCCACAGATAATACAGAACTAGTGTGACCACTAATGGTCTTACAGGTACCTGTCTTGACGTCCCATAGTCTCACCGTACAATCTCCACTTCCCGATACGATGAACTCTGAATCACTGGATATAGCCACAGATCATACAGAACTAGTGTGAACACTCATGGTCTTACAGGTACCTGTCTTGACGTCCCATAGTCTCACCGTCTTATCTCCACTTCCCGATACGATGAACTCTGAATCACTGGATATAGCCACAGCATATACATCACTAATATGACCACTCATGGTCTTACAGGTACCTGTCTTGACGTCCCATAGTCTCACCGTACAATCTCCACTTCCCGATACGATGTACTCTGAATCACTGGATATAGCCACAGATCATACAGAACTAGTGTGACCACTCATGGTCTTACAGGTACCTGTCTTGACGTCCCATAGTCTCACCGTATTATCTCCACTTCCCGATACGATGAACTCTGAATCACTGGATATAGCCACAGCATATACAACACTAGTGTGACCACTCATGGTCTTACAGGTACCTGTCTTGACGTCCCATAGTCTCACCGTATAATCTCCACTTCCCGATACGATGAACTCTGAATCACTGGATATAGCCACAGCATATACAACACTAGTGTGACCACTCATGGTCTTACAGGTACCTGTCTTGACGTCCCATAGTCTCACCGTATTATCATAACTTCCCGATACGATGAACTCTGAATCACTGGATATAGCCACAGATCATACAGAACTAGTGTGAACACTCATGGTCTTACAGGTACCTGTCTTGACGTCCCATAGTCTCACCGTATTATCTCCACTTCCCGATACGATGAACTCTGAATCACTGGATATAGCCACAGCATATACATCACTAATATGACCACTCATGGTCTTACAGGTACCTGTCTTGATGTCCCATAGTCTCACCGTACAATCTCCACTTCCCGATACGATGAACTCTGAATCACTGAATATAGCCACAGATCATACATCACTAGTGTGACCACTCATGGTCTTACAGGTACCTGTCTTGACGTCCCATAGTCTCACCGTATAATCTCCACTTCCCGATACGATGAACTCTGAATCACTGGATATATCCACAGATCATACAGAACTAGTGTGACCACTAATGGTCTTACAGGTACCTGTCTTGACGTCCCATAGTCTCACCGTATTATCTCCACTTCCCGATACGATGAACTCTGAATCACTGGATATAGCCACAGCATATACATCACTAATATGACCACTCATGGTCTTACAGGTACCTGTCTTGACGTCCCATAGTCTCACCGTATAATCTCCACTTCCCGATACGATGAACTCTGAATCACTGGATATAGCCACAGCATATACAACACTAGTGTGACCACTCATGGTCTTACAGGTACCTGTCTTGACGTCCCATAGTCTCACCGTCTTATCTCCACTTCCCGATACGATGAACTCTGAATCACTGGATATAGCCACAGCATATACAACACTAGTGTGACCACTCATGGTCTTACAGGTACCTGTCTTGACGTCCCATAATCTCACCGTCTTATCTGCACTTCCCGATATGATGAACTCTGAATCACTGGATATAGCCATAAGATATACTTAATTTGTGTGACCACTCATGGTCTTACAGGTACCTGTCTTGACGTACCATAGTCTCACCGTCTTATCTCAACTTCCCGATATGATGAACTCTGAATCACTGGATATAGCCACAGATAATACACAACTAGTGTGACTACTCATGGTCTTACAGGTACCTGTCTTGACGTCCCATAGTCTCACCGTATAATCATAACTTCCCGATACGATGAACTCTGAATCACTGAATATAGCCACAGATCATACATCACTAATATGACCACTCATGGTCTTACAGGTACCTGTCTTGACGTCCCATAGTCTCACCGTCTTATCTCAACTTCCCGATACATGAACTCTGAATCACTGGATATAGACACAGATCATACAGAACTAGTGTGACCACTAATGGTCTTACAGGTACCTGTCTTGACGTCCCATAGTCTCACCGTATAATCTCCACTTCCAGATACGATGAACTCTGAATCACTGGATATAGCAACAGCATATAAACAACTAGTGTGACCACTCATGGTCTTACAGGTACCTGTCTTGACGTCCCATAGTCTCACCGTCTAATCATAACTTCCAGATACGATTAACTCTGAATCACTGAATATAGCATCAGCATATACAACACTAGTGTGACCACTCATGGTCTTACAGGTACCTGTCTTGACGTCCCATAGTCTCACCGTCTAATCATAACTTCCCGATATGATGAACTCTGAATCATTGGATATATCCACAGATAATACATATCTAGTGTGACTACTCATGGTCTTACAGGTACCTGTCTTGACGTCCCATAGTCTCACCGTATAATCTCCACTTCCCGATACGATGAACTCTGAATCACTGAATATAGCCACAGATCATACATCACTAGTGTGACCACTCATGGTCTTACAGGTACCTGTCTTGACGTCCCATAGTCTCACCGTATTATCTCCACTTCCCGATACGATGAACTCTGAATCACTGGATATAGCCACAGCATATACAACACTAGTGTGACCACTCATGGTCTTACAGGTACCTGTCTTGACGTCCCATAATCTCACCGTATAATCTCCACTTCCCGATACGATGAACTCTGAATCACTGGATATAGCCACAGATAATACACAACTAGTGTGACTACTCATGGTCTTACAGGTACCTGTCTTGACGTCCCATAGTCTCACCGTACAATCTCCACTTCCCGATACGATGAACTCTGAATCACTGGATATAGCCACAGATCATACATAATGTGTGTGACCACTCATGGTCTTACAGGTACCTGTCTTGACGTCCCATAGTCTCACCGTATAATCTCCACTTCCCGATACGATGAACTCTGAATCACTGGATATATCCACAGATCATACAGAACTAGTGTGACCACTAATGGTCTTACAGGTACCTGTCTTGACGTCCCATAGTCTCACCGTCTTATCTCCACTTCCCGATACGATGAACTCTGAATCACTGGATATAGCCACAGCATATACATCACTAATATGACCACTCATGGTCTTACAGGTACCTGTCTTGACGTCCCATAGTCTCACCGTACAATCTCCACTTCCCGATACGATGAACTCTGAATCACTGGATATAGCCACAGCATATACTTAATTTGTGTGACCACTCATGGTCTTACAGGTACCTGTCTTGACGTCCCATAGTCTCACCGTCTTATCTCCACTTCCCGATACGATGAACTCTGAATCACTGGATATATCCACAGATCATACATAATGTGTGTGACCACTCATGGTCTTACAGGTACCTGTCTTGACGTCCCATAGTCTCACCGTCTTATCTCCACTTCCCGATACGATGAACTCTGAATCACTGAATATAGCCACAGATCATACATCACTAATATGACCACTCATGGTCTTACAGGTACCTGTCTTGACGTCCCATAGTCTCACCGTCTTATCTCAACTTCCCGATACATGAACTCTGAATCACTGGATATAGACACAGATCATACAGAACTAGTGTGACCACTAATGGTCTTACAGGTACCTGTCTTGACGTCCCATAGTCTCACCGTATAATCTCCACTTCCAGATACGATGAACTCTGAATCACTGGATATAGCAACAGCATATAAACAACTAGTGTGACCACTCATGGTCTTACAGGTACCTGTCTTGACGTCCCATAGTCTCACCGTCTAATCATAACTTCCAGATACGATTAACTCTGAATCACTGAATATAGCCACAGCATATACAACACTAGTGTGACCACTCATGGTCTTACAGGTACCTGTCTTGACGTCCCATAGTCTCACCGTCTAATCATAACTTCCCGATATGATGAACTCTGAATCATTGGATATATCCACAGATAATACATATCTAGTGTGACTACTCATGGTCTTACAGGTACCTGTCTTGACGTCCCATAGTCTCACCGTATAATCTCCACTTCCCGATACGATGAACTCTGAATCACTGAATATAGCCACAGATCATACATCACTAGTGTGACCACTCATGGTCTTACAGGTACCTGTCTTGACGTCCCATAGTCTCACCGTATTATCTCCACTTCCCGATACGATGAACTCTGAATCACTGGATATAGCCACAGCATATACAACACTAGTGTGACCACTCATGGTCTTACAGGTACCTGTCTTGACGTCCCATAATCTCACCGTATAATCTCCACTTCCCGATACGATGAACTCTGAATCACTGGATATAGCCACAGATAATACACAACTAGTGTGACTACTCATGGTCTTACAGGTACCTGTCTTGACGTCCCATAGTCTCACCGTATAATCTCCACTTCCCGATACGATGAACTCTGAATCACTGAATATAGCCACAGATCATACATCACTAATATGACCACTCATGGTCTTACAGGTACCTGTCTTGACGTCCCATAGTCTCACCGTATTATCTCCACTTCCCGATACGATGAACTCTGAATCACTGGATATAGCCACAGCATATACATCACTAATATGACCACTCATGGTCTTACAGGTACCTGTCTTGACGTCCCATAGTCTCACCGTACAATCTCCACTTCCCGATACGATGAACTCTGAATCACTGGATATAGCCACAGATCATACATAATGTGTGTGACCACTCATGGTCTTACAGGTACCTGTCTTGACGTCCCATAGTCTCACCGTCTTATCTCCACTTCCCGATACGATGAACTCTGAATCACTGGATATAGCCACAGATCATACAGAACTAGTGTGACCACTCATGGTCTTACAGGTACCTGTCTTGACGTCCCATAGTCTCACCGTCTTATCTCCACTTCCCGATACGATGAACTCTGAATCACTGGATATAGCCACAGCATATACATCACTAATATGACCACTCATGGTCTTACAGGTACCTGTCTTGATGTCCCATAGTCTCACCGTCTTATCTCAACTTCCCGATACGATGAACTCTGAATCACTGGATATATCCACAGATCATACAGAACTAGTGTGACCACTAATGGTCTTACAGGTACCTGTCTTGACGTCCCATAGTCTCACCGTCTTATCTCCACTTCCCGATACGATGAACTCTGAATCACTGGATATAGCCACAGCATATACATCACTAATATGACCACTCATGGTCTTACAGGTACTGTCTTGACGTCCCATAGTCTCACCGTACAATCTCCACTTCCCGATACGATGAACTCTGAATCACTGGATATAGCCACAGCATATACTTAATTTGTGTGACCACTCATGGTCTTACAGGTACCTGTCTTGACGTCCCATAGTCTCACCGTACAATCTCCACTTCCCGATACGATGAACTCTGAATCACTGGATATAGCCACAGATCATACATAATGTGTGTGACCACTCATGGTCTTACAGGTACCTGTCTTGACGTCCCATAGTCTCATCGTCTTATCATCACTTCCCGATACGATGAACTCTGAATCACTGGATATATCCACAGATCATACATAATGTGTGTGACCACTCATGGTCTTACAGGTACCTGTCTTGACGTCCCATGGTCTCACCGTATAATCTCCACTTCCCGATACGATGAACTCTGAATCACTGGATATAGCCACAGCATATACAACACTAGTGTGACCACTCATGGTCTTACAGGTACCTGTCTTGACGTCCCATAGTCTCACCGTATTATCATAACTTCCCGATACGATGAACTCTGAATCACTGGATATAGCCACAGATCATACATAATGTGTGTGACCACTCATGGTCTTACAGGTACCTGTCTTGACGTCCCATAGTCTCACCGTATAATCTCCACTTCCCGATACGATGAACTCTGAATCACTGGATATAGCCACAGATCATACAGAATTAGTGTGACCACTCATGGTCTTACAGGTACCTGTCTTGATGTCCCATAGTCTCACCGTACAATCTCCACTTCCCGATACGATGAACTCTGAATCACTGAATATAGCCACAGATCATACATCACTAGTGTGACCACTCATGGTCTTACAGGTACCTGTCTTGACGTCCCATAGTCTCACCGTCTTATCTCCACTTCCCGATACGATGAACTCTGAATCACTGGATATATCCACAGATCATACAGAACTAGTGTGACTACTCATGGTCTTACAGGTACCTGTCTTGACGTCCCATAGTCTCACCGTATTATCTCCACTTCCCGATACGATGAACTCTGAATCACTGGATATAGCCACAGCATATACATCACTAATATGACCACTCATGGTCTTACAGGTACCTGTCTTGACGTCCCATAGTCTCACCGTACAATCTCCACTTCCCGATACGATGAACTCTGAATCACTGGATATAGCCACAGATCATACATAATGTGTGTGACCACTCATGGTCTTACAGGTACCTGTCTTGACGTCCCATAGTCTCACCGTATTATCTCCACTTCCCGATACGATGAACTCTGAATCACTGGATATAGCCACAGATCATACATAATGTGTGTGACCACTCATGGTCTTACAGGTACCTGTCTTGACGTCCCATAGTCTCACCGTACAATCTCCACTTCCCGATACGATGAACTCTGAATCACTGGATATAGCCACAGATCATACATAATGTGTGTGACCACTCATGGTCTTACAGGTACCTGTCTTGACGTCCCATAGTCTCACCGTCTTATCTCCACTTCCCGATACGATGAACTCTGAATCACTGGATATAGCCACAGATCATACAGAACTAGTGTGACCACTCATGGTCTTACAGGTACCTGTCTTGACGTCCCATAGTCTCACCGTCTTATCTCCACTTCCCGATACGATGAACTCTGAATCACTGGATATAGCCACAGCATATACATCACTAATATGACCACTCATGGTCTTACAGGTACCTGTCTTGATGTCCCATAGTCTCACCGTCTTATCTCAACTTCCCGATACGATGAACTCTGAATCACTGGATATATCCACAGATCATACATAATGTGTGTGACCACTCATGGTCTTACAGGTACCTGTCTTGACGTCCCATAGTCTCACCGTCTTATCTCCACTTCCCGATACGATGAACTCTGAATCACTGGATATAGCCACAGATCATACATAATGTGTGTGACCACTCATGGTCTTACAGGTACCTGTCTTGACGTCCCATAGTCTCATCGTCTTATCATCACTTCCCGATACGATGAACTCTGAATCACTGGATATAGCCACAGCATATACAACACTAGTGTGACCACTCATGGTCTTACAGGTACCTGTCTTGACGTCCCATAGTCTCACCGTACAATCTCCACTTCCCGATACGATGAACTCTGAATCACTGGATATAGCCACAGATCATACAGAACTAGTGTGACCACTCATGGTCTTACAGGTACCTGTCTTGACGTCCCATAGTCTCACCGTCTTATCTCCACTTCCCGATACGATGAACTCTGAATCACTGGATATAGCCACAGCATATACAACACTAGTGTGACCACTCATGGTCTTACAGGTACCTGTCTTGACGTCCCATAATCTCACAGTCTTATCTCAACTTCCCGATACGATGAACTCTGAATCACTGGATATAGCCACAGCATATACAACACTAGTGTGATCACTCATGGTCTTACAGGTACCTGTCTTGACGTCCCATAGTCTCACCGTATTATCATAACTTCCCGATACGATGAACTCTGAATCACTGGATATAGCCACAGCATATACAACACTAGTGTGACCACTCATGGTCTTACAGGTACCTGTCTTGACGTCCCATAGTCTCACCGTACAATCTCCACTTCCCGATACGATGAACTCTGAATCACTGGATATAGCCATAGCATATACTTAATTTGTGTGACCACTCATGGTCTTACAGGTACCTGTCTTGACGTCCCATAGTCTCACCGTCTTATCTCAACTTCCCGATACGATGAACTCTGAATCACTGGATATAGCCACAGATCATACATAATGTGTGTGAACACTCATGGTCTTACAGGTACCTGTCTTGACGTACCATAGTCTCACCGTCTTATCTCAACTTCCCGATACGATGAACTCTGAATCACTGGATATAGCCACAGATCATACATAATGTGTGTGAACACTCATGGTCTTACAGGTACCTGTCTTGACGTCCCATAGTCTCACCGTCTTATCTCCACTTCCCGATACGATGAACTCTGAATCACTGGATATAGCCACAGATCATACATCACTAGTGTGACCACTCATGGTCTTACAGGTACCTGTCTTGACGTCCCATAGTCTCACCGTCTTATCTGCACTTCCCGATACGATGAACTCTGAATCACTGGATATAGCCACAGATCATACATAATGTGTGTGACCACTCATGGTCTTACAGGTACCTGTCTTGACGTCCCATAGTCTCACCGTATTATCTCCACTTCCCGATACGATGAACTCTGAATCACTGGATATAGCCACAGCATATACATCACTAATATGACCACTCATGGTCTTACAGGTACCTGTCTTGACGTCCCATAGTCTCACCGTACAATCTCCACTTCCCGATACGATGAACTCTGAATCACTGGATATAGCCACAGCATATACAACACTAGTGTGACCACTCATGGTCTTACAGGTACCTGTCTTGACGTCCCATAGTCTCACCGTACAATCTCCACTTCCCGATACGATGAACTCTGAATCACTGGATATAGCCACAGATCATACATAATGTGTGTGAACACTCATGGTCTTACAGGTACCTGTCTTGACGTCCCATAGTCTCACCGTATAATCTCCACTTCCCGATACGATGAACTCTGAATCACTGGATATAGCCACAGCATATACAACACTAGTGTGACCACTCATGGTCTTACAGGTACCTGTCTTGACGTCCCATAATCTCACCGTCTTATCTCAACTTCCCGATACGATGAACTCTGAATCACTGGATATAGCCACAGCATATACAACACTAGTGTGACCACTAATGGTCTTACAGGTACCTGTCTTGACGTCCCATAGTCTCACCGTATAATCTCCACTTCCCGATACGATGAACTCTGAATCACTGGATATAGCCACAGCATATACAACACTAGTGTGACCACTCATGGTCTTACAGGTACCTGTCTTGACGTCCCATAGTCTCACCGTCTTATCTCAACTTCCCGATACGATGAACTCTGAATCACTGGATATAGCCACAGATCATACATAATGTGTGTGAACACTCATGGTCTTACAGGTACCTGTCTTGACGTCCCATAGTCTCACCGTCTTATCTCCACTTCCCGATACGATGAACTCTGAATCACTGGATATAGCCACAGATCATACATAATGTGTGTGAACACTCATGGTCTTACAGGTACCTGTCTTGACGTACCATAGTCTCACCGTCTTATCTCAACTTCCCGATACGATGAACTCTGAATCACTGGATATAGCCACAGATCATACATAATGTGTGTGAACACTCATGGTCTTACAGGTACCTGTCTTGACGTCCCATAGTCTCACCGTCTTATCTCCACTTCCCGATACGATGAACTCTGAATCACTGGATATAGCCACAGATCATACATCACTAGTGTGACCACTCATGGTCTTACAGGTACCTGTCTTGACGTCCCATAGTCTCACCGTCTTATCTGCACTTCCCGATACGATGAACTCTGAATCACTGGATATAGCCACAGATCATACAGAACTAGTGTGACCACTCATGGTCTTACAGGTACCTGTCTTGACGTCCCATAGTCTCACCGTCTTATCTGCACTTCCCGATACGATGAACTCTGAATCACTGGATATAGCCATAGCATATACATCACTAATATGACCACTCATGGTCTTACAGGTACCTGTCTTGACGTCCCATAGTCTCACCGTACAATCTCCACTTCCCGATACGATGAACTCTGAATCACTGGATATAGCCACAGATCATACAGAACTAGTGTGACCACTCATGGTCTTACAGGTACCTGTCTTGACGTCCCATAGTCTCACCGTCTTATCTCAACTTCCCGATACATGAACTCTGAATCACTGGATATAGCCACAGATCATACAGAACTAGTGTGACCACTAATGGTCTTACAGGTACCTGTCTTGACGTCCCATAGTCTCACCGTCTTATCTCAACTTCCCGATATGATGAACTCTGAATCACTGGATATAGCCACAGATCATACAGAACTAGTGTGACCACTCATGGTCTTACAGGTACCTGTCTTGACGTCCCATAGTCTCACCGTATTATCTCCACTTCCCGATACGATGAACTCTGAATCACTGAATATAGCCACAGATCATACATCACTAATATGACCACTCATGGTCTTACAGGTACCTGTCTTGACGTCCCATAATCTCACCGTCTTATCTCCACTTCCCGATACGATGAACTCTGAATCACTGGATATAGCCACAGCATATACAACACTAGTGTGACCACTCATGGTCTTACAGGTACCTGTCTTGACGTCCCATAGTCTCACCGTATAATCTCCACTTCCCGATACGATGAACTCTGAATCACTGGATATAGCCACAGATAATACACAACTAGTGTGACTACTCATGGTCTTACAGGTACCTGTCTTGACGTCCCATAGTCTCACCGTCTTATCTCCACTTCCGATACGATGAACTCTGAATCACTGGATATAGCCACAGCATATACAACACTAGTGTGACCACTCATGGTCTTACAGGTACCTGTCTTGACGTCCCATAATCTCACAGTCTTATCTCAACTTCCCGATACGATGAACTCTGAATCACTGGATATAGCCACAGATCATACTTAATTTGTGTGACCACTCATGGTCTTACAGGTACCTGTCTTGACGTCCCATAGTCTCACCGTACAATCTCAACTTCCCGATACGATGAACTCTGAATCACTGGATATAGCCACAGATCATACTTAATTTGTGTGACCACTCATGGTCTTACAGGTACCTGTCTTGACGTCCCATAGTCTCACCGTACAATCTCCACTTCCCGATACGATGAACTCTGAATCACTGGATATAGCCACAGCATATACAACACTAGTGTGACCACTCATGGTCTTACAGGTACCTGTCTTGACGTCCCATAATCTCACAGTCTTATCTCAACTTCCCGATACGATGAACTCTGAATCACTGGATATAGCCACAGATCATACAGAACTAGTGTGACCACTAATGGTCTTACAGGTACCTGTCTTGACGTCCCATAGTCTCACCGTCTTATCTCCACTTCCGATACGATGAACTCTGAATCACTGGATATAGCCATAGCATATACAACACTAGTGTGACCACTCATGGTCTTACAGGTACCTGTCTTGACGTCCCATAATCTCACAGTCTTATCTCAACTTCCCGATACGATGAACTCTGAATCACTGGATATAGCCACAGCATATACATCACTAATATGACCACTCATGGTCTTACAGGTACCTGTCTTGACGTCCCATAGTCTCACCGTACAATCTCCACTTCCCGATACGATGAACTCTGAATCACTGGATATAGCCACAGATCATACAGAACTAGTGTGACCACTCATGGTCTTACAGGTACCTGTCTTGACGTCCCATAATCTCACAGTCTTATCTCAACTTCCCGATACGATGAACTCTGAATCACTGGATATAGCCACAGATCATACAGAACTAGTGTGACCACTAATGGTCTTACAGGTACCTGTCTTGACGTCCCATAGTCTCACCGTCTTATCTCCACTTCCCGATATGATGAACTCTGAATCACTGGATATAGCCACAGATCATACAGAACTAGTGTGACCACTCATGGTCTTACAGGTACCTGTCTTGACGTCCCATAATCTCACAGTCTTATCTCAACTTCCCGATACGATGAACTCTGAATCACTGGATATAGCCACAGATCATACAGAACTAGTGTGACCACTCATGGTCTTACAGGTACCTGTCTTGACGTCCCATAGTCTCACCGTACAATCTCCACTTCCCGATACGATGAACTCTGAATCACTGGATATAGCCACAGATCATACAGAACTAGTGTGACCACTCATGGTCTTACAGGTACCTGTCTTGACGTCCCATAATCTCACAGTCTTATCTCAACTTCCCGATACGATGAACTCTGAATCACTGGATATAGCCACAGATCATACAGAACTAGTGTGACCACTAATGGTCTTACAGGTACCTGTCTTGACGTCCCATAGTCTCACCGTCTTATCTCCACTTCCCGATATGATGAACTCTGAATCACTGGATATATCCACAGATAATACACAACTAGTGTGACTACTCATGGTCTTACAGGTACCTGTCTTGACGTCCCATAGTCTCACCGTATTATCAGTACTTCCCGATACGATGAACTCTGAATCACTGGATATAGCCACAGATAATACATAATGTGTGTGACCACTCATGGTCTTACAGGTACCTGTCTTGACGTCCCATAGTCTCACCGTATAATCTCCACTTCCCGATACGATGAACTCTGAATCACTGGATATAGCCACAGATAATACACAACTAGTGTGACTACTCATGGTCTTACAGGTACCTGTCTTGACGTCCCATAGTCTCACCGTATTATCTCCACTTCCCGATACGATGAACTCTGAATCACTGGATATAGCCACAGCATATACAACACTAGTGTGACCACTCATGGTCTTACAGGTACCTGTCTTGACGTCCCATAGTCTCACCGTCTTATCTCCACTTCCCGATATGATGAACTCTGAATCACTGGATATAGCCACAGATCATACAGAACTAGTGTGACCACTCATGGTCTTACAGGTACCTGTCTTGACGTCCCATAATCTCACAGTCTTATCTCAACTTCCCGATACGATGAACTCTGAATCACTGGATATAGCCACAGATCATACAGAACTAGTGTGACCACTCATGGTCTTACAGGTACCTGTCTTGACGTCCCATAGTCTCACCGTATTATCTCCACTTCCCGATACGATGAACTCTGAATCACTGAATATAGCCACAGATCATACATCACTAATATGACCACTCATGGTCTTACAGGTACCTGTCTTGACGTCCCATAGTCTCACCGTCTTATCTCCACTTCCCGATACGATGAACTCTGAATCACTGGATATAGCCACAGCATATACAACACTAGTGTGACCACTCATGGTCTTACAGGTACCTGTCTTGACGTCCCATAGTCTCACCGTATAATCTCCACTTCCCGATACGATGAACTCTGAATCACTGGATATAGCCACAGATAATACACAACTAGTGTGACTACTCATGGTCTTACAGGTACCTGTCTTGACGTCCCATAGTCTCACCGTCTTATCTCCACTTCCGATACGATGAACTCTGAATCACTGGATATAGCCACAGCATATACAACACTAGTGTGACCACTCATGGTCTTACAGGTACCTGTCTTGACGTCCCATAATCTCACAGTCTTATCTCAACTTCCCGATACGATGAACTCTGAATCACTGGATATAGCCACAGATCATACTTAATTTGTGTGACCACTCATGGTCTTACAGGTACCTGTCTTGACGTCCCATAGTCTCACCGTACAATCTCAACTTCCCGATACGATGAACTCTGAATCACTGGATATAGCCACAGATCATACTTAATTTGTGTGACCACTCATGGTCTTACAGGTACCTGTCTTGACGTCCCATAGTCTCACCGTACAATCTCCACTTCCCGATACGATGAACTCTGAATCACTGGATATAGCCACAGCATATACAACACTAGTGTGACCACTCATGGTCTTACAGGTACCTGTCTTGACGTCCCATAATCTCACAGTCTTATCTCCACTTCCCGATACGATGAACTCTGAATCACTGGATATAGCCACAGATCATACAGAACTAGTGTGACCACTAATGGTCTTACAGGTACCTGTCTTGACGTCCCATAATCTCACAGTCTTATCTCAACTTCCCGATACGATGAACTCTGAATCACTGGATATAGCCACAGATCATACAGAACTAGTGTGACCACTAATGGTCTTACAGGTACCTGTCTTGACGTCCCATAGTCTCACCGTCTTATCTCCACTTCCCGATATGATGAACTCTGAATCACTGGATATAGCCACAGATCATACAGAACTAGTGTGACCACTCATGGTCTTACAGGTACCTGTCTTGACGTCCCATAATCTCACAGTCTTATCTCAACTTCCCGATACGATGAACTCTGAATCACTGGATATAGCCACAGATCATACAGAACTAGTGTGACCACTCATGGTCTTACAGGTACCTGTCTTGACGTCCCATAGTCTCACCGTACAATCTCCACTTCCCGATACGATGAACTCTGAATCACTGGATATAGCCACAGATCATACAGAACTAGTGTGACCACTCATGGTCTTACAGGTACCTGTCTTGACGTCCCATAATCTCACAGTCTTATCTCAACTTCCCGATACGATGAACTCTGAATCACTGGATATAGCCACAGATCATACAGAACTAGTGTGACCACTAATGGTCTTACAGGTACCTGTCTTGACGTCCCATAGTCTCACCGTCTTATCTCCACTTCCCGATATGATGAACTCTGAATCACTGGATATATCCACAGATAATACACAACTAGTGTGACTACTCATGGTCTTACAGGTACCTGTCTTGACGTCCCATAGTCTCACCGTATTATCAGTACTTCCCGATACGATGAACTCTGAATCACTGGATATAGACACAGATCATACAGAACTAGTGTGACCACTAATGGTCTTACAGGTACCTGTCTTGACGTCCCATAATCTCACAGTCTTATCTCAACTTCCCGATACGATGAACTCTGAATCACTGGATATAGCCACAGCATATACAACACTAGTGTGACCACTCATGGTCTTACAGGTACCTGTCTTGACGTCCCATAGTCTCACCGTATTATCTCCACTTCCCGATACGATGAACTCTGAATCACTGGATATAGCCACAGCATATACAACACTAGTGTGACCACTCATGGTCTTACAGGTACCTGTCTTGACGTCCCATAATCTCACAGTCTTATCTCAACTTCCCGATACGATGAACTCTGAATCACTGGATATAGCCACAGATCATACAGAACTAGTGTGACCACTAATGGTCTTACAGGTACCTGTCTTGACGTCCCATAGTCTCACCGTCTTATCTCCACTTCCCGATATGATGAACTCTGAATCACTGGATATATCCACAGATAATACACAACTAGTGTGACTACTCATGGTCTTACAGGTACCTGTCTTGACGTCCCATAGTCTCACCGTCTTATCTCCACTTCCCGATACGATGAACTCTGAATCACTGGATATAGCCACAGCATATACAACACTAGTGTGACCACTCATGGTCTTACAGGTACCTGTCTTGACGTCCCATAGTCTCACCGTATAATCTCCACTTCCCGATACGATGAACTCTGAATCACTGGATATAGCCACAGATAATACACAACTAGTGTGACTACTCATGGTCTTACAGGTACCTGTCTTGACGTCCCATAGTCTCACCGTATTATCTCCACTTCCCGATACGATGAACTCTGAATCACTGGATATAGCCACAGCATATACAACACTAGTGTGACCACTCATGGTCTTACAGGTACCTGTCTTGACGTCCCATAATCTCACAGTCTTATCTCAACTTCCCGATACGATGAACTCTGAATCACTGGATATAGCCACAGATCATACTTAATTTGTGTGACCACTCATGGTCTTACAGGTACCTGTCTTGACGTCCCATAGTCTCACCGTACAATCTCCACTTCCCGATACGATGAACTCTGAATCACTGGATATAGCCACAGCATATACAACACTAGTGTGACCACTCATGGTCTTACAGGTACCTGTCTTGACGTCCCATAATCTCACAGTCTTATCTCAACTTCCCGATACGATGAACTCTGAATCACTGGATATAGCCACAGATCATACTTAATTTGTGTGACCACTCATGGTCTTACAGGTACCTGTCTTGACGTCCCATAGTCTCACCGTACAATCTCAACTTCCCGATACGATGAACTCTGAATCACTGGATATAGCCACAGATCATACTTAATTTGTGTGACCACTCATGGTCTTACAGGTACCTGTCTTGACGTCCCATAGTCTCACCGTACAATCTCCACTTCCCGATACGATGAACTCTGAATCACTGGATATAGCCACAGCATATACAACACTAGTGTGACCACTCATGGTCTTACAGGTACCTGTCTTGACGTCCCATAATCTCACAGTCTTATCTCAACTTCCCGATACGATGAACTCTGAATCACTGGATATAGCCACAGATCATACAGAACTAGTGTGACCACTAATGGTCTTACAGGTACCTGTCTTGACGTCCCATAGTCTCACCGTCTTATCTCCACTTCCGATACGATGAACTCTGAATCACTGGATATAGCCACAGCATATACAACACTAGTGTGACCACTCATGGTCTTACAGGTACCTGTCTTGACGTCCCATAATCTCACAGTCTTATCTCAACTTCCCGATACGATGAACTCTGAATCACTGGATATAGCCACAGATCATACTTAATTTGTGTGACCACTCATGGTCTTACAGGTACCTGTCTTGACGTCCCATAGTCTCACCGTACAATCTCAACTTCCCGATACGATGAACTCTGAATCACTGGATATAGCCACAGATCATACTTAATTTGTGTGACCACTCATGGTCTTACAGGTACCTGTCTTGACGTCCCATAGTCTCACCGTACAATCTCCACTTCCCGATACGATGAACTCTGAATCACTGGATATAGCCACAGCATATACAACACTAGTGTGACCACTCATGGTCTTACAGGTACCTGTCTTGACGTCCCATAATCTCACAGTCTTATCTCCACTTCCCGATACGATGAACTCTGAATCACTGGATATAGCCACAGATCATACAGAACTAGTGTGACCACTAATGGTCTTACAGGTACCTGTCTTGACGTCCCATAATCTCACAGTCTTATCTCAACTTCCCGATACGATGAACTCTGAATCACTGGATATAGCCACAGATCATACAGAACTAGTGTGACCACTAATGGTCTTACAGGTACCTGTCTTGACGTCCCATAGTCTCACCGTCTTATCTCCACTTCCGATACGATGAACTCTGAATCACTGGATATAGCCATAGCATATACAACACTAGTGTGACCACTCATGGTCTTACAGGTACCTGTCTTGACGTCCCATAATCTCACAGTCTTATCTCAACTTCCGATACGATGAACTCTGAATCACTGGATATAGCCACAGCATATACAACACTAGTGTGACCACTCATGGTCTTACAGGTACCTGTCTTGACGTCCCATAGTCTCACCGTACAATCTCCACTTCCCGATACGATGAACTCTGAATCACTGGATATAGCCACAGATCATACAGAACTAGTGTGACCACTCATGGTCTTACAGGTACCTGTCTTGACGTCCCATAGTCTCACCGTCTTATCTCCACTTCCGATACGATGAACTCTGAATCACTGGATATAGCCACAGCATATACAACACTAGTGTGACCACTCATGGTCTTACAGGTACCTGTCTTGACGTCCCATAATCTCACAGTCTTATCTCAACTTCCCGATACGATGAACTCTGAATCACTGGATATAGCCACAGATCATACTTAATTTGTGTGACCACTCATGGTCTTACAGGTACCTGTCTTGACGTCCCATAGTCTCACCGTACAATCTCCACTTCCCGATACGATGAACTCTGAATCACTGGATATAGCCATAGCATATACAACACTAGTGTGACCACTCATGGTCTTACAGGTACCTGTCTTGACGTCCCATAATCTCACAGTCTTATCTCAACTTCCCGATACGATGAACTCTGAATCACTGGATATAGCCACAGATCATACTTAATTTGTGTGACCACTCATGGTCTTACAGGTACCTGTCTTGACGTCCCATAGTCTCACCGTACAATCTCCACTTCCCGATACGATGAACTCTGAATCACTGGATATAGCCACAGATCATACAGAACTAGTGTGACCACTCATGGTCTTACAGGTACCTGTCTTGACGTCCCATAATCTCACAGTCTTATCTCAACTTCCCGATACGATGAACTCTGAATCACTGGATATAGCCACAGATCATACAGAACTAGTGTGACCACTAATGGTCTTACAGGTACCTGTCTTGACGTCCCATAGTCTCACCGTCTTATCTCCACTTCCGATACGATGAACTCTGAATCACTGGATATAGCCATAGCATATACAACACTAGTGTGACCACTCATGGTCTTACAGGTACCTGTCTTGACGTCCCATAATCTCACAGTCTTATCTCAACTTCCCGATACGATGAACTCTGAATCACTGGATATAGCCACAGATCATACTTAATTTGTGTGACCACTCATGGTCTTACAGGTACCTGTCTTGACGTCCCATAGTCTCACCGTACAATCTCCACTTCCCGATACGATGAACTCTGAATCACTGGATATAGCCACAGATCATACAGAACTAGTGTGACCACTCATGGTCTTACAGGTACCTGTCTTGACGTCCCATAATCTCACAGTCTTATCTCAACTTCCCGATACGATGAACTCTGAATCACTGGATATAGCCACAGATCATACTTAATTTGTGTGACCACTCATGGTCTTACAGGTACCTGTCTTGACGTCCCATAGTCTCACCGTCTTATCTCAACTTCCCGATACGATGAACTCTGAATCACTGGATATAGCCATAGCATATACAACACTAGTGTGACCACTCATGGTCTTACAGGTACCTGTCTTGACGTCCCATAATCTCACAGTCTTATCTCAACTTCCCGATACGATGAACTCTGAATCACTGGATATAGCCACAGATCATACTTAATTTGTGTGACCACTCATGGTCTTACAGGTACCTGTCTTGACGTCCCATAGTCTCACCGTACAATCTCCACTTCCCGATACGATGAACTCTGAATCACTGGATATAGCCACAGATCATACAGAACTAGTGTGACCACTCATGGTCTTACAGGTACCTGTCTTGACGTCCCATAATCTCACAGTCTTATCTCAACTTCCCGATACGATGAACTCTGAATCACTGGATATAGCCACAGATCATACAGAACTAGTGTGACCACTAATGGTCTTACAGGTACCTGTCTTGACGTCCCATAGTCTCACCGTCTTATCTCCACTTCCGATACGATGAACTCTGAATCACTGGATATAGCCACAGCATATACAACACTAGTGTGACCACTCATGGTCTTACAGGTACCTGTCTTGACGTCCCATAATCTCACAGTCTTATCTCAACTTCCCGATACGATGAACTCTGAATCACTGGATATAGCCACAGATCATACTTAATTTGTGTGACCACTCATGGTCTTACAGGTACCTGTCTTGACGTCCCATAGTCTCACCGTACAATCTCCACTTCCCGATACGATGAACTCTGAATCACTGGATATAGCCACAGATCATACAGAACTAGTGTGACCACTCATGGTCTTACAGGTACCTGTCTTGACGTCCCATAATCTCACAGTCTTATCTCAACTTCCCGATACGATGAACTCTGAATCACTGGATATAGCCACAGATCATACTTAATTTGTGTGACCACTCATGGTCTTACAGGTACCTGTCTTGACGTCCCATAGTCTCACCGTATAATCTCCACTTCCCGATACGATGAACTCTGAATCACTGGATATATCCACAGATCATACAGAACTAGTGTGACCACTAATGGTCTTACAGGTACCTGTCTTGACGTCCCATAGTCTCACCGTATTATCTCCACTTCCCGATACGATGAACTCTGAATCACTGGATATAGCCACAGCATATACATCACTAATATGACCACTCATGGTCTTACAGGTACCTGTCTTGACGTCCCATAGTCTCACCGTACAATCTCCACTTCCCGATACGATGAACTCTGAATCACTGGATATAGCCATAGCATATACAACACTAGTGTGACCACTCATGGTCTTACAGGTACCTGTCTTGACGTCCCATAATCTCACAGTCTTATCTCAACTTCCCGATACGATGAACTCTGAATCACTGGATATAGCCACAGATCATACTTAATTTGTGTGACCACTCATGGTCTTACAGGTACCTGTCTTGACGTCCCATAGTCTCACCGTACAATCTCCACTTCCCGAGACGATGAACTCTGAATCACTGGATATAGCCACAGATCATACAGAACTAGTGTGACCACTCATGGTCTTACAGGTACCTGTCTTGACGTCCCATAGTCTCACCGTCTTATCTCCACTTCCGATACGATGAACTCTGAATCACTGGATATAGCCACAGCATATACAACACTAGTGTGACCACTCATGGTCTTACAGGTACCTGTCTTGACGTCCCATAATCTCACAGTCTTATCTCAACTTCCCGATACGATGAACTCTGAATCACTGGATATAGCCACAGATCATACTTAATTTGTGTGACCACTCATGGTCTTACAGGTACCTGTCTTGACGTCCCATAGTCTCACCGTACAATCTCCACTTCCCGATACGATGAACTCTGAATCACTGGATATAGCCATAGCATATACAACACTAGTGTGACCACTCATGGTCTTACAGGTACCTGTCTTGACGTCCCATAATCTCACAGTCTTATCTCAACTTCCCGATACGATGAACTCTGAATCACTGGATATAGCCACAGATCATACTTAATTTGTGTGACCACTCATGGTCTTACAGGTACCTGTCTTGACGTCCCATAGTCTCACCGTACAATCTCCACTTCCCGATACGATGAACTCTGAATCACTGGATATAGCCACAGATCATACAGAACTAGTGTGACCACTCATGGTCTTACAGGTACCTGTCTTGACGTCCCATAATCTCACAGTCTTATCTCAACTTCCCGATACGATGAACTCTGAATCACTGGATATAGCCACAGATCATACAGAACTAGTGTGACCACTAATGGTCTTACAGGTACCTGTCTTGACGTCCCATAGTCTCACCGTCTTATCTCCACTTCCGATACGATGAACTCTGAATCACTGGATATAGCCATAGCATATACAACACTAGTGTGACCACTCATGGTCTTACAGGTACCTGTCTTGACGTCCCATAATCTCACAGTCTTATCTCAACTTCCCGATACGATGAACTCTGAATCACTGGATATAGCCACAGATCATACTTAATTTGTGTGACCACTCATGGTCTTACAGGTACCTGTCTTGACGTCCCATAGTCTCACCGTACAATCTCCACTTCCCGATACGATGAACTCTGAATCACTGGATATAGCCACAGATCATACAGAACTAGTGTGACCACTCATGGTCTTACAGGTACCTGTCTTGACGTCCCATAATCTCACAGTCTTATCTCAACTTCCCGATACGATGAACTCTGAATCACTGGATATAGCCACAGATCATACTTAATTTGTGTGACCACTCATGGTCTTACAGGTACCTGTCTTGACGTCCCATAGTCTCACCGTACAATCTCCACTTCCCGATACGATGAACTCTGAATCACTGGATATAGCCATAGCATATACAACACTAGTGTGACCACTCATGGTCTTACAGGTACCTGTCTTGACGTCCCATAATCTCACAGTCTTATCTCAACTTCCCGATACGATGAACTCTGAATCACTGGATATAGCCACAGATCATACTTAATTTGTGTGACCACTCATGGTCTTACAGGTACCTGTCTTGACGTCCCATAGTCTCACCGTACAATCTCCACTTCCCGATACGATGAACTCTGAATCACTGGATATAGCCACAGATCATACAGAACTAGTGTGACCACTCATGGTCTTACAGGTACCTGTCTTGACGTCCCATAATCTCACAGTCTTATCTCAACTTCCCGATACGATGAACTCTGAATCACTGGATATAGCCACAGATCATACAGAACTAGTGTGACCACTAATGGTCTTACAGGTACCTGTCTTGACGTCCCATAGTCTCACCGTCTTATCTCCACTTCCCGATATGATGAACTCTGAATCACTGGATATATCCACAGATAATACACAACTAGTGTGACTACTCATGGTCTTACAGGTACCTGTCTTGACGTCCCATAGTCTCACCGTCTTATCTCCACTTCCCGATACGATGAACTCTGAATCACTGGATATAGCCACAGCATATACAACACTAGTGTGACCACTCATGGTCTTACAGGTACCTGTCTTGACGTCCCATAGTCTCACCGTCTTATCTCCACTTCCGATACGATGAACTCTGAATCACTGGATATAGCCACAGCATATACAACACTAGTGTGACCACTCATGGTCTTACAGGTACCTGTCTTGACGTCCCATAATCTCACAGTCTTATCTCAACTTCCCGATACGATGAACTCTGAATCACTGGATATAGCCACAGATCATACTTAATTTGTGTGACCACTCATGGTCTTACAGGTACCTGTCTTGACGTCCCATAGTCTCACCGTACAATCTCAACTTCCCGATACGATGAACTCTGAATCACTGGATATAGCCACAGATCATACTTAATTTGTGTGACCACTCATGGTCTTACAGGTACCTGTCTTGACGTCCCATAGTCTCACCGTACAATCTCCACTTCCCGATACGATGAACTCTGAATCACTGGATATAGCCACAGATCATACAGAACTAGTGTGACCACTCATGGTCTTACAGGTACCTGTCTTGACGTCCCATAGTCTCACCGTATTATCATAACTTCCCGATACGATGAACTCTGAATCACTGGATATAGCCACAGATCATACAGAACTAGTGTGACCACTCATGGTCTTACAGGTACCTGTCTTGACGTCCCATAGTCTCACCGTACAATCTCAACTTCCCGATACGATGAACTCTGAATCACTGGATATAGCCACAGATCATACTTAATTTGTGTGACCACTCATGGTCTTACAGGTACCTGTCTTGACGTCCCATAGTCTCACCGTACAATCTCCACTTCCCGATACGATGAACTCTGAATCACTGAATATAGCCACAGATCATACATCACTAATATGACCACTCATGGTCTTACAGGTACCTGTCTTGACGTCCCATAATCTCACAGTCTTATCTCAACTTCCCGATACGATGAACTCTGAATCACTGGATATAGCCACAGATCATACAGAACTAGTGTGACCACTAATGGTCTTACAGGTACCTGTCTTGACGTCCCATAGTCTCACCGTCTTATCTCCACTTCCGATACGATGAACTCTGAATCACTGGATATAGCCACAGCATATACAACACTAGTGTGACCACTCATGGTCTTACAGGTACCTGTCTTGACGTCCCATAATCTCACAGTCTTATCTCAACTTCCCGATACGATGAACTCTGAATCACTGGATATAGCCACAGATCATACAGAACTAGTGTGACCACTAATGGTCTTACAGGTACCTGTCTTGACGTCCCATAGTCTCACCGTCTTATCTCCACTTCCGATACGATGAACTCTGAATCACTGGATATAGCCATAGCATATACAACACTAGTGTGACCACTCATGGTCTTACAGGTACCTGTCTTGACGTCCCATAATCTCACAGTCTTATCTCAACTTCCCGATACGATGAACTCTGAATCACTGGATATAGCCACAGATCATACTTAATTTGTGTGACCACTCATGGTCTTACAGGTACCTGTCTTGACGTCCCATAGTCTCACCGTACAATCTCCACTTCCCGATACGATGAACTCTGAATCACTGGATATAGCCACAGATCATACAGAACTAGTGTGACCACTCATGGTCTTACAGGTACCTGTCTTGACGTCCCATAATCTCACAGTCTTATCTCAACTTCCCGATACGATGAACTCTGAATCACTGGATATAGCCACAGATCATACTTAATTTGTGTGACCACTCATGGTCTTACAGGTACCTGTCTTGACGTCCCATAGTCTCACCGTACAATCTCCACTTCCCGATACGATGAACTCTGAATCACTGGATATAGCCACAGCATATACAACACTAGTGTGACCACTCATGGTCTTACAGGTACCTGTCTTGACGTCCCATAATCTCACAGTCTTATCTCAACTTCCCGATACGATGAACTCTGAATCACTGGATATAGCCACAGATCATACTTAATTTGTGTGACCACTCATGGTCTTACAGGTACCTGTCTTGACGTCCCATAGTCTCACCGTACAATCTCAACTTCCCGATACGATGAACTCTGAATCACTGGATATAGCCACAGATCATACTTAATTTGTGTGACCACTCATGGTCTTACAGGTACCTGTCTTGACGTCCCATAGTCTCACCGTACAATCTCCACTTCCCGATACGATGAACTCTGAATCACTGAATATAGCCACAGATCATACATCACTAATATGACCACTCATGGTCTTACAGGTACCTGTCTTGACGTCCCATAATCTCACAGTCTTATCTCAACTTCCCGATACGATGAACTCTGAATCACTGGATATAGCCACAGATCATACAGAACTAGTGTGACCACTAATGGTCTTACAGGTACCTGTCTTGACGTCCCATAGTCTCACCGTCTTATCTCCACTTCCGATACGATGAACTCTGAATCACTGGATATAGCCACAGCATATACAACACTAGTGTGACCACTCATGGTCTTACAGGTACCTGTCTTGACGTCCCATAATCTCACAGTCTTATCTCAACTTCCCGATACGATGAACTCTGAATCACTGGATATAGCCACAGATCATACAGAACTAGTGTGACCACTAATGGTCTTACAGGTACCTGTCTTGACGTCCCATAGTCTCACCGTCTTATCTCCACTTCCGATACGATGAACTCTGAATCACTGGATATAGCCATAGCATATACAACACTAGTGTGACCACTCATGGTCTTACAGGTACCTGTCTTGACGTCCCATAATCTCACAGTCTTATCTCAACTTCCCGATACGATGAACTCTGAATCACTGGATATAGCCACAGATCATACTTAATTTGTGTGACCACTCATGGTCTTACAGGTACCTGTCTTGACGTCCCATAGTCTCACCGTACAATCTCCACTTCCCGATACGATGAACTCTGAATCACTGGATATAGCCACAGATCATACAGAACTAGTGTGACCACTCATGGTCTTACAGGTACCTGTCTTGACGTCCCATAATCTCACAGTCTTATCTCAACTTCCCGATACGATGAACTCTGAATCACTGGATATAGCCACAGATCATACTTAATTTGTGTGACCACTCATGGTCTTACAGGTACCTGTCTTGACGTCCCATAGTCTCACCGTACAATCTCCACTTCCCGATACGATGAACTCTGAATCACTGGATATAGCCACAGCATATACAACACTAGTGTGACCACTCATGGTCTTACAGGTACCTGTCTTGACGTCCCATAATCTCACAGTCTTATCTCAACTTCCCGATACGATGAACTCTGAATCACTGGATATAGCCACAGATCATACTTAATTTGTGTGACCACTCATGGTCTTACAGGTACCTGTCTTGACGTCCCATAGTCTCACCGTACAATCTCAACTTCCCGATACGATGAACTCTGAATCACTGGATATAGCCACAGATCATACTTAATTTGTGTGACCACTCATGGTCTTACAGGTACCTGTCTTGACGTCCCATAGTCTCACCGTACAATCTCCACTTCCCGATACGATGAACTCTGAATCACTGAATATAGCCACAGATCATACATCACTAATATGACCACTCATGGTCTTACAGGTACCTGTCTTGACGTCCCATAATCTCACAGTCTTATCTCAACTTCCCGATACGATGAACTCTGAATCACTGGATATAGCCACAGATCATACAGAACTAGTGTGACCACTAATGGTCTTACAGGTACCTGTCTTGACGTCCCATAGTCTCACCGTCTTATCTCCACTTCCGATACGATGAACTCTGAATCACTGGATATAGCCACAGCATATACAACACTAGTGTGACCACTCATGGTCTTACAGGTACCTGTCTTGACGTCCCATAATCTCACAGTCTTATCTCAACTTCCCGATACGATGAACTCTGAATCACTGGATATAGCCACAGATCATACAGAACTAGTGTGACCACTAATGGTCTTACAGGTACCTGTCTTGACGTCCCATAGTCTCACCGTCTTATCTCCACTTCCGATACGATGAACTCTGAATCACTGGATATAGCCATAGCATATACAACACTAGTGTGACCACTCATGGTCTTACAGGTACCTGTCTTGACGTCCCATAATCTCACAGTCTTATCTCAACTTCCCGATACGATGAACTCTGAATCACTGGATATAGCCACAGATCATACTTAATTTGTGTGACCACTCATGGTCTTACAGGTACCTGTCTTGACGTCCCATAGTCTCACCGTCTTATCTCCACTTCCCGATACGATGAACTCTGAATCACTGGATATAGCCACAGCATATACAACACTAGTGTGACCACTCATGGTCTTACAGGTACCTGTCTTGACGTCCCATAATCTCACAGTCTTATCTCAACTTCCCGATACGATGAACTCTGAATCACTGGATATAGCCATAGCATATACTTAATTTGTGTGACCACTCATGGTCTTACAGGTACCTGTCTTGACGTCCCATAGTCTCACCGTATAATCTCCACTTCCCGATACGATGAACTCTGAATCACTGGATATAGCCACAGCATATACAACACTAGTGTGACCACTCATGGTCTTACAGGTACCTGTCTTGACGTCCCATAGTCTCACCGTATAATCTCCACTTCCCGATACGATGAACTCTGAATCACTGGATATAGCCACAGCATATACAACACTAGTGTGACCACTCATGGTCTTACAGGTACCTGTCTTGACGTCCCATAGTCTCACCGTCTTATCTCCACTTCCCGATACGATGAACTCTGAATCACTGGATATAGCCACAGCATATACAACACTAGTGTGACCACTCATGGTCTTACAGGTACCTGTCTTGACGTCCCATAATCTCACAGTCTTATCTCAACTTCCCGATACGATGAACTCTGAATCACTGGATATAGCCATAGCATATACTTAATTTGTGTGACCACTCATGGTCTTACAGGTACCTGTCTTGACGTCCCATAGTCTCACCGTCTTATCTCCACTTCCCGATACGATGAACTCTGAATCACTGGATATATCCACAGCATATACAACACTAGTGTGACCACTCATGGTCTTACAGGTACCTGTCTTGACGTCCCATAGTCTCACCGTATAATCTCCACTTCCCGATACGATGAACTCTGAATCACTGGATATAGCCACAGATCATACAGAACTAGTGTGACCACTCATGGTCTTACAGGTACCTGTCTTGACGTCCCATAGTCTCACCGTCTTATCTCCACTTCCCGATACGATGAACTCTGAATCACTGGATATAGCCACAGCATATACAACACTAGTGTGACCACTCATGGTCTTACAGGTACCTGTCTTGACGTCCCATAATCTCACAGTCTTATCTCAACTTCCCGATACGATGAACTCTGAATCACTGGATATAGCCATAGCATATACTTAATTTGTGTGACCACTCATGGTCTTACAGGTACCTGTCTTGACGTCCCATAGTCTCACCGTATAATCTCCACTTCCCGATACGATGAACTCTGAATCACTGGATATAGCCACAGCATATACAACACTAGTGTGACCACTCATGGTCTTACAGGTACCTGTCTTGACGTCCCATAGTCTCACCGTATAATCTCCACTTCCCGATACGATGAACTCTGAATCACTGGATATAGCCATAGCATATACTTAATTTGTGTGACCACTCATGGTCTTACAGGTACCTGTCTTGACGTCCCATAGTCTCACCGTCTTATCTCAACTTCCCGATACATGAACTCTGAATCACTGGATATAGCCACAGATCATACAGAACTAGTGTGACCACTAATGGTCTTACAGGTACCTGTCTTGACGTCCCATAGTCTCACCGTCTTATCTCCACTTCCCGATACGATGAACTCTGAATCACTGGATATAGCCACAGCATATACAACACTAGTGTGACCACTCATGGTCTTACAGGTACCTGTCTTGACGTCCCATAGTCTCACCGTCTTATCATGACTTCCCGATACGATGAACTCTGAATCACTGGATATAGCCACAGATCATACAGAATTAGTGTGACCACTCATGGTCTTACAGGTACCTGTCTTGACGTCCCATAGTCTCACCGTCTTATCTGCACTTCCCGATACGATGAACTCTGAATCACTGGATATAGCCATAGCATATACTTAATTAGTGTGACCACTCATGGTCTTACAGGTACCTGTCTTGACGTCCCATAGTCTCACCGTATAATCTCCACTTCCCGATACGATGAACTCTGAATCACTGGATATAGCCACAGCATATACAACACTAGTGTGACCACTCATGGTCTTACAGGTACCTGTCTTGACGTCCCATAGTCTCACCGTACAATCTCCACTTCCCGATACGATGAACTCTGAATCACTGGATATAGCCATAGCATATACTTAATTTGTGTGACCACTCATGGTCTTACAGGTACCTGTCTTGACGTCCCATAGTCTCACCGTCTAATCATAACTTCCAGATACGATTAACTCTGAATCACTGGATATAGCAACAGCATATACACAACTAGTGTGACCACTCATGGTCTTACAGGTACCTGTCTTGACGTCCCATAGTCTCACCGTCTAATCATAACTTCCCGATATGATGAACTCTGAATCAATGGATATATCCACAGATAATACATAACTAGTGTGACTACTCATGGTCTTACAGGTACCTGTCTTGACGTCCCATAGTCTCACCGTCTAATCATAACTTCCAGATACGATTAACTCTGAATCACTGGATATAGCAACAGCATATACACAACTAGTGTGACCACTCATGGTCTTACAGGTACCTGTCTTGACGTCCCATAGTCTCACCGTATTATCTCCACTTCCCGATACGATGAACTCTGAATCACTGGATATAGCCACAGCATATACAACACTAGTGTGACCACTCATGGTCTTACAGGTACCTGTCTTGACGTCCCATAGTCTCACCGTATAATCTCCACTTCCCGATACGATGAACTCTGAATCACTGGATATAGCCACAGAGCATACTGAACTAGTGTGACTACTCATGGTCTTACAGGTACCTGTCTTGACGTCCCATAGTCTCACCGTACAATCTCCACTTCTCGATACGATGAACTCTGAATCACTGGATATATCCACAGATCATACAGAACTAGTGTGACCACTAATGGTCTTACAGGTACCTGTCTTGACGTCCCATAGTCTCACCGTATTATCTCCACTTCCCGATACGATGTACTCTGAATCACTGGATATAGCCACAGATCATACAGAACTAGTGTGACCACTCATGGTCTTACAGGTACCTGTCTTGACGTCCCATAATCTCACAGTCTTATCTCAACTTCCCGATACGATGAACTCTGAATCACTGGATATAGCCACAGATCATACACAACTAGTTTGACCACTCATGGTCTTACAGGTACCTGTCTTGACGTCCCATAGTCTCACCGTACAATCTCCACTTCCCGATACGATGAACTCTGAATCACTGGATATAGCCACAGCATATACAACACTAGTGTGACCACTCATGGTCTTACAGGTACCTGTCTTGACGTCCCATAGTCTCACCGTATAATCTCCACTTCCCGATACGATGAACTCTGAATCACTGGATATAGCCACAGAGCATACTGAACTAGTGTGACTACTCATGGTCTTACAGGTACCTGTCTTGACGTCCCATAGTCTCACCGTACAATCTCCACTTCCCGATACGATGTACTCTGAATCACTGGATATAGCCACAGATCATACAGAACTAGTGTGACCACTCATGGTCTTACAGGTACCTGTCTTGACGTCCCATAATCTCACAGTCTTATCTCCACTTCCGATACGATGAACTCTGAATCACTGGATATAGCCATAGCATATACTTAATTTGTGTGACCACTCATGGTCTTACAGGTACCTGTCTTGACGTCCCATAGTCTCACCGTCTTATCTCAACTTCCCGATACATGAACTCTGAATCACTGGATATAGCCACAGATCATACAGAACTAGTGTGACCACTAATGGTCTTACAGGTACCTGTCTTGACGTCCCATAGTCTCACCGTCTTATCTCCACTTCCCGATACGATGAACTCTGAATCACTGGATATAGCCACAGCATATACAACACTAGTGTGACCACTCATGGTCTTACAGGTACCTGTCTTGACGTCCCATAGTCTCACCGTCTTATCATGACTTCCCGATACGATGAACTCTGAATCACTGGATATAGCCACAGATCATACAGAATTAGTGTGACCACTCATGGTCTTACAGGTACCTGTCTTGACGTCCCATAGTCTCACCGTCTTATCTGCACTTCCCGATACGATGAACTCTGAATCACTGGATATAGCCATAGCATATACTTAATTAGTGTGACCACTCATGGTCTTACAGGTACCTGTCTTGACGTCCCATAGTCTCACCGTATAATCTCCACTTCCCGATACGATGAACTCTGAATCACTGGATATAGCCACAGCATATACAACACTAGTGTGACCACTCATGGTCTTACAGGTACCTGTCTTGACGTCCCATAGTCTCACCGTACAATCTCCACTTCCCGATACGATGAACTCTGAATCACTGGATATAGCCATAGCATATACTTAATTTGTGTGACCACTCATGGTCTTACAGGTACCTGTCTTGACGTCCCATAGTCTCACCGTCTAATCATAACTTCCAGATACGATTAACTCTGAATCACTGGATATAGCAACAGCATATACACAACTAGTGTGACCACTCATGGTCTTACAGGTACCTGTCTTGACGTCCCATAGTCTCACCGTCTAATCATAACTTCCCGATATGATGAACTCTGAATCAATGGATATATCCACAGATAATACATAACTAGTGTGACTACTCATGGTCTTACAGGTACCTGTCTTGACGTCCCATAGTCTCACCGTCTAATCATAACTTCCAGATACGATTAACTCTGAATCACTGGATATAGCAACAGCATATACACAACTAGTGTGACCACTCATGGTCTTACAGGTACCTGTCTTGACGTCCCATAGTCTCACCGTATTATCTCCACTTCCCGATACGATGAACTCTGAATCACTGGATATAGCCACAGCATATACAACACTAGTGTGACCACTCATGGTCTTACAGGTACCTGTCTTGACGTCCCATAGTCTCACCGTATAATCTCCACTTCCCGATACGATGAACTCTGAATCACTGGATATAGCCACAGAGCATACTGAACTAGTGTGACTACTCATGGTCTTACAGGTACCTGTCTTGACGTCCCATAGTCTCACCGTACAATCTCCACTTCTCGATACGATGAACTCTGAATCACTGGATATATCCACAGATCATACAGAACTAGTGTGACCACTAATGGTCTTACAGGTACCTGTCTTGACGTCCCATAGTCTCACCGTATTATCTCCACTTCCCGATACGATGTACTCTGAATCACTGGATATAGCCACAGATCATACAGAACTAGTGTGACCACTCATGGTCTTACAGGTACCTGTCTTGACGTCCCATAATCTCACAGTCTTATCTCAACTTCCCGATACGATGAACTCTGAATCACTGGATATAGCCACAGATCATACACAACTAGTTTGACCACTCATGGTCTTACAGGTACCTGTCTTGACGTCCCATAGTCTCACCGTACAATCTCCACTTCCCGATACGATGAACTCTGAATCACTGGATATAGCCACAGCATATACAACACTAGTGTGACCACTCATGGTCTTACAGGTACCTGTCTTGACGTCCCATAGTCTCACCGTATAATCTCCACTTCCCGATACGATGAACTCTGAATCACTGGATATAGCCATAGCATATACTTAATTAGTGTGACCACTCATGGTCTTACAGGTACCTGTCTTGACGTCCCATAGTCTCACCGTATAATCTCCACTTCCCGATACGATGAACTCTGAATCACTGGATATAGCCACAGCATATACAACACTAGTGTGACCACTCATGGTCTTACAGGTACCTGTCTTGACGTCCCATAGTCTCACCGTACAATCTCCACTTCCCGATACGATGACTCTGAATCACTGGATATAGCCATAGCATATACTTAATTTGTGTGACCACTCATGGTCTTACAGGTACCTGTCTTGACGTCCCATAGTCTCACCGTCTAATCATAACTTCCAGATACGATTAACTCTGAATCACTGGATATAGCAACAGCATATACACAACTAGTGTGACCACTCATGGTCTTACAGGTACCTGTCTTGACGTCCCATAGTCTCACCGTCTAATCATAACTTCCCGATATGATGAACTCTGAATCAATGGATATATCCACAGATAATACATAACTAGTGTGACTACTCATGGTCTTACAGGTACCTGTCTTGACGTCCCATAGTCTCACCGTCTAATCATAACTTCCAGATACGATTAACTCTGAATCACTGGATATAGCAACAGCATATACACAACTAGTGTGACCACTCATGGTCTTACAGGTACCTGTCTTGACGTCCCATAGTCTCACCGTATTATCTCCACTTCCCGATACGATGAACTCTGAATCACTGGATATAGCCACAGCATATACAACACTAGTGTGACCACTCATGGTCTTACAGGTACCTGTCTTGACGTCCCATAGTCTCACCGTATAATCTCCACTTCCCGATACGATGAACTCTGAATCACTGGATATAGCCACAGAGCATACTGAACTAGTGTGACTACTCATGGTCTTACAGGTACCTGTCTTGACGTCCCATAGTCTCACCGTACAATCTCCACTTCTCGATACGATGAACTCTGAATCACTGGATATATCCACAGATCATACAGAACTAGTGTGACCACTAATGGTCTTACAGGTACCTGTCTTGACGTCCCATAGTCTCACCGTATTATCTCCACTTCCCGATACGATGTACTCTGAATCACTGGATATAGCCACAGATCATACAGAACTAGTGTGACCACTCATGGTCTTACAGGTACCTGTCTTGACGTCCCATAATCTCACAGTCTTATCTCAACTTCCCGATACGATGAACTCTGAATCACTGGATATAGCCACAGATCATACACAACTAGTTTGACCACTCATGGTCTTACAGGTACCTGTCTTGACGTCCCATAGTCTCACCGTACAATCTCCACTTCCCGATACGATGAACTCTGAATCACTGGATATAGCCACAGCATATACAACACTAGTGTGACCACTCATGGTCTTACAGGTACCTGTCTTGACGTCCCATAGTCTCACCGTATAATCTCCACTTCCCGATACGATGAACTCTGAATCACTGGATATAGCCACAGAGCATACTGAACTAGTGTGACTACTCATGGTCTTACAGGTACCTGTCTTGACGTCCCATAGTCTCACCGTACAATCTCCACTTCCCGATACGATGTACTCTGAATCACTGGATATAGCCACAGATCATACAGAACTAGTGTGACCACTCATGGTCTTACAGGTACCTGTCTTGACGTCCCATAATCTCACAGTCTTATCTCCACTTCCGATACGATGAACTCTGAATCACTGGATATAGCCATAGCATATACTTAATTTGTGTGACCACTCATGGTCTTACAGGTACCTGTCTTGACGTCCCATAGTCTCACAGTCTTATCTCAACTTCCCGATACATGAACTCTGAATCACTGGATATAGCCACAGCATATACTTAATTTGTGTGACCACTAATGGTCTTACAGGTACCTGTCTTGACGTCCCATAGTCTCACCGTCTTATCTTCACTTCCCGATACGATGAACTCTGAATCACTGGATATAGCCACAGCATATACAACACTAGTGTGACCACTCATGGTCTTACAGGTACCTGTCTTGACGTCCCATAGTCTCACCGTCTTATCATGACTTCCCGATACGATGAACTCTGAATCACTGGATATAGCCACAGATCATACAGAATTAGTGTGACCACTCATGGTCTTACAGGTACCTGTCTTGACGTCCCATAGTCTCACCGTCTTATCTGCACTTCCCGATACGATGAACTCTGAATCACTGGATATAGCCATAGCATATACTTAATTAGTGTGACCACTCATGGTCTTACAGGTACCTGTCTTGACGTCCCATAGTCTCACCGTATAATCTCCACTTCCCGATACGATGAACTCTGAATCACTGGATATAGCCACAGCATATACAACACTAGTGTGACCACTCATGGTCTTACAGGTACCTGTCTTGACGTCCCATAGTCTCACCGTACAATCTCCACTTCCCGATACGATGAACTCTGAATCACTGGATATAGCCATAGCATATACTTAATTTGTGTGACCACTCATGGTCTTACAGGTACCTGTCTTGACGTCCCATAGTCTCACCGTCTAATCATAACTTCCAGATACGATTAACTCTGAATCACTGGATATAGCAACAGCATATACACAACTAGTGTGACCACTCATGGTCTTACAGGTACCTGTCTTGACGTCCCATAGTCTCACCGTCTAATCATAACTTCCCGATATGATGAACTCTGAATCAATGGATATATCCACAGATAATACATAACTAGTGTGACCACTCATGGTCTTACAGGTACCTGTCTTGACGTCCCATAGTCTCACCGTATTATCATAACTTCCAGATACGATTAACTCTGAATCACTGGATATAGCAACAGCATATACACAACTAGTGTGACCACTCATGGTCTTACAGGTACCTGTCTTGACGTCCCATAGTCTCACCGTATTATCTCCACTTCCCGATACGATGAACTCTGAATCACTGGATATAGCCACAGCATATACAACACTAGTGTGACCACTCATGGTCTTACAGGTACCTGTCTTGACGTCCCATAGTCTCACCGTATAATCTCCACTTCCCGATACGATGAACTCTGAATCACTGGATATAGCCACAGAGCATACTGAACTAGTGTGACTACTCATGGTCTTACAGGTACCTGTCTTGACGTCCCATAGTCTCACCGTACAATCTCCACTTCTCGATACGATGAACTCTGAATCACTGGATATATCCACAGATCATACAGAACTAGTGTGACCACTAATGGTCTTACAGGTACCTGTCTTGACGTCCCATAGTCTCACCGTATTATCTCCACTTCCCGATACGATGTACTCTGAATCACTGGATATAGCCACAGATCATACAGAACTAGTGTGACCACTAATGGTCTTACAGGTACCTGTCTTGACGTCCCATAGTCTCACCGTATAATCTCCACTTCCCGATACGATAAACTCTGAATCACTGGATATAGCCACAGAGCATACTGAACTAGTGTGACTACTCATGGTCTTACAGGTACCTGTCTTGACGTCCCATAGTCTCACCGTACAATCTCCACTTCTCGATACGATGAACTCTGAATCACTGGATATATCCACAGATCATACAGAACTAGTGTGACCACTAATGGTCTTACAGGTACCTGTCTTGACGTCCCATAGTCTCACCGTATTATCTCCACTTCCCGATACGATGAACTCTGAATCACTGGATATAGCCACAGAGCATACTGAACTAGTGTGACTACTCATGGTCTTACAGGTACCTGTCTTGACGTCCCATAGTCTCACCGTACAATCTCCACTTCCCGATACGATGTACTCTGAATCACTGGATATAGCCACAGATCATACAGAACTAGTGTGACCACTCATGGTCTTACAGGTACCTGTCTTGACGTCCCATAGTCTCACCGTCTTATCTCCACTTCCCGATACGATGAACTCTGAATCACTGGATATAGCCACAGCATATACAACACTAGTGTGACCACTCATGGTCTTACAGGTACCTGTCTTGACGTCCCATAGTCTCACCGTCTTATCTCAACTTCCCGATACGATGAACTCTGAATCACTGAATATAGCCACAGATCATACATCACTAATATGACCACTCATGGTCTTACAGGTACCTGTCTTGACGTCCCATAGTCTCACCGTCTTATCTCCACTTCCCGATACGATGAACTCTGAATCACTGGATATAGCCACAGCATATACAACACTAGTGTGACCACTCATGGTCTTACAGGTACCTGTCTTGACGTCCCATAGTCTCACCGTCTTATCTCAACTTCCCGATACGATGAACTCTGAATCACTGGATATAGCCACAGCATATACAACACTAGTGTGACTACTCATGGTCTTACAGGTACCTGTCTTGACGTCCCATAGTCTCACCGTCTAATCATAACTTCCAGATACGATTAACTCTGAATCACTGGATATAGCCATAGCATATACTTAATTAGTGTGACCACTCATGGTCTTACAGGTACCTGTCTTGACGTCCCATAGTCTCACCGTCTAATCATAACTTCCCGATATGATGAACTCTGAATCAATGGATATATCCACAGATAATACATAACTAGTGTGACTACTCATGGTCTTACAGGTACCTGTCTTGACGTCCCATAGTCTCACCGTCTTATCTCCACTTCCCGATACGATGAACTCTGAATCACTGGATATAGCCACAGCATATACAACACTAGTGTGACCACTCATGGTCTTACAGGTACCTGTCTTGACGTCCCATAGTCTCACCGTCTAATCTCCACTTCCCGATACGATGAACTCTGAATCACTGGATATATCCACAGATCATACAGAACTAGTGTGACCACTAATGGTCTTACAGGTACCTGTCTTGACGTCCCATAGTCTCACCGTATTATCTCCACTTCCCGATACGATGAACTCTGAATCACTGGATATAGCCACAGCATATACATCACTAATATGACCACTCATGGTCTTACAGGTACCTGTCTTGACGTCCCATAGTCTCACCGTACAATCTCCACTTCCCGATACGATGAACTCTGAATCACTGGATATAGCCACAGCATATACTTAATTTGTGTGACCACTCATGGTCTTACAGGTACCTGTCTTGACGTCCCATAGTCTCACCGTACAATCTCCACTTCCCGATACGATGAACTCTGAATCTCTGGATATAGCCACAGATCATACATAATGTGTGTGACCACTCATGGTCTTACAGGTACCTGTCTTGACGTCCCATAGTCTCACCGTCTTATCTCCACTTCCCGATACGATGAACTCTGAATCACTGGATATAGCCACAGCATATACAACACTAGTGTGACCACTCATGGTCTTACAGGTACCTGTCTTGACGTCCCATAGTCTCACCGTCTAATCATAACTTCCCGATATGATGAACTCTGAATCACTGGATATAGCCACAGATCATACATAATGTGTGTGAACACTCATGGTCTTACAGGTACCTGTCTTGACGTCCCATAATCTCACAGTCTTATCTCAACTTCCCGATACGATGAACTCTGAATCACTGGATATAGCCACAGCATATACAACACTAGTGTGACCACTCATGGTCTTACAGGTACCTGTCTTGACGTCCCATAGTCTCACCGTCTTATCTCCACTTCCCGATACGATGAACTCTGAATCACTGGATATAGCCACAGATCATACAGAACTAGTGTGACCACTCATGGTCTTACAGGTACCTGTCTTGACGTCCCATAGTCTCACCGTCTTATCTCCACTTCCCGATACGATGAACTCTGAATCACTGGATATAGCCACAGCATATACAACACTAGTGTGACCACTCATGGTCTTACAGGTACCTGTCTTGACGTCCCATAATCTCACAGTCTTATCTCAACTTCCCGATACGATGAACTCTGAATCACTGGATATAGCCATAGCATATACTTAATTTGTGTGACCACTCATGGTCTTACAGGTACCTGTCTTGACGTCCCATAGTCTCACCGTATAATCTCCACTTCCCGATACGATGAACTCTGAATCACTGGATATAGCCACAGCATATACAACACTAGTGTGACCACTCATGGTCTTACAGGTACCTGTCTTGACGTCCCATAGTCTCACCGTATAATCTCCACTTCCCGATACGATGAACTCTGAATCACTGGATATAGCCACAGCATATACAACACTAGTGTGACCACTCATGGTCTTACAGGTACCTGTCTTGACGTCCCATAGTCTCACCGTCTTATCTCCACTTCCCGATACGATGAACTCTGAATCACTGGATATAGCCACAGCATATACAACACTAGTGTGACCACTCATGGTCTTACAGGTACCTGTCTTGACGTCCCATAATCTCACAGTCTTATCTCAACTTCCCGATACGATGAACTCTGAATCACTGGATATAGCCATAGCATATACTTAATTTGTGTGACCACTCATGGTCTTACAGGTACCTGTCTTGACGTCCCATAGTCTCACCGTCTTATCTCCACTTCCCGATACGATGAACTCTGAATCACTGGATATAGCCACAGATCATACAACACTAGTGTGACCACTCATGGTCTTACAGGTACCTGTCTTGACGTCCCATAGTCTCACCGTATAATCTCCACTTCCCGATACGATGAACTCTGAATCACTGGATATAGCCATAGCATATACTTAATTAGTGTGACCACTCATGGTCTTACAGGTACCTGTCTTGACGTCCCATAGTCTCACCGTATTATCTCCACTTCCCGATACGATGAACTCTGAATCACTGGATATAGCCACAGCATATACAACACTAGTGTGACCACTCATGGTCTTACAGGTACCTGTCTTGACGTCCCATAGTCTCACCGTCTTATCTCAACTTCCCGATACGATGAACTCTGAATCACTGGATATAGCCACAGCATATACAACACTAGTGTGACTACTCATGGTCTTACAGGTACCTGTCTTGACGTCCCATAGTCTCACCGTCTAATCATAACTTCCAGATACGATTAACTCTGAATCACTGGATATAGCCATAGCATATACTTAATTAGTGTGACCACTCATGGTCTTACAGGTACCTGTCTTGACGTCCCATAGTCTCACCGTCTAATCATAACTTCCCGATATGATGAACTCTGAATCAATGGATATATCCACAGATAATACATAACTAGTGTGACTACTCATGGTCTTACAGGTACCTGTCTTGACGTCCCATAGTCTCACCGTCTTATCTCCACTTCCCGATACGATGAACTCTGAATCACTGGATATAGCCACAGCATATACAACACTAGTGTGACCACTCATGGTCTTACAGGTACCTGTCTTGACGTCCCATAGTCTCACCGTACAATCTCCACTTCCCGATACGATGAACTCTGAATCACTGGATATAGCCATAGCATATACTTAATTTGTGTGACCACTCATGGTCTTACAGGTACCTGTCTTGACGTCCCATAGTCTCACCGTCTAATCATAACTTCCAGATACGATTAACTCTGAATCACTGGATATAGCAACAGCATATACACAACTAGTGTGACCACTCATGGTCTTACAGGTACCTGTCTTGACGTCCCATAGTCTCACCGTCTAATCATAACTTCCCGATATGATGAACTCTGAATCAATGGATATATCCACAGATAATACATAACTAGTGTGACTACTCATGGTCTTACAGGTACCTGTCTTGACGTCCCATAGTCTCACCGTCTAATCATAACTTCCAGATACGATTAACTCTGAATCACTGGATATAGCAACAGCATATACACAACTAGTGTGACCACTCATGGTCTTACAGGTACCTGTCTTGACGTCCCATAGTCTCACCGTATTATCTCCACTTCCCGATACGATGAACTCTGAATCACTGGATATAGCCACAGCATATACAACACTAGTGTGACCACTCATGGTCTTACAGGTACCTGTCTTGACGTCCCATAGTCTCACCGTATAATCTCCACTTCCCGATACGATGAACTCTGAATCACTGGATATAGCCACAGAGCATACTGAACTAGTGTGACTACTCATGGTCTTACAGGTACCTGTCTTGACGTCCCATAGTCTCACCGTACAATCTCCACTTCTCGATACGATGAACTCTGAATCACTGGATATATCCACAGATCATACAGAACTAGTGTGACCACTAATGGTCTTACAGGTACCTGTCTTGACGTCCCATAGTCTCACCGTACAATCTCCACTTCCCGATACGATGAACTCTGAATCTCTGGATATAGCCACAGATCATACATAATGTGTGTGACCACTCATGGTCTTACAGGTACCTGTCTTGACGTCCCATAGTCTCACCGTCTTATCTCCACTTCCCGATACGATGAACTCTGAATCACTGGATATAGCCACAGCATATACAACACTAGTGTGACCACTCATGGTCTTACAGGTACCTGTCTTGACGTCCCATAGTCTCACCGTCTAATCATAACTTCCCGATATGATGAACTCTGAATCACTGGATATAGCCACAGATCATACATAATGTGTGTGAACACTCATGGTCTTACAGGTACCTGTCTTGACGTCCCATAATCTCACAGTCTTATCTCAACTTCCCGATACGATGAACTCTGAATCACTGGATATAGCCACAGCATATACAACACTAGTGTGACCACTCATGGTCTTACAGGTACCTGTCTTGACGTCCCATAGTCTCACCGTCTTATCTCCACTTCCCGATACGATGAACTCTGAATCACTGGATATAGCCACAGATCATACAGAACTAGTGTGACCACTCATGGTCTTACAGGTACCTGTCTTGACGTCCCATAGTCTCACCGTCTTATCTCCACTTCCCGATACGATGAACTCTGAATCACTGGATATAGCCACAGCATATACAACACTAGTGTGACCACTCATGGTCTTACAGGTACCTGTCTTGACGTCCCATAATCTCACAGTCTTATCTCAACTTCCCGATACGATGAACTCTGAATCACTGGATATAGCCATAGCATATACTTAATTTGTGTGACCACTCATGGTCTTACAGGTACCTGTCTTGACGTCCCATAGTCTCACCGTATAATCTCCACTTCCCGATACGATGAACTCTGAATCACTGGATATAGCCACAGCATATACAACACTAGTGTGACCACTCATGGTCTTACAGGTACCTGTCTTGACGTCCCATAGTCTCACCGTATAATCTCCACTTCCCGATACGATGAACTCTGAATCACTGGATATAGCCACAGCATATACAACACTAGTGTGACCACTCATGGTCTTACAGGTACCTGTCTTGACGTCCCATAGTCTCACCGTCTTATCTCCACTTCCCGATACGATGAACTCTGAATCACTGGATATAGCCACAGCATATACAACACTAGTGTGACCACTCATGGTCTTACAGGTACCTGTCTTGACGTCCCATAATCTCACAGTCTTATCTCAACTTCCCGATACGATGAACTCTGAATCACTGGATATAGCCATAGCATATACTTAATTTGTGTGACCACTCATGGTCTTACAGGTACCTGTCTTGACGTCCCATAGTCTCACCGTCTTATCTCCACTTCCCGATACGATGAACTCTGAATCACTGGATATAGCCACAGATCATACAACACTAGTGTGACCACTCATGGTCTTACAGGTACCTGTCTTGACGTCCCATAGTCTCACCGTATAATCTCCACTTCCCGATACGATGAACTCTGAATCACTGGATATAGCCATAGCATATACTTAATTAGTGTGACCACTCATGGTCTTACAGGTACCTGTCTTGACGTCCCATAGTCTCACCGTATTATCTCCACTTCCCGATACGATGAACTCTGAATCACTGGATATAGCCACAGCATATACAACACTAGTGTGACCACTCATGGTCTTACAGGTACCTGTCTTGACGTCCCATAGTCTCACCGTCTTATCTCCACTTCCCGATACGATGAACTCTGAATCACTGGATATAGCCACAGCATATACAACACTAGTGTGACCACTCATGGTCTTACAGGTACCTGTCTTGACGTCCCATAGTCTCACCGTCTTATCTCAACTTCCCGATACGATGAACTCTGAATCACTGGATATAGCCACAGCATATACAACACTAGTGTGACTACGCATGGTCTTACAGGTACCTGTCTTGACGTCCCATAGTCTCACCGTACAATCTCCACTTCTCGATACGATGAACTCTGAATCACTGGATATATCCACAGATCATACAGAACTAGTGTGACCACTAATGGTCTTACAGGTACCTGTCTTGACGTCCCATAGTCTCACCGTATTATCTCCACTTCCCGATACGATGTACTCTGAATCACTGGATATAGCCACAGATCATACAGAACTAGTGTGACCACTAATGGTCTTACAGGTACCTGTCTTGACGTCCCATAGTCTCACCGTATAATCTCCACTTCCCGATACGATGAACTCTGAATCACTGGATATAGCCACAGAGCATACTGAACTAGTGTGACTACTCATGGTCTTACAGGTACCTGTCTTGACGTCCCATAGTCTCACCGTACAATCTCCACTTCTCGATACGATGAACTCTGAATCACTGGATATATCCACAGATCATACAGAACTAGTGTGACCACTAATGGTCTTACAGGTACCTGTCTTGACGTCCCATAGTCTCACCGTATAATCTCCACTTCCCGATACGATGTACTCTGAATCACTGGATATAGCCACAGAGCATACTGAACTAGTGTGACTACTCATGGTCTTACAGGTACCTGTCTTGACGTCCCATAGTCTCACCGTACAATCTCCACTTCCCGATACGATGTACTCTGAATCACTGGATATAGCCACAGATCATACAGAACTAGTGTGACCACTCATGGTCTTACAGGTACCTGTCTTGACGTCCCATAGTCTCACCGTCTTATCTCCACTTCCCGATACGATGAACTCTGAATCACTGGATATAGCCACAGCATATACAACACTAGTGTGACCACTCATGGTCTTACAGGTACCTGTCTTGACGTCCCATAGTCTCACCGTCTTATCTCAACTTCCCGATACGATGAACTCTGAATCACTGAATATAGCCACAGATCATACATCACTAATATGACCACTCATGGTCTTACAGGTACCTGTCTTGACGTCCCATAGTCTCACCGTCTTATCTCCACTTCCCGATACGATGAACTCTGAATCACTGGATATATCCACAGCATATACAACACTAGTGTGACCACTCATGGTCTTACAGGTACCTGTCTTGACGTCCCATAGTCTCACCGTCTTATCTCAACTTCCCGATACGATGAACTCTGAATCACTGGATATAGCCACAGCATATACAACACTAGTGTGACTACTCATGGTCTTACAGGTACCTGTCTTGACGTCCCATAGTCTCACCGTCTAATCATAACTTCCAGATACGATTAACTCTGAATCACTGGATATAGCCATAGCATATACTTAATTAGTGTGACCACTCATGGTCTTACAGGTACCTGTCTTGACGTCCCATAGTCTCACCGTCTAATCATAACTTCCCGATATGATGAACTCTGAATCAATGGATATATCCACAGATAATACATAACTAGTGTGACTACTCATGGTCTTACAGGTACCTGTCTTGACGTCCCATAATCTCACAGTCTTATCTCAACTTCCCGATACGATGAACTCTGAATCACTGGATATAGCCATAGCATATACAACACTAGTGTGACCACTCATGGTCTTACAGGTACCTGTCTTGACGTCCCATAGTCTCACCGTCTTATCTCCACTTCCCGATACGATGAACTCTGAATCACTGGATATAGCCACAGAGCATACTGAACTAGTGTGACTACTCATGGTCTTACAGGTACCTGTCTTGACGTCCCATAGTCTCACCGTCTAATCTCCACTTCCCGATACGATGAACTCTGAATCACTGGATATATCCACAGATCATACAGAACTAGTGTGACCACTAATGGTCTTACAGGTACCTGTCTTGACGTCCCATAGTCTCACCGTATTATCTCCACTTCCCGATACGATGAACTCTGAATCACTGGATATAGCCACAGCATATACATCACTAATATGACCACTCATGGTCTTACAGGTACCTGTCTTGACGTCCCATAGTCTCACCGTACAATCTCCACTTCCCGATACGATGAACTCTGAATCACTGGATATAGCCACAGCATATACTTAATTTGTGTGACCACTCATGGTCTTACAGGTACCTGTCTTGACGTCCCATAGTCTCACCGTACAATCTCCACTTCCCGATACGATGAACTCTGAATCTCTGGATATAGCCACAGATCATACATAATGTGTGTGACCACTCATGGTCTTACAGGTACCTGTCTTGACGTCCCATAGTCTCACCGTCTTATCTCCACTTCCCGATACGATGAACTCTGAATCACTGGATATAGCCACAGCATATACAACACTAGTGTGACCACTCATGGTCTTACAGGTACCTGTCTTGACGTCCCATAGTCTCACCGTCTAATCATAACTTCCCGATATGATGAACTCTGAATCACTGGATATAGCCACAGATCATACATAATGTGTGTGAACACTCATGGTCTTACAGGTACCTGTCTTGACGTCCCATAATCTCACAGTCTTATCTCAACTTCCCGATACGATGAACTCTGAATCACTGGATATAGCCACAGCATATACAACACTAGTGTGACCACTCATGGTCTTACAGGTACCTGTCTTGACGTCCCATAGTCTCACCGTCTTATCTCCACTTCCCGATACGATGAACTCTGAATCACTGGATATAGCCACAGATCATACAGAACTAGTGTGACCACTCATGGTCTTACAGGTACCTGTCTTGACGTCCCATAGTCTCACCGTCTTATCTCCACTTCCCGATACGATGAACTCTGAATCACTGGATATAGCCACAGCATATACAACACTAGTGTGACCACTCATGGTCTTACAGGTACCTGTCTTGACGTCCCATAATCTCACAGTCTTATCTCAACTTCCCGATACGATGAACTCTGAATCACTGGATATAGCCATAGCATATACTTAATTTGTGTGACCACTCATGGTCTTACAGGTACCTGTCTTGACGTCCCATAGTCTCACCGTATAATCTCCACTTCCCGATACGATGAACTCTGAATCACTGGATATAGCCACAGCATATACAACACTAGTGTGACCACTCATGGTCTTACAGGTACCTGTCTTGACGTCCCATAGTCTCACCGTATAATCTCCACTTCCCGATACGATGAACTCTGAATCACTGGATATAGCCACAGCATATACAACACTAGTGTGACCACTCATGGTCTTACAGGTACCTGTCTTGACGTCCCATAGTCTCACCGTCTTATCTCCACTTCCCGATACGATGAACTCTGAATCACTGGATATAGCCACAGCATATACAACACTAGTGTGACCACTCATGGTCTTACAGGTACCTGTCTTGACGTCCCATAATCTCACAGTCTTATCTCAACTTCCCGATACGATGAACTCTGAATCACTGGATATAGCCATAGCATATACTTAATTTGTGTGACCACTCATGGTCTTACAGGTACCTGTCTTGACGTCCCATAGTCTCACCGTCTTATCTCCACTTCCCGATACGATGAACTCTGAATCACTGGATATAGCCACAGATCATACAACACTAGTGTGACCACTCATGGTCTTACAGGTACCTGTCTTGACGTCCCATAGTCTCACCGTATAATCTCCACTTCCCGATACGATGAACTCTGAATCACTGGATATAGCCATAGCATATACTTAATTAGTGTGACCACTCATGGTCTTACAGGTACCTGTCTTGACGTCCCATAGTCTCACCGTCTTATCTCCACTTCCGATACGATGAACTCTGAATCACTGGATATAGCCATAGCATATACTTAATTTGTGTGACCACTCATGGTCTTACAGGTACCTGTCTTGACGTCCCATAGTCTCACCGTCTTATCTCAACTTCCCGATACATGAACTCTGAATCACTGGATATAGCCACAGATCATACTTAATTTGTGTGACCACTCATGGTCTTACAGGTACCTGTCTTGACGTCCCATAGTCTCACCGTCTTATCTCCACTTCCCGATACGATGAACTCTGAATCACTGGATATAGCCACAGAGCATACTGAACTAGTGTGACCACTAATGGTCTTACAGGTACCTGTCTTGACGTCCCATAGTCTCACCGTCTTATCTCCACTTCCGATACGATGAACTCTGAATCACTGGATATAGCCATAGCATATACTTAATTTGTGTGACCACTCATGGTCTTACAGGTACCTGTCTTGACGTCCCATAGTCTCACCGTCTTATCTCAACTTCCCGATACATGAACTCTGAATCACTGGATATAGCCACAGATCATACTTAATTTGTGTGACCACTCATGGTCTTACAGGTACCTGTCTTGACGTCCCATAGTCTCACCGTCTTATCTCCACTTCCCGATACGATGAACTCTGAATCACTGGATATAGCCACAGCATATACAACACTAGTGTGACCACTCATGGTCTTACAGGTACCTGTCTTGACGTCCCATAGTCTCACCGTCTTATCATGACTTCCCGATACGATGAACTCTGAATCACTGGATATAGCCACAGATCATACAGAATTAGTGTGACCACTCATGGTCTTACAGGTACCTGTCTTGACGTCCCATAGTCTCACCGTCTTATCTGCACTTCCCGATACGATGAACTCTGAATCACTGGATATAGCCATAGCATATACTTAATTAGTGTGACCACTCATGGTCTTACAGGTACCTGTCTTGACGTCCCATAGTCTCACCGTATAATCTCCACTTCCCGATACGATGAACTCTGAATCACTGGATATAGCCACAGCATATACAACACTAGTGTGACCACTCATGGTCTTACAGGTACCTGTCTTGACGTCCCATAGTCTCACCGTACAATCTCCACTTCCCGATACGATGAACTCTGAATCACTGGATATAGCCATAGCATATACTTAATTTGTGTGACCACTCATGGTCTTACAGGTACCTGTCTTGACGTCCCATAGTCTCACCGTCTAATCATAACTTCCAGATACGATTAACTCTGAATCACTGGATATAGCAACAGCATATACACAACTAGTGTGACCACTCATGGTCTTACAGGTACCTGTCTTGACGTCCCATAGTCTCACCGTATAATCTCCACTTCCCGATACGATGAACTCTGAATCACTGGATATAGCCACAGAGCATACTGAACTAGTGTGACTACTCATGGTCTTACAGGTACCTGTCTTGACGTCCCATAGTCTCACCGTACAATCTCCACTTCCCGATACGATGTACTCTGAATCACTGGATATAGCCACAGATCATACAGAACTAGTGTGACCACTCATGGTCTTACAGGTACCTGTCTTGACGTCCCATAATCTCACAGTCTTATCTCCACTTCCGATACGATGAACTCTGAATCACTGGATATAGCCATAGCATATACTTAATTTGTGTGACCACTCATGGTCTTACAGGTACCTGTCTTGACGTCCCATAGTCTCACCGTCTTATCTCAACTTCCCGATACATGAACTCTGAATCACTGGATATAGCCACAGATCATACAGAACTAGTGTGACCACTAATAGTCTTACAGGTACCTGTCTTGACGTCCCATAGTCTCACCGTCTTATCTCCACTTCCCGATACGATGAACTCTGAATCAATGGATATATCCACAGATAATACATAACTAGTGTGACTACTCATGGTCTTACAGGTACCTGTCTTGACGTCCCATAGTCTCACCGTCTAATCATAACTTCCAGATACGATTAACTCTGAATCACTGGATATAGCAACAGCATATACACAACTAGTGTGACCACTCATGGTCTTACAGGTACCTGTCTTGACGTCCCATAGTCTCACCGTATTATCTCCACTTCCCGATACGATGAACTCTGAATCACTGGATATAGCCACAGCATATACAACACTAGTGTGACCACTCATGGTCTTACAGGTACCTGTCTTGACGTCCCATAGTCTCACCGTACAATCTCCACTTCCCGATACGATGAACTCTGAATCACTGGATATAGCCACAGCATATACAACACTAGTGTGACCACTCATGGTCTTACAGGTACCTGTCTTGACGTCCCATAGTCTCACCGTATAATCTCCACTTCCCGATACGATGAACTCTGAATCACTGGATATAGCCACAGAGCATACTGAACTAGTGTGACTACTCATGGTCTTACAGGTACCTGTCTTGACGTCCCATAGTCTCACCGTACAATCTCCACTTCCCGATACGATGTACTCTGAATCACTGGATATAGCCACAGATCATACAGAACTAGTGTGACCACTCATGGTCTTACAGGTACCTGTCTTGACGTCCCATAATCTCACAGTCTTATCTCCACTTCCGATACGATGAACTCTGAATCACTGGATATAGCCATAGCATATACTTAATTTGTGTGACCACTCATGGTCTTACAGGTACCTGTCTTGACGTCCCATAGTCTCACCGTCTTATCTCAACTTCCCGATACATGAACTCTGAATGACTGGATATAGCCACAGATCATACAGAACTAGTGTGACCACTAATGGTCTTACAGGTACCTGTCTTGACGTCCCATAGTCTCACCGTCTTATCTCCACTTCCCGATACGATGAACTCTGAATCACTGGATATAGCCACAGCATATACAACACTAGTGTGACCACTCATGGTCTTACAGGTACCTGTCTTGACGTCCCATAGTCTCACCGTCTTATCATGACTTCCCGATACGATGAACTCTGAATCACTGGATATAGCCACAGATCATACAGAATTAGTGTGACCACTCATGGTCTTACAGGTACCTGTCTTGACGTCCCATAGTCTCACCGTCTTATCTGCACTTCCCGATACGATGAACTCTGAATCACTGGATATAGCCATAGCATATACTTAATTAGTGTGACCACTCATGGTCTTACAGGTACCTGTCTTGACGTCCCATAGTTTCACCGTATAATCTCCACTTCCCGATACGATGAACTCTGAATCACTGGATATAGCCACAGCATATACAACACTAGTGTGACCACTCATGGTCTTACAGGTACCTGTCTTGACGTCCCATAGTCTCACCGTACAATCTCCACTTCCCGATACGATGAACTCTGAATCACTGGATATAGCCATAGCATATACTTAATTTGTGTGACCACTCATGGTCTTACAGGTACCTGTCTTGACGTCCCATAGTCTCACCGTCTAATCATAACTTCCAGATACGATTAACTCTGAATCACTGGATATAGCAACAGCATATACACAACTAGTGTGACCACTCATGGTCTTACAGGTACCTGTCTTGACGTCCCATAGTCTCACCGTCTAATCATAACTTCCCGATATGATGAACTCTGAATCAATGGATATATCCACAGATAATACATAACTAGTGTGACTACTCATGGTCTTACAGGTACCTGTCTTGACGTCCCATAGTCTCACCGTCTAATCATAACTTCCAGATACGATTAACTCTGAATCACTGGATATAGCAACAGCATATACACAACTAGTGTGACCACTCATGGTCTTACAGGTACCTGTCTTGACGTCCCATAGTCTCACCGTATTATCTCCACTTCCCGATACGATGAACTCTGAATCACTGGATATAGCCACAGCATATACAACACTAGTGTGACCACTCATGGTCTTACAGGTACCTGTCTTGACGTCCCATAGTCTCACCGTATAATCTCCACTTCCCGATACGATGAACTCTGAATCACTGGATATAGCCACAGAGCATACTGAACTAGTGTGACTACTCATGGTCTTACAGGTACCTGTCTTGACGTCCCATAGTCTCACCGTACAATCTCCACTTCTCGATACGATGAACTCTGAATCACTGGATATATCCACAGATCATACAGAACTAGTGTGACCACTAATGGTCTTACAGGTACCTGTCTTGACGTCCCATAGTCTCACCGTATTATCTCCACTTCCCGATACGATGTACTCTGAATCACTGGATATAGCCACAGATCATACAGAACTAGTGTGACCACTAATGGTCTTACAGGTACCTGTCTTGACGTCCCATAGTCTCACCGTATAATCTCCACTTCCCGATACGATGAACTCTGAATCACTGGATATAGCCACAGAGCATACTGAACTAGTGTGACTACTCATGGTCTTACAGGTACCTGTCTTGACGTCCCATAGTCTCACCGTACAATCTCCACTTCTCGATACGATGAACTCTGAATCACTGGATATAGCCACAGCATATACAGAACTAGTGTGACCACTAATGGTCTTACAGGTACCTGTCTTGACGTCCCATAGTCTCACCGTATAATCTCCACTTCCCGATACGATGAACTCTGAATCACTGGATATAGCCACAGAGCATACTGAACTAGTGTGACTACTCATGGTCTTACAGGTACCTGTCTTGACGTCCCATAGTCTCACCGTACAATCTCCACTTCCCGATACGATGTACTCTGAATCACTGGATATATCCACAGATCATACATAATGTGTGTGACCACTCATGGTCTTACAGGTACCTGTCTTGACGTCCCATAGTCTCACCGTATAATCTCCACTTCCCGATATGATGAACTCTGAATCACTGGATATAGCCACAGATCATACATAATGTGTGTGACCACTCATGGTCTTACAGGTACCTGTCTTGACGTCCCATAGTCTCACCGTATAATCTCCACTTCCCGATACGATGAACTCTGAATCACTGGATATAGCCACAGCATATACAACACTAGTGTGACTACTCATGGTCTTACAGGTACCTGTCTTGACGTCCCATAGTCTCACCGTCTAATCATAACTTCCAGATACGATTAACTCTGAATCACTGGATATAGCCACAGCATATACACAACTAGTGTGACCACTCATGGTCTTACAGGTACCTGTCTTGACGTCCCATAGTCTCACCGTCTAATCATAACTTCCCGATATGATGAACTCTGAATCAATGGATATATCCACAGATAATACATAACTAGTGTGACTACTCATGGTCTTACAGGTACCTGTCTTGACGTCCCATAGTCTCACCGTATTATCTCCACTTCCCGATACGATGAACTCTGAATCACTGGATATAGCCACAGAGCATACTGAACTAGTGTGACTACTCATGGTCTTACAGGTACCTGTCTTGACGTCCCATAGTCTCACCGTCTAATCTCCACTTCCCGATACGATGAACTCTGAATCACTGGATATATCCACAGATCATACAGAACTAGTGTGACCACTAATGGTCTTACAGGTACCTGTCTTGACGTCCCATAGTCTCACCGTATTATCTCCACTTCCCGATACGATGAACTCTGAATCACTGGATATAGCCACAGCATATACATCACTAATATGACCACTCATGGTCTTACAGGTACCTGTCTTGACGTCCCATAGTCTCACCGTACAATCTCCACTTCCCGATACGATGAACTCTGAATCACTGGATATAGCCACAGCATATACTTAATTTGTGTGACCACTCATGGTCTTACAGGTACCTGTCTTGACGTCCCATAGTCTCACCGTACAATCTCCACTTCCCGATACGATGAACTCTGAATCTCTGGATATAGCCACAGATCATACATAATGTGTGTGACCACTCATGGTCTTACAGGTACCTGTCTTGACGTCCCATAGTCTCACCGTCTTATCTCCACTTCCCGATACGATGAACTCTGAATCACTGGATATAGCCACAGCATATACAACACTAGTGTGACCACTCATGGTCTTACAGGTACCTGTCTTGACGTCCCATAGTCTCACCGTCTTATCTCCACTTCCCGATACGATGAACTCTGAATCACTGGATATAGCCACAGATAATACACAACTAGTGTGACTACTCATGGTCTTACAGGTACCTGTCTTGACGTCCCATAGTCTCACCGTATTATCTCCACTTCCCGATACGATGAACTCTGAATCACTGGATATAGCCACAGCATATACAACACTAGTGTGACCACTCATGGTCTTACAGGTACCTGTCTTGACGTACCATAGTCTCACCGTCTTATCTCCACTTCCCGATACGATGAACTCTGAATCACTGGATATAGCCACAGATCATACATAACTAGTGTGACTACTCATGGTCTTACAGGTACCTGTCTTGACGTCCCATAGTCTCACCGTATAATCTCCACTTCCCGATACGATGAACTCTGAATCACTGAATATAGCCACAGATCATACATCACTAGTGTGACCACTCATGGTCTTACAGGTACCTGTCTTGACGTCCCATAGTCTCACCGTATAATCATAACTTCCCGATACGATGAACTCTGAATCACTGAATATAGCCACAGATCATACATCACTAGTGTGACCACTCATGGTCTTACAGGTACCTGTCTTGACGTCCCATAGTCTCACCGTATTATCTCCACTTCCCGATACGATGAACTCTGAATCACTGGATATAGCCACAGCATATACAACACTAGTGTGACCACTCATGGTCTTACAGGTACCTGTCTTGACGTCCCATAGTCTCACCGTACAATCTCCACTTCCCGATACGATGAACTCTGAATCACTGGATATAGCCACAGATCATACATAATGTGTGTGACCACTCATGGTCTTACAGGTACCTGTCTTGACGTCCCATAGTCTCACCGTCTTATCTCCACTTCCCGATACGATGAACTCTGAATCACTGGATATAGCCACAGCATATACAACACTAGTGTGACCACTCATGGTCTTACAGGTACCTGTCTTGACGTCCCATAGTCTCACCGTACAATCTCCACTTCCCGATACGATGTACTCTGAATCACTGGATATAGCCACAGCATATACAACACTAGTGTGACCACTCATGGTCTTACAGGTACCTGTCTTGACGTCCCATAATCTCACAGTCTTATCTCAACTTCCCGATACGATGAACTCTGAATCACTGGATATAGCCACAGATCATACACAACTAGTTTGACCACTCATGGTCTTACAGGTACCTGTCTTGACGTCCCATAGTCTCACCGTACAATCTCCACTTCCCGATACGATGAACTCTGAATCACTGGATATAGCCACAGATCATACATAATGTGTGTGACCACTCATGGTCTTACAGGTACCTGTCTTGACGTCCCATAGTCTCACCGTCTTATCTCCACTTCCCGATACGATGAACTCTGAATCACTGGATATAGCCACAGCATATACAACACTAGTGTGACCACTCATGGTCTTACAGGTACCTGTCTTGACGTCCCATAGTCTCACCGTACAATCTCCACTTCCCGATACGATGTACTCTGAATCACTGGATATAGCCACAGATCATACAGAACTAGTGTGACCACTCATGGTCTTACAGGTACCTGTCTTGACGTCCCATAGTCTCACCGTATTATCTCCACTTCCCGATACGATGAACTCTGAATCACTGGATATAGCCACAGATCATACAGAACTAGTGTGACCACTCATGGTCTTACAGGTACCTGTCTTGACGTCCCATAGTCTCACCGTCTTATCTGCACTTCCCGATACGATGAACTCTGAATCACTGGATATATCCACAGATCATACATAATGTGTGTGACCACTCATGGTCTTACAGGTACCTGTCTTGACGTCCCATAGTCTCACCGTATAATCTCCACTTCCCGATATGATGAACTCTGAATCACTGGATATAGCCACAGATCATACATAATGTGTGTGACCACTCATGGTCTTACAGGTACCTGTCTTGACGTCCCATAGTCTCACCGTATAATCTCCACTTCCCGATACGATGAACTCTGAATCACTGAATATAGCCACAGATCATACATCACTAATATGACCACTCATGGTCTTACAGGTACCTGTCTTGACGTCCCATAGTCTCACCGTCTTATCTCAACTTCCCGATACGATGAACTCTGAATCACTGAATATAGCCACAGCATATACACAACTAGTGTGACCACTCATGGTCTTACAGGTACCTGTCTTGACGTCCCATAGTCTCACCGTCTAATCATAACTTCCCGATATGATGAACTCTGAATCAATGGATATAGCCACAGATAATACATATCTAGTGTGACTACTCATGGTCTTACAGGTACCTGTCTTGACGTCCCATAGTCTCACCGTATAATCTCCACTTCCCGATACGATGAACTCTGAATCACTGGATATAGCAACAGCATATACACAACTAGTGTGACCACTCATGGTCTTACAGGTACCTGTCTTGACGTCCCATAGTCTCACCGTCTAATCATAACTTCCAGATACGATTAACTCTGAATCACTGGATATAGCAACAGCATATACACAACTAGTGTGACCACTCATGGTCTTACATGTACCTGTCTTGACGTCCCATAGTCTCACCGTCTAATCATAACTTCCCGATATGATGAACTCTGAATCAATGGATATATCCACAGATAATACAGAACTAGTGTGACCACTCATGGTCTTACAGGTACCTGTCTTGACGTCCCATAGTCTCACCGTATTATCTCCACTTCCCGATACGATGAACTCTGAATCACTGGATATAGCCACAGCATATACAACACTAGTGTGACCACTCATGGTCTTACAGGTACCTGTCTTGACGTCCCATAGTCTCACCGTATAATCTCCACTTCCCGATACGATGAACTCTGAATCACTGGATATAGCCACAGAGCATACTGAACTAGTGTGACTACTCATGGTCTTACAGGTACCTGTCTTGACGTCCCATAGTCTCACCGTCAAATCTCCACTTCCCGATACGATGAACTCTGAATCACTGGATATAGCCATAAGATATACTTAATTTGTGTGACCACTCATGGTCTTACAGGTACCTGTCTTGACGTACCATAGTCTCACCGTCTTATCTCAACTTCCCGATATGATGAACTCTGAATCACTGGATATAGCCACAGATAATACACAACTAGTGTGACTACTCATGGTCTTACAGGTACCTGTCTTGACGTCCCATAGTCTCACCGTATAATCATAACTTCCCGATACGATGAACTCTGAATCACTGAATATAGCCACAGATCATACAGAACTAGTGTGACCACTCATGGTCTTACAGGTACCTGTCTTGACGTCCCATAGTCTCACCGTATAATCTCCACTTCCCGATACGATGAACTCTGAATCACTGGATATATCCACAGATCATACAGAACTAGTGTGACCACTAATGGTCTTACAGGTACCTGTCTTGACGTCCCATAGTCTCACCGTACAATCTCCACTTCCCGATACGATGAACTCTGAATCACTGGATATAGCCACAGATCATACAGAACTAGTGTGACCACTCATGGTCTTACAGGTACCTGTCTTGACGTCCCATAGTCTCACCGTCTTATCTCCACTTCCCGATACGATGAACTCTGAATCACTGGATATAGCCACAGCATATACATCACTAATATGACCACTCATGGTCTTACAGGTACCTGTCTTGACGTCCCATAGTCTCACCGTACAATCTCCACTTCCCGATACGATGTACTCTGAATCACTGGATATAGCCACAGATCATACAGAACTAGTGTGACCACTCATGGTCTTACAGGTACCTGTCTTGACGTCCCATAGTCTCACCGTATTATCTCCACTTCCCGATACGATGAACTCTGAATCACTGGATATAGCCACAGCATATACAACACTAGTGTGACCACTCATGGTCTTACAGGTACCTGTCTTGACGTCCCATAGTCTCACCGTATAATCTCCACTTCCCGATACGATGAACTCTGAATCACTGGATATAGCCACAGCATATACAGAACTAGTGTGACCACTCATGGTCTTACAGGTACCTGTCTTGACGTCCCATAGTCTCACCGTATAATCTCCACTTCCCGATACGATGAACTCTGAATCACTGGATATAGCCACAGATCATACAGAACTAGTGTGACCACTCATGGTCTTACAGGTACCTGTCTTGACGTCCCATAGTCTCACCGTATAATCTCCACTTCCCGATACGATGAACTCTGAATCACTGGATATAGCCACAGCATATACAACACTAGTGTGACCACTCATGGTCTTACAGGTACCTGTCTTGACGTCCCATAGTCTCACCGTATTATCATAACTTCCCGATACGATGAACTCTGAATCACTGGATATAGCCACAGATCATACAGAACTAGTGTGACCACTCATGGTCTTACAGGTACCTGTCTTGACGTCCCATAGTCTCACCGTACAATCTCCACTTCCCGATACGATGAACTCTGAATCACTGAATATAGCCACAGATCATACATCACTAGTGTGACCACTCATGGTCTTACAGGTACCTGTCTTGACGTCCCATAGTCTCACCGTATAATCTCCACTTCCCGATACGATGAACTCTGAATCACTGGATATATCCACAGATCATACAGAACTAGTGTGACCACTAATGGTCTTACAGGTACCTGTCTTGACGTCCCATAGTCTCACCGTATTATCTCCACTTCCCGATACGATGAACTCTGAATCACTGGATATAGCCACAGCATATACATCACTAATATGACCACTCATGGTCTTACAGGTACCTGTCTTGACGTCCCATAGTCTCACCGTACAATCTCCACTTCCCGATACGATGTACTCTGAATCACTGGATATAGCCATAGCATATACTTAATTTGTGTGACCACTCATGGTCTTACAGGTACCTGTCTTGACGTCCCATAGTCTCACCGTATTATCTCCACTTCCCGATACGATGAACTCTGAATCACTGGATATAGCCACAGATCATACAGAACTAGTGTGACCACTCATGGTCTTACAGGTACCTGTCTTGACGTCCCATAGTCTCACCGTCTTATCTGCACTTCCCGATATGATGAACTCTGAATCACTGGATATAGCCACAGATCATACATAATGTGTGTGACCACTCATGGTCTTACAGGTACCTGTCTTGACGTCCAATAGTCTCACCGTATTATCATAACTTCCCGATACGATGTACTCTGAATCACTGGATATAGCCACAGATCATATATAATGTGTGTGAACACTCATGGTCTTACAGGTACCTGTCTTGACGTCCCATAGTCTCACAGTCTTATCTCAACTTCCCGATACGATGAACTCTGAATCACTGGATATAGCCACAGATCATACATCACTAATATGACCACTCATGGTCTTACAGGTACCTGTCTTGACGTCCCATAGTCTCACCGTCTTATCTCAACTTCCCGATACATGAACTCTGAATCACTGGATATAGACACAGATCATACAGAACTAGTGTGACCACTAATGGTCTTACAGGTACCTGTCTTGACGTCCCATAGTCTCACCGTATAATCTCCACTTCCAGATACGATGAACTCTGAATCACTGGATATAGCAACAGCATATAAACAACTAGTGTGACCACTCATGGTCTTACAGGTACCTGTCTTGACGTCCCATAGTCTCACCGTCTAATCATAACTTCCAGATACGATTAACTCTGAATCACTGAATATAGCCACAGCATATACAACACTAGTGTGACCACTCATGGTCTTACAGGTACCTGTCTTGACGTCCCATAGTCTCACCGTCTAATCATAACTTCCCGATATGATGAACTCTGAATCATTGGATATATCCACAGATAATACATATCTAGTGTGACTACTCATGGTCTTACAGGTACCTGTCTTGACGTCCCATAGTCTCACCGTATAATCTCCACTTCCCGATACGATGAACTCTGAATCACTGAATATAGCCACAGATCATACATCACTAGTGTGACCACTCATGGTCTTACAGGTACCTGTCTTGACGTCCCATAGTCTCACCGTATTATCTCCACTTCCCGATACGATGAACTCTGAATCACTGGATATAGCCACAGCATATACAACACTAGTGTGACCACTCATGGTCTTACAGGTACCTGTCTTGACGTCCCATAATCTCACCGTATAATCTCCACTTCCCGATACGATGAACTCTGAATCACTGGATATAGCCACAGATAATACACAACTAGTGTGACTACTCATGGTCTTACAGGTACCTGTCTTGACGTCCCATAGTCTCACCGTACAATCTCCACTTCCCGATACGATGAACTCTGAATCACTGGATATAGCCACAGATCATACATAATGTGTGTGACCACTCATGGTCTTACAGGTACCTGTCTTGACGTCCCATAGTCTCACCGTATAATCTCCACTTCCCGATACGATGAACTCTGAATCACTGGATATATCCACAGATCATACAGAACTAGTGTGACCACTAATGGTCTTACAGGTACCTGTCTTGACGTCCCATAGTCTCACCGTCTTATCTCCACTTCCCGATACGATGAACTCTGAATCACTGGATATAGCCACAGCATATACATCACTAATATGACCACTCATGGTCTTACAGGTACCTGTCTTGACGTCCCATAGTCTCACCGTACAATCTCCACTTCCCGATACGATGAACTCTGAATCACTGGATATAGCCACAGCATATACTTAATTTGTGTGACCACTCATGGTCTTACAGGTACCTGTCTTGACGTCCCATAGTCTCACCGTCTTATCTCCACTTCCCGATACGATGAACTCTGAATCACTGGATATAGCCACAGATCATACATAATGTGTGTGACCACTCATGGTCTTACAGGTACCTGTCTTGACGTCCCATAGTCTCATCGTCTTATCATCACTTCCCGATACGATGAACTCTGAATCACTGGATATAGCCACAGCATATACAACACTAGTGTGACCACTCATGGTCTTACAGGTACCTGTCTTGACGTCCCATAGTCTCACCGTATAATCTCCACTTCCCGATACGATGAACTCTGAATCACTGGATATAGCCACAGCATATACAACACTAGTGTGACCACTCATGGTCTTACAGGTACCTGTCTTGACGTCCCATAGTCTCACCGTATTATCATAACTTCCCGAAACGATGAACTCTGAATCACTGGATATAGCCACAGATCATACAGAACTAGTGTGACCACTCATGGTCTTACAGGTACCTGTCTTGACGTCCCATAGTCTCACCGTATTATCTCCACTTCCCGATACGATGAACTCTGAATCACTGGATATAGCCACAGCATATACATCACTAATATGACCACTCATGGTCTTACAGGTACCTGTCTTGATGTCCCATAGTCTCACCGTACAATCTCCACTTCCCGATACGATGAACTCTGAATCACTGAATATAGCCACAGATCATACATCACTAGTGTGACCACTCATGGTCTTACAGGTACCTGTCTTGACGTCCCATAGTCTCACCGTATAATCTCCACTTCCCGATACGATGAACTCTGAATCACTGGATATATCCACAGATCATACAGAACTAGTGTGACCACTAATGGTCTTACAGGTACCTGTCTTGACGTCCCATAGTCTCACCGTATTATCTCCACTTCCCGATACGATGAACTCTGAATCACTGGATATAGCCACAGCATATACATCACTAATATGACCACTCATGGTCTTACAGGTACCTGTCTTGACGTCCCATAGTCTCACCGTCTTATCTCAACTTCCCGATACGATGAACTCTGAATCACTGGATATAGCCACAGCATATACTTAATTTGTGTGACCACTCATGGTCTTACAGGTACCTGTCTTGACGTCCCATAGTCTCACCGTCTTATCTCAACTTCCCGATACGATGAACTCTGAATCACTGGATATAGCCACAGATCATACATAATGTGTGTGAACACTCATGGTCTTACAGGTACCTGTCTTGACGTCCCATAGTCTCACCGTCTTATCTCCACTTCCCGATACGATGAACTCTGAATCACTGGATATAGCCACAGATCATACATAATGTGTGTGAACACTCATGGTCTTACAGGTACCTGTCTTGACGTACCATAGTCTCACCGTCTTATCTCAACTTCCCGATACGATGAACTCTGAATCACTGGATATAGCCACAGATCATACATAATGTGTGTGAACACTCATGGTCTTACAGGTACCTGTCTTGACGTCCCATAGTCTCACCGTCTTATCTCCACTTCCCGATACGATGAACTCTGAATCACTGGATATAGCCACAGATCATACATCACTAGTGTGACCACTCATGGTCTTACAGGTACCTGTCTTGACGTCCCATAGTCTCACCGTCTTATCTGCACTTCCCGATACGATGAACTCTGAATCACTGGATATAGCCACAGATCATACATAATGTGTGTGACCACTCATGGTCTTACAGGTACCTGTCTTGACGTCCCATAGTCTCACCGTATAATCTCCACTTCCCGATACGATGAACTCTGAATCACTGGATATAGCCACAGCATATACAACACTAGTGTGACCACTCATGGTCTTACAGGTACCTGTCTTGACGTCCCATAGTCTCACCGTACAATCTCCACTTCCCGATACGATGAACTCTGAATCACTGGATATAGCCACAGCATATACAACACTAGTGTGACCACTCATGGTCTTACAGGTACCTGTCTTGACGTCCCATAGTCTCACCGTACAATCTCCACTTCCCGATACGATGAACTCTGAATCACTGGATATAGCCACAGATCATACATAATGTGTGTGAACACTCATGGTCTTACAGGTACCTGTCTTGACGTCCCATAGTCTCACCGTATAATCTCCACTTCCCGATACGATGAACTCTGAATCACTGGATATAGCCACAGCATATACAACACTAGTGTGACCACTCATGGTCTTACAGGTACCTGTCTTGACGTCCCATAATCTCACCGTCTTATCTCAACTTCCCGATACGATGAACTCTGAATCACTGGATATAGCCACAGCATATACAACACTAGTGTGACCACTAATGGTCTTACAGGTACCTGTCTTGACGTCCCATAGTCTCACCGTATTATCATAACTTCCCGATACGATGAACTCTGAATCACTGGATATAGCCACAGCATATACATCACTAATATGACCACTCATGGTCTTACAGGTACCTGTCTTGACGTCCCATAGTCTCACCGTACAATCTCCACTTCCCGATACGATGTACTCTGAATCACTGGATATAGCCATAGCATATACTTAATTTGTGTGACCACTCATGGTCTTACAGGTACCTGTCTTGACGTCCCATAGTCTCACCGTATTATCTCCACTTCCCGATACGATGAACTCTGAATCACTGGATATAGCCACAGATCATACAGAACTAGTGTGACCACTCATGGTCTTACAGGTACCTGTCTTGACGTCCCATAGTCTCACCGTCTTATCTGCACTTCCCGATATGATGAACTCTGAATCACTGGATATAGCCACAGATCATACATAATGTGTGTGACCACTCATGGTCTTACAGGTACCTGTCTTGACGTCCAATAGTCTCACCGTATTATCATAACTTCCCGATACGATGTACTCTGAATCACTGGATATAGCCACAGATCATATATAATGTGTGTGAACACTCATGGTCTTACAGGTACCTGTCTTGACGTCCCATAGTCTCACCGTCTTATCTCAACTTCCCGATACGATGAACTCTGAATCACTGAATATAGCCACAGATCATACATCACTAATATGACCACTCATGGTCTTACAGGTACCTGTCTTGACGTCCCATAGTCTCACCGTCTTATCTCAACTTCCCGATACATGAACTCTGAATCACTGGATATAGACACAGATCATACAGAACTAGTGTGACCACTAATGGTCTTACAGGTACCTGTCTTGACGTCCCATAGTCTCACCGTATAATCTCCACTTCCAGATACGATGAACTCTGAATCACTGGATATAGCAACAGCATATAAACAACTAGTGTGACCACTCATGGTCTTACAGGTACCTGTCTTGACGTCCCATAGTCTCACCGTCTAATCATAACTTCCAGATACGATTAACTCTGAATCACTGAATATAGCCACAGCATATACAACACTAGTGTGACCACTCATGGTCTTACAGGTACCTGTCTTGACGTCCCATAGTCTCACCGTCTAATCATAACTTCCCGATATGATGAACTCTGAATCATTGGATATATCCACAGATAATACATATCTAGTGTGACTACTCATGGTCTTACAGGTACCTGTCTTGACGTCCCATAGTCTCACCGTATAATCTCCACTTCCCGATACGATGAACTCTGAATCACTGAATATAGCCACAGATCATACATCACTAGTGTGACCACTCATGGTCTTACAGGTACCTGTCTTGACGTCCCATAGTCTCACCGTATTATCTCCACTTCCCGATACGATGAACTCTGAATCACTGGATATAGCCACAGCATATACAACACTAGTGTGACCACTCATGGTCTTACAGGTACCTGTCTTGACGTCCCATAATCTCACCGTATAATCTCCACTTCCCGATACGATGAACTCTGAATCACTGGATATAGCCACAGATAATACACAACTAGTGTGACTACTCATGGTCTTACAGGTACCTGTCTTGACGTCCCATAGTCTCACCGTACAATCTCCACTTCCCGATACGATGAACTCTGAATCACTGGATATAGCCACAGATCATACATAATGTGTGTGACCACTCATGGTCTTACAGGTACCTGTCTTGACGTCCCATAGTCTCACCGTATAATCTCCACTTCCCGATACGATGAACTCTGAATCACTGGATATATCCACAGATCATACAGAACTAGTGTGACCACTAATGGTCTTACAGGTACCTGTCTTGACGTCCCATAGTCTCACCGTCTTATCTCCACTTCCCGATACGATGAACTCTGAATCACTGGATATAGCCACAGCATATACATCACTAATATGACCACTCATGGTCTTACAGGTACCTGTCTTGACGTCCCATAGTCTCACCGTACAATCTCCACTTCCCGATACGATGAACTCTGAATCACTGGATATAGCCACAGCATATACTTAATTTGTGTGACCACTCATGGTCTTACAGGTACCTGTCTTGACGTCCCATAGTCTCACCGTCTTATCTCCACTTCCCGATACGATGAACTCTGAATCACTGGATATAGCCACAGATCATACATAATGTGTGTGACCACTCATGGTCTTACAGGTACCTGTCTTGACGTCCCATAGTCTCATCGTCTTATCATCACTTCCCGATACGATGAACTCTGAATCACTGGATATAGCCACAGCATATACAACACTAGTGTGACCACTCATGGTCTTACAGGTACCTGTCTTGACGTCCCATAGTCTCACCGTATAATCTCCACTTCCCGATACGATGAACTCTGAATCACTGGATATAGCCACAGCATATACAACACTAGTGTGACCACTCATGGTCTTACAGGTACCTGTCTTGACGTCCCATAGTCTCACCGTATTATCATAACTTCCCGAAACGATGAACTCTGAATCACTGGATATAGCCACAGATCATACAGAACTAGTGTGACCACTCATGGTCTTACAGGTACCTGTCTTGACGTCCCATAGTCTCACCGTATTATCTCCACTTCCCGATACGATGAACTCTGAATCACTGGATATAGCCACAGCATATACATCACTAATATGACCACTCATGGTCTTACAGGTACCTGTCTTGATGTCCCATAGTCTCACCGTACAATCTCCACTTCCCGATACGATGAACTCTGAATCACTGAATATAGCCACAGATCATACATCACTAGTGTGACCACTCATGGTCTTACAGGTACCTGTCTTGACGTCCCATAGTCTCACCGTATAATCTCCACTTCCCGATACGATGAACTCTGAATCACTGGATATATCCACAGATCATACAGAACTAGTGTGACCACTAATGGTCTTACAGGTACCTGTCTTGACGTCCCATAGTCTCACCGTATTATCTCCACTTCCCGATACGATGAACTCTGAATCACTGGATATAGCCACAGCATATACATCACTAATATGACCACTCATGGTCTTACAGGTACCTGTCTTGACGTCCCATAGTCTCACCGTACAATCTCCACTTCCCGATACGATGAACTCTGAATCACTGGATATAGCCACAGATCATACATAATGTGTGTGACCACTCATGGTCTTACAGGTACCTGTCTTGACGTCCCATAGTCTCACCGTCTTATCTCCACTTCCCGATACGATGAACTCTGAATCACTGGATATAGCCACAGATCATACAGAACTAGTGTGACCACTCATGGTCTTACAGGTACCTGTCTTGACGTCCCATAGTCTCACCGTCTTATCTCCACTTCCCGATACGATGAACTCTGAATCACTGGATATATCCACAGATCATACAGAACTAGTGTGACCACTAATGGTCTTACAGGTACCTGTCTTGACGTCCCATAGTCTCACCGTATTATCTCCACTTCCCGATACGATGAACTCTGAATCACTGGATATAGCCACAGCATATACATCACTAATATGACCACTCATGGTCTTACAGGTACCTGTCTTGACGTCCCATAGTCTCACCGTATTATCATAACTTCCCGATACGATGAACTCTGAATCACTGGATATAGCCACAGATCATACAGAACTAGTGTGACCACTCATGGTCTTACAGGTACCTGTCTTGACGTCCCATAGTCTCACCGTACAATCTCCACTTCCCGATACGATGAACTCTGAATCACTGGATATAGCCACAGATCATACATAATGTGTGTGAACACTCATGGTCTTACAGGTACCTGTCTTGACGTCCCATAGTCTCACCGTCTTATCTCCACTTCCCGATACGATGAACTCTGAATCACTGGATATAGCCACAGATCATACATAATGTGTGTGAACACTCATGGTCTTACAGGTACCTGTCTTGACGTACCATAGTCTCACCGTCTTATCTCAACTTCCCGATACGATGAACTCTGAATCACTGGATATAGCCACAGATCATACATAATGTGTGTGAACACTCATGGTCTTACAGGTACCTGTCTTGACGTCCCATAGTCTCACCGTCTTATCTCCACTTCCCGATACGATGAACTCTGAATCACTGGATATAGCCACAGATCATACATCACTAGTGTGACCACTCATGGTCTTACAGGTACCTGTCTTGACGTCCCATAGTCTCACCGTCTTATCTGCACTTCCCGATACGATGAACTCTGAATCACTGGATATAGCCACAGATCATACATAATGTGTGTGACCACTCATGGTCTTACAGGTACCTGTCTTGACGTCCCATAGTCTCACCGTATTATCTCCACTTCCCGATACGATGAACTCTGAATCACTGGATATAGCCACAGCATATACATCACTAATATGACCACTCATGGTCTTACAGGTACCTGTCTTGACGTCCCATAGTCTCACCGTACAATCTCCACTTCCCGATACGATGAACTCTGAATCACTGGATATAGCCACAGCATATACAACACTAGTGTGACCACTCATGGTCTTACAGGTACCTGTCTTGACGTCCCATAGTCTCACCGTACAATCTCCACTTCCCGATACGATGAACTCTGAATCACTGGATATAGCCACAGATCATACATAATGTGTGTGAACACTCATGGTCTTACAGGTACCTGTCTTGACGTCCCATAGTCTCACCGTATAATCTCCACTTCCCGATACGATGAACTCTGAATCACTGGATATAGCCACAGCATATACAACACTAGTGTGACCACTCATGGTCTTACAGGTACCTGTCTTGACGTCCCATAATCTCACCGTCTTATCTCAACTTCCCGATACGATGAACTCTGAATCACTGGATATAGCCACAGCATATACAACACTAGTGTGACCACTAATGGTCTTACAGGTACCTGTCTTGACGTCCCATAGTCTCACCGTATTATCATAACTTCCCGATACGATGAACTCTGAATCACTGGATATAGCCACAGCATATACATCACTAATATGACCACTCATGGTCTTACAGGTACCTGTCTTGACGTCCCATAGTCTCACCGTACAATCTCCACTTCCCGATACGATGTACTCTGAATCACTGGATATAGCCATAGCATATACTTAATTTGTGTGACCACTCATGGTCTTACAGGTACCTGTCTTGACGTCCCATAGTCTCACCGTATTATCTCCACTTCCCGATACGATGAACTCTGAATCACTGGATATAGCCACAGATCATACAGAACTAGTGTGACCACTCATGGTCTTACAGGTACCTGTCTTGACGTCCCATAGTCTCACCGTCTTATCTGCACTTCCCGATATGATGAACTCTGAATCACTGGATATAGCCACAGATCATACATAATGTGTGTGACCACTCATGGTCTTACAGGTACCTGTCTTGACGTCCAATAGTCTCACCGTATTATCATAACTTCCCGATACGATGTACTCTGAATCACTGGATATAGCCACAGATCATATATAATGTGTGTGAACACTCATGGTCTTACAGGTACCTGTCTTGACGTCCCATAGTCTCACCGTCTTATCTCAACTTCCCGATACGATGAACTCTGAATCACTGAATATAGCCACAGATCATACATCACTAATATGACCACTCATGGTCTTACAGGTACCTGTCTTGACGTCCCATAGTCTCACCGTCTTATCTCAACTTCCCGATACATGAACTCTGAATCACTGGATATAGACACAGATCATACAGAACTAGTGTGACCACTAATGGTCTTACAGGTACCTGTCTTGACGTCCCATAGTCTCACCGTATAATCTCCACTTCCAGATACGATGAACTCTGAATCACTGGATATAGCAACAGCATATAAACAACTAGTGTGACCACTCATGGTCTTACAGGTACCTGTCTTGACGTCCCATAGTCTCACCGTCTAATCATAACTTCCAGATACGATTAACTCTGAATCACTGAATATAGCCACAGCATATACAACACTAGTGTGACCACTCATGGTCTTACAGGTACCTGTCTTGACGTCCCATAGTCTCACCGTCTAATCATAACTTCCCGATATGATGAACTCTGAATCATTGGATATATCCACAGATAATACATATCTAGTGTGACTACTCATGGTCTTACAGGTACCTGTCTTGACGTCCCATAGTCTCACCGTATAATCTCCACTTCCCGATACGATGAACTCTGAATCACTGAATATAGCCACAGATCATACATCACTAGTGTGACCACTCATGGTCTTACAGGTACCTGTCTTGACGTCCCATAGTCTCACCGTATTATCTCCACTTCCCGATACGATGAACTCTGAATCACTGGATATAGCCACAGCATATACAACACTAGTGTGACCACTCATGGTCTTACAGGTACCTGTCTTGACGTCCCATAATCTCACCGTATAATCTCCACTTCCCGATACGATGAACTCTGAATCACTGGATATAGCCACAGATAATACACAACTAGTGTGACTACTCATGGTCTTACAGGTACCTGTCTTGACGTCCCATAGTCTCACCGTACAATCTCCACTTCCCGATACGATGAACTCTGAATCACTGGATATAGCCACAGATCATACATAATGTGTGTGACCACTCATGGTCTTACAGGTACCTGTCTTGACGTCCCATAGTCTCACCGTATAATCTCCACTTCCCGATACGATGAACTCTGAATCACTGGATATATCCACAGATCATACAGAACTAGTGTGACCACTAATGGTCTTACAGGTACCTGTCTTGACGTCCCATAGTCTCACCGTCTTATCTCCACTTCCCGATACGATGAACTCTGAATCACTGGATATAGCCACAGCATATACATCACTAATATGACCACTCATGGTCTTACAGGTACCTGTCTTGACGTCCCATAGTCTCACCGTACAATCTCCACTTCCCGATACGATGAACTCTGAATCACTGGATATAGCCACAGCATATACTTAATTTGTGTGACCACTCATGGTCTTACAGGTACCTGTCTTGACGTCCCATAGTCTCACCGTCTTATCTCCACTTCCCGATACGATGAACTCTGAATCACTGGATATAGCCACAGATCATACATAATGTGTGTGACCACTCATGGTCTTACAGGTACCTGTCTTGACGTCCCATAGTCTCATCGTCTTATCATCACTTCCCGATACGATGAACTCTGAATCACTGGATATAGCCACAGCATATACAACACTAGTGTGACCACTCATGGTCTTACAGGTACCTGTCTTGACGTCCCATAGTCTCACCGTATAATCTCCACTTCCCGATACGATGAACTCTGAATCACTGGATATAGCCACAGCATATACAACACTAGTGTGACCACTCATGGTCTTACAGGTACCTGTCTTGACGTCCCATAGTCTCACCGTATTATCATAACTTCCCGAAACGATGAACTCTGAATCACTGGATATAGCCACAGATCATACAGAACTAGTGTGACCACTCATGGTCTTACAGGTACCTGTCTTGACGTCCCATAGTCTCACCGTATTATCTCCACTTCCCGATACGATGAACTCTGAATCACTGGATATAGCCACAGCATATACATCACTAATATGACCACTCATGGTCTTACAGGTACCTGTCTTGATGTCCCATAGTCTCACCGTACAATCTCCACTTCCCGATACGATGAACTCTGAATCACTGAATATAGCCACAGATCATACATCACTAGTGTGACCACTCATGGTCTTACAGGTACCTGTCTTGACGTCCCATAGTCTCACCGTATAATCTCCACTTCCCGATACGATGAACTCTGAATCACTGGATATATCCACAGATCATACAGAACTAGTGTGACCACTAATGGTCTTACAGGTACCTGTCTTGACGTCCCATAGTCTCACCGTATAATCTCCACTTCCCGATACGATGAACTCTGAATCACTGGATATAGCCACAGCATATACAACACTAGTGTGACCACTCATGGTCTTACAGGTACCTGTCTTGACGTCCCATAGTCTCACCGTACAATCTCCACTTCCCGATACGATGAACTCTGAATCACTGGATATAGCCACAGATCATACATAATGTGTGTGACCACTCATGGTCTTACAGGTACCTGTCTTGACGTCCCATAGTCTCACCGTCTTATCTCCACTTCCCGATACGATGAACTCTGAATCACTGGATATAGCCACAGATCATACAGAACTAGTGTGACCACTCATGGTCTTACAGGTACCTGTCTTGACGTCCCATAGTCTCACCGTCTTATCTCCACTTCCCGATACGATGAACTCTGAATCACTGGATATAGCCACAGCATATACATCACTAATATGACCACTCATGGTCTTACAGGTACCTGTCTTGATGTCCCATAGTCTCACCGTCTTATCTCAACTTCCCGATACGATGAACTCTGAATACTGGATATAGCCACAGATAATACACAACTAGTGTGACTACTCATGGTCTTACAGGTACCTGTCTTGACGTCCCATAGTCTCACCGTATAATCTCCACTTCCCGATACGATGAACTCTGAATCACTGGATATATCCACAGATCATACAGAACTAGTGTGACCACTAATGGTCTTACAGGTACCTGTCTTGACGTCCCATAGTCTCACCGTCTTATCTCCACTTCCCGATACGATGAACTCTGAATCACTGGATATAGCCACAGCATATACATCACTAATATGACCACTCATGGTCTTACAGGTACCTGTCTTGACGTCCCATAGTCTCACCGTACAATCTCCACTTCCCGATACGATGAACTCTGAATCACTGGATATAGCCACAGCATATACTTAATTTGTGTGACCACTCATGGTCTTACAGGTACCTGTCTTGACGTCCCATAGTCTCACCGTACAATCTCCACTTCCCGATACGATGAACTCTGAATCACTGGATATAGCCACAGATCATACATAATGTGTGTGACCACTCATGGTCTTACAGGTACCTGTCTTGACGTCCCATAGTCTCATCGTCTTATCATCACTTCCCGATACGATGAACTCTGAATCACTGGATATATCCACAGATCATACATAATGTGTGTGACCACTCATGGTCTTACAGGTACCTGTCTTGACGTCCCATGGTCTCACCGTATAATCTCCACTTCCCGATACGATGAACTCTGAATCACTGGATATAGCCACAGCATATACAACACTAGTGTGACCACTCATGGTCTTACAGGTACCTGTCTTGACGTCCCATAGTCTCACCGTATTATCATAACTTCCCGATACGATGAACTCTGAATCACTGGATATAGCCACAGATAATACACAACTAGTGTGACTACTCATGGTCTTACAGGTACCTGTCTTGACGTCCCATAGTCTCACCGTACAATCTCCACTTCCCGATACGATGAACTCTGAATCACTGGATATAGCCACAGATCATACAGAATTAGTGTGACCACTCATGGTCTTACAGGTACCTGTCTTGATGTCCCATAGTCTCACCGTACAATCTCCACTTCCCGATACGATGAACTCTGAATCACTGAATATAGCCACAGATCATACATCACTAGTGTGACCACTCATGGTCTTACAGGTACCTGTCTTGACGTCCCATAGTCTCACCGTCTTATCTCCACTTCCCGATACGATGAACTCTGAATCACTGGATATATCCACAGATCATACAGAACTAGTGTGACTACTCATGGTCTTACAGGTACCTGTCTTGACGTCCCATAGTCTCACCGTATTATCTCCACTTCCCGATACGATGAACTCTGAATCACTGGATATAGCCACAGCATATACATCACTAATATGACCACTCATGGTCTTACAGGTACCTGTCTTGACGTCCCATAGTCTCACCGTACAATCTCCACTTCCCGATACGATGAACTCTGAATCACTGGATATAGCCACAGATCATACATAATGTGTGTGACCACTCATGGTCTTACAGGTACCTGTCTTGACGTCCCATAGTCTCACCGTATTATCTCCACTTCCCGATACGATGAACTCTGAATCACTGGATATAGCCACAGATCATACATAATGTGTGTGACCACTCATGGTCTTACAGGTACCTGTCTTGACGTCCCATAGTCTCACCGTACAATCTCCACTTCCCGATACGATGAACTCTGAATCACTGGATATAGCCACAGATCATACATAATGTGTGTGACCACTCATGGTCTTACAGGTACCTGTCTTGACGTCCCATAGTCTCATCGTCTTATCATCACTTCCCGATACGATGAACTCTGAATCACTGGATATAGCCACAGCATATACAACACTAGTGTGACCACTCATGGTCTTACAGGTACCTGTCTTGACGTCCCATAGTCTCACCGTACAATCTCCACTTCCCGATACGATGAACTCTGAATCACTGGATATAGCCACAGATCATACAGAACTAGTGTGACCACTCATGGTCTTACAGGTACCTGTCTTGACGTCCCATAGTCTCACCGTCTTATCTCCACTTCCCGATACGATGAACTCTGAATCACTGGATATAGCCACAGCATATACAACACTAGTGTGACCACTCATGGTCTTACAGGTACCTGTCTTGACGTCCCATAATCTCACAGTCTTATCTCAACTTCCCGATACGATGAACTCTGAATCACTGGATATAGCCACAGCATATACAACACTAGTGTGATCACTCATGGTCTTACAGGTACCTGTCTTGACGTCCCATAGTCTCACCGTATAATCTCCACTTCCCGATACGATGAACTCTGAATCACTGGATATAGCCACAGCATATACAACACTAGTGTGACCACTCATGGTCTTACAGGTACCTGTCTTGACGTCCCATAGTCTCACCGTACAATCTCCACTTCCCGATACGATGAACTCTGAATCACTGGATATAGCCATAGCATATACTTAATTTGTGTGACCACTCATGGTCTTACAGGTACCTGTCTTGACGTCCCATAGTCTCACCGTCTTATCTCAACTTCCCGATACGATGAACTCTGAATCACTGAATATAGCCACAGCATATACTTAATTTGTGTGACCACTCATGGTCTTACAGGTACCTGTCTTGACGTCCCATAGTCTCACCGTCTTATCTCAACTTCCCGATACGATGAACTCTGAATCACTGGATATAGCCACAGATCATACATAATGTGTGTGAACACTCATGGTCTTACAGGTACCTGTCTTGACGTCCCATAGTCTCACCGTCTTATCTCCACTTCCCGATACGATGAACTCTGAATCACTGGATATAGCCACAGATCATACATAATGTGTGTGAACACTCATGGTCTTACAGGTACCTGTCTTGACGTACCATAGTCTCACCGTCTTATCTCAACTTCCCGATACGATGAACTCTGAATCACTGGATATAGCCACAGATCATACATAATGTGTGTGAACACTCATGGTCTTACAGGTACCTGTCTTGACGTCCCATAGTCTCACCGTCTTATCTCCACTTCCCGATACGATGAACTCTGAATCACTGGATATAGCCACAGATCATACATCACTAGTGTGACCACTCATGGTCTTACAGGTACCTGTCTTGACGTCCCATAGTCTCACCGTCTTATCTGCACTTCCCGATACGATGAACTCTGAATCACTGGATATAGCCACAGATCATACATAATGTGTGTGACCACTCATGGTCTTACAGGTACCTGTCTTGACGTCCCATAGTCTCACCGTATTATCTCCACTTCCCGATACGATGAACTCTGAATCACTGGATATAGCCACAGCATATACATCACTAATATGACCACTCATGGTCTTACAGGTACCTGTCTTGACGTCCCATAGTCTCACCGTACAATCTCCACTTCCCGATACGATGAACTCTGAATCACTGGATATAGCCACAGCATATACAACACTAGTGTGACCACTCATGGTCTTACAGGTACCTGTCTTGACGTCCCATAGTCTCACCGTACAATCTCCACTTCCCGATACGATGAACTCTGAATCACTGGATATAGCCACAGATCATACATAATGTGTGTGAACACTCATGGTCTTACAGGTACCTGTCTTGACGTCCCATAGTCTCACCGTATAATCTCCACTTCCCGATACGATGAACTCTGAATCACTGGATATAGCCACAGCATATACAACACTAGTGTGACCACTCATGGTCTTACAGGTACCTGTCTTGACGTCCCATAATCTCACCGTCTTATCTCAACTTCCCGATACGATGAACTCTGAATCACTGGATATAGCCACAGCATATACAACACTAGTGTGACCACTCATGGTCTTACAGGTACCTGTCTTGACGTCCCATAGTCTCACCGTATAATCTCCACTTCCCGATACGATGAACTCTGAATCACTGGATATAGCCACAGCATATACAACACTAGTGTGACCACTCATGGTCTTACAGGTACCTGTCTTGACGTCCCATAGTCTCACCGTATAATCTCCACTTCCCGATACGATGAACTCTGAATCACTGGATATAGCCACAGATCATACATAATGTGTGTGAACACTCATGGTCTTACAGGTACCTGTCTTGACGTCCCATAGTCTCACCGTCTTATCTCCACTTCCCGATACGATGAACTCTGAATCACTGGATATAGCCACAGATCATACATAATGTGTGTGAACACTCATGGTCTTACAGGTACCTGTCTTGACGTCCCATAGTCTCACCGTATAATCTCCACTTCCCGATACGATGAACTCTGAATCACTGGATATAGCCACAGCATATACAACACTAGTGTGACCACTCATGGTCTTACAGGTACCTGTCTTGACGTCCCATAATCTCACCGTCTTATCTCAACTTCCCGATACGATGAACTCTGAATCACTGGATATAGCCACAGCATATACAACACTAGTGTGACCACTAATGGTCTTACAGGTACCTGTCTTGACGTCCCATAGTCTCACCGTATAATCTCCACTTCCCGATACGATGAACTCTGAATCACTGGATATAGCCACAGCATATACAACACTAGTGTGACCACTCATGGTCTTACAGGTACCTGTCTTGACGTCCCATAGTCTCACCGTCTTATCTCCACTTCCCGATACGATGAACTCTGAATCACTGGATATAGCCACAGATCATACATAATGTGTGTGAACACTCATGGTCTTACAGGTACCTGTCTTGACGTCCCATAGTCTCACCGTCTTATCTCCACTTCCCGATACGATGAACTCTGAATCACTGGATATAGCCACAGATCATACATAATGTGTGTGAACACTCATGGTCTTACAGGTACCTGTCTTGACGTACCATAGTCTCACCGTCTTATCTCAACTTCCCGATACGATGAACTCTGAATCACTGGATATAGCCACAGATCATACATAATGTGTGTGAACACTCATGGTCTTACAGGTACCTGTCTTGACGTCCCATAGTCTCACCGTCTTATCTCCACTTCCCGATACGATGAACTCTGAATCACTGGATATAGCCACAGATCATACATCACTAGTGTGACCACTCATGGTCTTACAGGTACCTGTCTTGACGTCCCATAGTCTCACCGTCTAATCATAACTTCCAGATACGATTAACTCTGAATCACTGGATATAGCCATAGCATATACTTAATTAGTGTGACCACTCATGGTCTTACAGGTACCTGTCTTGACGTCCCATAGTCTCACCGTCTAATCATAACTTCCCGATATGATGAACTCTGAATCAATGGATATATCCACAGATAATACATAACTAGTGTGACTACTCATGGTCTTACAGGTACCTGTCTTGACGTCCCATAGTCTCACCGTACAATCTCCACTTCCCGATACGATGAACTCTGAATCACTGGATATAGCCACAGCATATACAACACTAGTGTGACCACTCATGGTCTTACAGGTACCTGTCTTGACGTCCCATAGTCTCACCGTACAATCTCGACTTCCCGATACGATGAACTCTGAATCACTGGATATAGCCACAGATCATACATAATGTGTGTGAACACTCATGGTCTTACAGGTACCTGTCTTGACGTCCCATAGTCTCACCGTACAATCTCCACTTCCCGATACGATGAACTCTGAATCACTGGATATAGCCACAGATCATACATAATGTGTGTGAACACTCATGGTCTTACAGGTACCTGTCTTGACGTCCCATAGTCTCACCGTATAATCTCCACTTCCCGATACGATGAACTCTGAATCACTGGATATAGCCACAGCATATACAACACTAGTGTGACCACTCATGGTCTTACAGGTACCTGTCTTGACGTCCCATAGTCTCACCGTCTTATCTCAACTTCCCGATACGATGAACTCTGAATCACTGGATATAGCCACAGATCATACATAATGTGTGTGAACACTCATGGTCTTACAGGTACCTGTCTTGACGTCCCATAGTCTCACCGTCTTATCTGCACTTCCCGATACGATGAACTCTGAATCACTGGATATAGCCACAGATCATACATAATGTGTGTGACCACTCATGGTCTTACAGGTACCTGTCTTGACGTCCCATAATCTCACAGTCTTATCTCAACTTCCCGATACGATGAACTCTGAATCACTGGATATAGCCATAGCATATACTTAATTTGTGTGACCACTCATGGTCTTACAGGTACCTGTCTTGACGTCCCATAGTCTCACCGTACAATCTCCACTTCCCGATACGATGAACTCTGAATCACTGGATATAGCCACAGCATATACAACACTAGTGTGACCACTCATGGTCTTACAGGTACCTGTCTTGACGTCCCATAGTCTCACCGTACAATCTCCACTTCCCGATACGATGAACTCTGAATCACTGGATATAGCCACAGATCATACATAATGTGTGTGAACACTCATGGTCTTACAGGTACCTGTCTTGACGTCCCATAGTCTCACCGTATAATCTCCACTTCCCGATACGATGAACTCTGAATCACTGGATATAGCCACAGCATATACAACACTAGTGTGACCACTCATGGTCTTACAGGTACCTGTCTTGACGTCCCATAATCTCACCGTCTTATCTCAACTTCCCGATACGATGAACTCTGAATCACTGGATATAGCCACAGCATATACAACACTAGTGTGACCACTAATGGTCTTACAGGTACCTGTCTTGACGTCCCATAGTCTCACCGTATAATCTCCACTTCCCGATACGATGAACTCTGAATCACTGGATATAGCCACAGCATATACAACACTAGTGTGACCACTCATGGTCTTACAGGTACCTGTCTTGACGTCCCATAGTCTCACCGTACAATCTCCACTTCCCGATACGATGAACTCTGAATCACTGGATATAGCCACAGATCATACAGAATTAGTGTGACCACTCATGGTCTTACAGGTACCTGTCTTGACGTCCCATAGTCTCACCGTCTTATCTCAACTTCCCGATACATGAACTCTGAATCACTGGATATAGCCACAGATCATACAGAACTAGTGTGACCACTAATGGTCTTACAGGTACCTGTCTTGACGTCCCATAGTCTCACCGTCTTATCTCCACTTCCCGATACGATGAACTCTGAATCACTGGATATATCCACAGATCATACATAATGTGTGTGACCACTCATGGTCTTACAGGTACCTGTCTTGACGTCCCATAGTCTCACCGTCTAATCATAACTTCCCGATATGATGAACTCTGAATCACTGGATATAGCCACAGATCATACATAATGTGTGTGACCACTCATGGTCTTACAGGTACCTGTCTTGACGTCCCATAGTCTCATCGTCTTATCATCACTTCCCGATACGATGAACTCTGAATCACTGGATATAGCCACAGCATATACAACACTAGTGTGACCACTCATGGTCTTACAGGTACCTGTCTTGACGTCCCATAGTCTCACCGTCTTATCTCCACTTCCCGATACGATGAACTCTGAATCACTGGATATAGCCACAGATCATACATAATGTGTGTGAACACTCATGGTCTTACAGGTACCTGTCTTGACGTCCCATAATCTCACAGTCTTATCTCAACTTCCCGATACGATGAACTCTGAATCACTGGATATAGCCACAGCATATACAACACTAGTGTGACCACTCATGGTCTTACAGGTACCTGTCTTGACGTCCCATAGTCTCACCGTCTTATCTCCACTTCCCGATACGATGAACTCTGAATCACTGGATATATCCACAGCATATACAACACTAGTGTGACCACTCATGGTCTTACAGGTACCTGTCTTGACGTCCCATAATCTCACAGTCTTATCTCAACTTCCCGATACGATGAACTCTGAATCACTGGATATAGCCACAGATCATACAGAATTAGTGTGACCACTCATGGTCTTACAGGTACCTGTCTTGACGTCCCATAGTCTCACCGTACAATCTCCACTTCCCGATACGATGAACTCTGAATCACTGGATATAGCCACAGATCATACAGAACTAGTGTGACCACTCATGGTCTTACAGGTACCTGTCTTGACGTCCCATAGTCTCACCGTCTTATCTCCACTTCCGATACGATGAACTCTGAATCACTGGATATAGCCACAGCATATACAACACTAGTGTGACCACTCATGGTCTTACAGGTACCTGTCTTGACGTCCCATAATCTCACAGTCTTATCTCAACTTCCCGATACGATGAACTCTGAATCACTGGATATAGCCACAGATCATACAGAACTAGTGTGACCACTCATGGTCTTACAGGTACCTGTCTTGACGTCCCATAGTCTCACCGTACAATCTCCACTTCCCGATACGATGAACTCTGAATCACTGGATATAGCCACAGATCATACAGAACTAGTGTGACCACTCATGGTCTTACAGGTACCTGTCTTGACGTCCCATAGTCTCACCGTCTTATCTCCACTTCCCGATACGATGAACTCTGAATCACTGGATATAGCCACAGCATATACAACACTAGTGTGACCACTCATGGTCTTACAGGTACCTGTCTTGACGTCCCATAATCTCACAGTCTTATCTCAACTTCCCGATACGATGAACTCTGAATCACTGGATATAGCCACAGCATATACAACACTAGTGTGACCACTCATGGTCTTACAGGTACCTGTCTTGACGTCCCATAGTCTCACCGTATAATCTCCACTTCCCGATACGATGAACTCTGAATCACTGGATATAGCCACAGCATATACAACACTAGTGTGACCACTCATGGTCTTACAGGTACCTGTCTTGACGTCCCATAGTCTCACCGTATAATCTCCACTTCCCGATACGATGAACTCTGAATCACTGGATATAGCCACAGCATATACAACACTAGTGTGACCACTCATGGTCTTACAGGTACCTGTCTTGACGTCCCATAGTCTCACCGTATTATCTCCACTTCCCGATACGATGAACTCTGAATCACTGGATATAGCCACAGCATATACAACACTAGTGTGACCACTCATGGTCTTACAGGTACCTGTCTTGACGTCCCATAGTCTCACCGTACAATCTCCACTTCCCGATACGATGAACTCTGAATCACTGGATATAGCCATAGCATATACTTAATTTGTGTGACCACTCATGGTCTTACAGGTACCTGTCTTGACGTCCCATAGTCTCACCGTCTTATCTCCACTTCCCGATACGATGAACTCTGAATCACTGGATATAGCCACAGCATATACAACACTAGTGTGACCACTCATGGTCTTACAGGTACCTGTCTTGACGTCCCATAGTCTCACCGTATAATCTCCACTTCCCGATACGATGAACTCTGAATCACTGGATATAGCCATAGCATATACTTAATTTGTGTGACCACTCATGGTCTTACAGGTACCTGTCTTGACGTCCCATAGTCTCACCGTCTTATCTGCACTTCCCGATACGATGAACTCTGAATCACTGGATATAGCCACAGATCATACAGAACTAGTGTGACCACTCATGGTCTTACAGGTACCTGTCTTGACGTCCCATAGTCTCATCGTCTTATCTCCACTTCCCGATACGATGAACTCTGAATCACTGGATATAGCCACGGATCATACATAATGTGTGTGAACACTCATGGTCTTACAGGTACCTGTCTTGACGTCCCATAATCTCACAGTCTTATCTCAACTTCCCGATACGATGAACTCTGAATCACTGGATATAGCCACAGCATATACAACACTAGTGTGACCACTCATGGTCTTACAGGTACCTGTCTTGACGTCCCATAGTCTCACCGTATAATCTCCACTTCCCGATACGATGAACTCTGAATCACTGGATATAGCCACAGCATATACAACACTAGTGTGACCACTCATGGTCTTACAGGTACCTGTCTTGACGTCCCATAGTCTCACCGTATAATCTCCACTTCCCGATACGATGAACTCTGAATCACTGGATATAGCCACAGCATATACAACACTAGTGTGACCACTCATGGTCTTACAGGTACCTGTCTTGACGTCCCATAGTCTCACCGTATTATCTCCACTTCCCGATACGATGAACTCTGAATCACTGGATATAGCCACAGCATATACAACACTAGTGTGACCACTCATGGTCTTACAGGTACCTGTCTTGACGTCCCATAGTCTCACCGTATAATCTCCACTTCCCGATACGATGAACTCTGAATCACTGGATATAGCCACAGAGCATACTGAACTAGTGTGACTACTCATGGTCTTACAGGTACCTGTCTTGACGTCCCATAGTCTCACCGTACAATCTCCACTTCTCGATACGATGAACTCTGAATCACTGGATATATCCACAGATCATACAGAACTAGTGTGACCACTAATGGTCTTACAGGTACCTGTCTTGACGTCCCATAGTCTCACCGTATTATCTCCACTTCCCGATACGATGTACTCTGAATCACTGGATATAGCCACAGATCATACAGAACTAGTGTGACCACTCATGGTCTTACAGGTACCTGTCTTGACGTCCCATAATCTCACAGTCTTATCTCAACTTCCCGATACGATGAACTCTGAATCACTGGATATAGCCACAGATCATACACAACTAGTTTGACCACTCATGGTCTTACAGGTACCTGTCTTGACGTCCCATAGTCTCACCGTACAATCTCCACTTCCCGATACGATGAACTCTGAATCACTGGATATAGCCACAGCATATACAACACTAGTGTGACCACTCATGGTCTTACAGGTACCTGTCTTGACGTCCCATAGTCTCACCGTATAATCTCCACTTCCCGATACGATGAACTCTGAATCACTGGATATAGCCACAGAGCATACTGAACTAGTGTGACTACTCATGGTCTTACAGGTACCTGTCTTGACGTCCCATAGTCTCACCGTACAATCTCCACTTCCCGATACGATGTACTCTGAATCACTGGATATAGCCACAGATCATACAGAACTAGTGTGACCACTCATGGTCTTACAGGTACCTGTCTTGACGTCCCATAATCTCACAGTCTTATCTCCACTTCCGATACGATGAACTCTGAATCACTGGATATAGCCATAGCATATACTTAATTTGTGTGACCACTCATGGTCTTACAGGTACCTGTCTTGACGTCCCATAGTCTCACAGTCTTATCTCAACTTCCCGATACATGAACTCTGAATCACTGGATATAGCCACAGCATATACTTAATTTGTGTGACCACTAATGGTCTTACAGGTACCTGTCTTGACGTCCCATAGTCTCACCGTCTTATCTCCACTTCCCGATACGATGAACTCTGAATCACTGGATATAGCCACAGCATATACAACACTAGTGTGACCACTCATGGTCTTACAGGTACCTGTCTTGACGTCCCATAGTCTCATCGTCTTATCTCCACTTCCCGATACGATGAACTCTGAATCACTGGATATAGCCACGGATCATACATAATGTGTGTGAACACTCATGGTCTTACAGGTACCTGTCTTGACGTCCCATAATCTCACAGTCTTATCTCAACTTCCCGATACGATGAACTCTGAATCACTGGATATAGCCACAGCATATACAACACTAGTGTGACCACTCATGGTCTTACAGGTACCTGTCTTGACGTCCCATAGTCTCACCGTATAATCTCCACTTCCCGATACGATGAACTCTGAATCACTGGATATAGCCACAGCATATACAACACTAGTGTGACCACTCATGGTCTTACAGGTACCTGTCTTGACGTCCCATAGTCTCACCGTATAATCTCCACTTCCCGATACGATGAACTCTGAATCACTGGATATAGCCACAGAGCATACTGAACTAGTGTGACTACTCATGGTCTTACAGGTACCTGTCTTGACGTCCCATAGTCTCACCGTACAATCTCCACTTCCCGATACGATGTACTCTGAATCACTGGATATAGCCACAGATCATACAGAACTAGTGTGACCACTCATGGTCTTACAGGTACCTGTCTTGACGTCCCATAATCTCACAGTCTTATCTCCACTTCCGATACGATGAACTCTGAATCACTGGATATAGCCATAGCATATACTTAATTTGTGTGACCACTCATGGTCTTACAGGTACCTGTCTTGACGTCCCATAGTCTCACAGTCTTATCTCAACTTCCCGATACATGAACTCTGAATCACTGGATATAGCCACAGCATATACTTAATTTGTGTGACCACTAATGGTCTTACAGGTACCTGTCTTGACGTCCCATAGTCTCACCGTCTTATCTCCACTTCCCGATACGATGAACTCTGAATCACTGGATATAGCCACAGATCATACAGAACTAGTGTGACCACTCATGGTCTTACAGGTACCTGTCTTGACGTCCCATAGTCTCATCGTCTTATCTCCACTTCCCGATACGATGAACTCTGAATCACTGGATATAGCCACGGATCATACATAATGTGTGTGAACACTCATGGTCTTACAGGTACCTGTCTTGACGTCCCATAATCTCACAGTCTTATCTCAACTTCCCGATACGATGAACTCTGAATCACTGGATATAGCCACAGCATATACAACACTAGTGTGACCACTCATGGTCTTACAGGTACCTGTCTTGACGTCCCATAGTCTCACCGTATAATCTCCACTTCCCGATACGATGAACTCTGAATCACTGGATATAGCCACAGCATATACAACACTAGTGTGACCACTCATGGTCTTACAGGTACCTGTCTTGACGTCCCATAGTCTCACCGTATAATCTCCACTTCCCGATACGATGAACTCTGAATCACTGGATATAGCCACAGCATATACAACACTAGTGTGACCACTCATGGTCTTACAGGTACCTGTCTTGACGTCCCATAGTCTCACCGTATTATCTCCACTTCCCGATACGATGAACTCTGAATCACTGGATATAGCCACAGCATATACAACACTAGTGTGACCACTCATGGTCTTACAGGTACCTGTCTTGACGTCCCATAGTCTCACCGTATAATCTCCACTTCCCGATACGATGAACTCTGAATCACTGGATATAGCCACAGAGCATACTGAACTAGTGTGACTACTCATGGTCTTACAGGTACCTGTCTTGACGTCCCATAGTCTCACCGTACAATCTCCACTTCTCGATACGATGAACTCTGAATCACTGGATATATCCACAGATCATACAGAACTAGTGTGACCACTAATGGTCTTACAGGTACCTGTCTTGACGTCCCATAGTCTCACCGTATTATCTCCACTTCCCGATACGATGTACTCTGAATCACTGGATATAGCCACAGATCATACAGAACTAGTGTGACCACTCATGGTCTTACAGGTACCTGTCTTGACGTCCCATAATCTCACAGTCTTATCTCAACTTCCCGATACGATGAACTCTGAATCACTGGATATAGCCACAGATCATACACAACTAGTTTGACCACTCATGGTCTTACAGGTACCTGTCTTGACGTCCCATAGTCTCACCGTACAATCTCCACTTCCCGATACGATGAACTCTGAATCACTGGATATAGCCACAGCATATACAACACTAGTGTGACCACTCATGGTCTTACAGGTACCTGTCTTGACGTCCCATAGTCTCACCGTATAATCTCCACTTCCCGATACGATGAACTCTGAATCACTGGATATAGCCACAGAGCATACTGAACTAGTGTGACTACTCATGGTCTTACAGGTACCTGTCTTGACGTCCCATAGTCTCACCGTACAATCTCCACTTCCCGATACGATGTACTCTGAATCACTGGATATAGCCACAGATCATACAGAACTAGTGTGACCACTCATGGTCTTACAGGTACCTGTCTTGACGTCCCATAATCTCACAGTCTTATCTCCACTTCCGATACGATGAACTCTGAATCACTGGATATAGCCATAGCATATACTTAATTTGTGTGACCACTCATGGTCTTACAGGTACCTGTCTTGACGTCCCATAGTCTCACAGTCTTATCTCAACTTCCCGATACATGAACTCTGAATCACTGGATATAGCCACAGCATATACTTAATTTGTGTGACCACTAATGGTCTTACAGGTACCTGTCTTGACGTCCCATAGTCTCACCGTCTTATCTCCACTTCCCGATACGATGAACTCTGAATCACTGGATATAGCCACAGCATATACAACACTAGTGTGACCACTCATGGTCTTACAGGTACCTGTCTTGACGTCCCATAGTCTCACCGTCTTATCATGACTTCCCGATACGATGAACTCTGAATCACTGGATATAGCCACGGATCATACATAATGTGTGTGAACACTCATGGTCTTACAGGTACCTGTCTTGACGTCCCATAATCTCACAGTCTTATCTCAACTTCCCGATACGATGAACTCTGAATCACTGGATATAGCCACAGCATATACAACACTAGTGTGACCACTCATGGTCTTACAGGTACCTGTCTTGACGTCCCATAGTCTCACCGTATTATCTCCACTTCCCGATACGATGAACTCTGAATCACTGGATATAGCCACAGCATATACAACACTAGTGTGACCACTCATGGTCTTACAGGTACCTGTCTTGACGTCCCATAGTCTCACCGTATAATCTCCACTTCCCGATACGATGAACTCTGAATCACTGGATATAGCCACAGCATATACAACACTAGTGTGACCACTCATGGTCTTACAGGTACCTGTCTTGACGTCCCATAGTCTCACCGTATTATCTCCACTTCCCGATACGATGAACTCTGAATCACTGGATATAGCCACAGATCATACATCACTAGTGTGACCACTCATGGTCTTACAGGTACCTGTCTTGACGTCCCATAGTCTCACCGTCTTATCTGCACTTCCCGATACGATGAACTCTGAATCACTGGATATAGCCACAGATCATACAGAACTAGTGTGACCACTCATGGTCTTACAGGTACCTGTCTTGACGTCCCATAGTCTCATCGTCTTATCTCCACTTCCCGATACGATGAACTCTGAATCACTGGATATAGCCACGGATCATACATAATGTGTGTGAACACTCATGGTCTTACAGGTACCTGTCTTGACGTCCCATAATCTCACAGTCTTATCTCAACTTCCCGATACGATGAACTCTGAATCACTGGATATAGCCACAGCATATACAACACTAGTGTGACCACTCATGGTCTTACAGGTACCTGTCTTGACGTCCCATAGTCTCACCGTATAATCTCCACTTCCCGATACGATGAACTCTGAATCACTGGATATAGCCACAGCATATACAACACTAGTGTGACCACTCATGGTCTTACAGGTACCTGTCTTGACGTCCCATAGTCTCACCGTATAATCTCCACTTCCCGATACGATGAACTCTGAATCACTGGATATAGCCACAGCATATACAACACTAGTGTGACCACTCATGGTCTTACAGGTACCTGTCTTGACGTCCCATAGTCTCACCGTATTATCTCCACTTCCCGATACGATGAACTCTGAATCACTGGATATAGCCACAGCATATACAACACTAGTGTGACCACTCATGGTCTTACAGGTACCTGTCTTGACGTCCCATAGTCTCACCGTATAATCTCCACTTCCCGATACGATGAACTCTGAATCACTGGATATAGCCACAGAGCATACTGAACTAGTGTGACTACTCATGGTCTTACAGGTACCTGTCTTGACGTCCCATAGTCTCACCGTACAATCTCCACTTCTCGATACGATGAACTCTGAATCACTGGATATATCCACAGATCATACAGAACTAGTGTGACCACTAATGGTCTTACAGGTACCTGTCTTGACGTCCCATAGTCTCACCGTATTATCTCCACTTCCCGATACGATGTACTCTGAATCACTGGATATAGCCACAGATCATACAGAACTAGTGTGACCACTCATGGTCTTACAGGTACCTGTCTTGACGTCCCATAATCTCACAGTCTTATCTCAACTTCCCGATACGATGAACTCTGAATCACTGGATATAGCCACAGATCATACACAACTAGTTTGACCACTCATGGTCTTACAGGTACCTGTCTTGACGTCCCATAGTCTCACCGTACAATCTCCACTTCCCGATACGATGAACTCTGAATCACTGGATATAGCCACAGCATATACAACACTAGTGTGACCACTCATGGTCTTACAGGTACCTGTCTTGACGTCCCATAGTCTCACCGTATAATCTCCACTTCCCGATACGATGAACTCTGAATCACTGGATATAGCCACAGAGCATACTGAACTAGTGTGACTACTCATGGTCTTACAGGTACCTGTCTTGACGTCCCATAGTCTCACCGTACAATCTCCACTTCCCGATACGATGTACTCTGAATCACTGGATATAGCCACAGATCATACAGAACTAGTGTGACCACTCATGGTCTTACAGGTACCTGTCTTGACGTCCCATAATCTCACAGTCTTATCTCCACTTCCGATACGATGAACTCTGAATCACTGGATATAGCCATAGCATATACTTAATTTGTGTGACCACTCATGGTCTTACAGGTACCTGTCTTGACGTCCCATAGTCTCACAGTCTTATCTCCACTTCCCGATACATGAACTCTGAATCACTGGATATAGCCACAGCATATACTTAATTTGTGTGACCACTAATGGTCTTACAGGTACCTGTCTTGACGTCCCATAGTCTCACCGTCTTATCTCCACTTCCCGATACGATGAACTCTGAATCACTGGATATAGCCACAGCATATACAACACTAGTGTGACCACTCATGGTCTTACAGGTACCTGTCTTGACGTCCCATAGTCTCACCGTCTTATCATGACTTCCCGATACGATGAACTCTGAATCACTGGATATAGCCACGGATCATACATAATGTGTGTGAACACTCATGGTCTTACAGGTACCTGTCTTGACGTCCCATAATCTCACAGTCTTATCTCAACTTCCCGATACGATGAACTCTGAATCACTGGATATAGCCACAGCATATACAACACTAGTGTGACCACTCATGGTCTTACAGGTACCTGTCTTGACGTCCCATAGTCTCACCGTATTATCTCCACTTCCCGATACGATGAACTCTGAATCACTGGATATAGCCACAGCATATACAACACTAGTGTGACCACTCATGGTCTTACAGGTACCTGTCTTGACGTCCCATAGTCTCACCGTATAATCTCCACTTCCCGATACGATGAACTCTGAATCACTGGATATAGCCACAGCATATACAACACTAGTGTGACCACTCATGGTCTTACAGGTACCTGTCTTGACGTCCCATAGTCTCACCGTATTATCTCCACTTCCCGATACGATGAACTCTGAATCACTGGATATAGCCACAGCATATACAACACTAGTGTGACCACTCATGGTCTTACAGGTACCTGTCTTGACGTCCCATAGTCTCACCGTACAATCTCCACTTCCCGATACGATGAACTCTGAATCACTGGATATAGCCATAGCATATACTTAATTTGTGTGACCACTCATGGTCTTACAGGTACCTGTCTTGACGTCCCATAGTCTCACCGTCTTATCTCCACTTCCCGATACGATGAACTCTGAATCACTGGATATAGCCACAGCATATACAACACTAGTGTGACCACTCATGGTCTTACAGGTACCTGTCTTGACGTCCCATAATCTCACAGTCTTATCTCAACTTCCCGATACGATGAACTCTGAATCACTGGATATAGCCATAGCATATACTTAATTTGTGTGACCACTCATGGTCTTACAGGTACCTGTCTTGACGTCCCATAGTCTCACCGTATAATCTCCACTTCCCGATACGATGAACTCTGAATCACTGGATATAGCCACAGCATATACAACACTAGTGTGACCACTCATGGTCTTACAGGTACCTGTCTTGACGTCCCATAGTCTCACCGTCTTATCTCCACTTCCCGATACGATGAACTCTGAATCACTGGATATAGCCACAGATCATACATCACTAGTGTGACCACTCATGGTCTTACAGGTACCTGTCTTGACGTCCCATAGTCTCACCGTCTTATCTCCACTTCCCGATACGATGAACTCTGAATCACTGGATATAGCCACAGATCATACAGAACTAGTGTGACCACTCATGGTCTTACAGGTACCTGTCTTGACGTCCCATAGTCTCATCGTCTTATCTCCACTTCCCGATACGATGAACTCTGAATCACTGGATATAGCCACGGATCATACATAATGTGTGTGAACACTCATGGTCTTACAGGTACCTGTCTTGACGTCCCATAATCTCACAGTCTTATCTCAACTTCCCGATACGATGAACTCTGAATCACTGGATATAGCCACAGCATATACAACACTAGTGTGACCACTCATGGTCTTACAGGTACCTGTCTTGACGTCCCATAGTCTCACCGTATTATCTCCACTTCCCGATACGATGAACTCTGAATCACTGGATATAGCCACAGCATATACAACACTAGTGTGACCACTCATGGTCTTACAGGTACCTGTCTTGACGTCCCATAGTCTCACCGTACAATCTCCACTTCCCGATACGATGTACTCTGAATCACTGGATATAGCCACAGATCATACAGAACTAGTGTGACCACTCATGGTCTTACAGGTACCTGTCTTGACGTCCCATAATCTCACAGTCTTATCTCCACTTCCGATACGATGAACTCTGAATCACTGGATATAGCCATAGCATATACTTAATTTGTGTGACCACTCATGGTCTTACAGGTACCTGTCTTGACGTCCCATAGTCTCACAGTCTTATCTCAACTTCCCGATACATGAACTCTGAATCACTGGATATAGCCACAGCATATACTTAATTTGTGTGACCACTAATGGTCTTACAGGTACCTGTCTTGACGTCCCATAGTCTCACCGTCTTATCTCCACTTCCCGATACGATGAACTCTGAATCACTGGATATAGCCACAGCATATACAACACTAGTGTGACCACTCATGGTCTTACAGGTACCTGTCTTGACGTCCCATAGTCTCACCGTCTTATCATGACTTCCCGATACGATGAACTCTGAATCACTGGATATAGCCACGGATCATACATAATGTGTGTGAACACTCATGGTCTTACAGGTACCTGTCTTGACGTCCCATAATCTCACAGTCTTATCTCAACTTCCCGATACGATGAACTCTGAATCACTGGATATAGCCACAGCATATACAACACTAGTGTGACCACTCATGGTCTTACAGGTACCTGTCTTGACGTCCCATAGTCTCACCGTATTATCTCCACTTCCCGATACGATGAACTCTGAATCACTGGATATAGCCACAGCATATACAACACTAGTGTGACCACTCATGGTCTTACAGGTACCTGTCTTGACGTCCCATAGTCTCACCGTATAATCTCCACTTCCCGATACGATGAACTCTGAATCACTGGATATAGCCACAGCATATACAACACTAGTGTGACCACTCATGGTCTTACAGGTACCTGTCTTGACGTCCCATAGTCTCACCGTATTATCTCCACTTCCCGATACGATGAACTCTGAATCACTGGATATAGCCACAGCATATACAACACTAGTGTGACCACTCATGGTCTTACAGGTACCTGTCTTGACGTCCCATAGTCTCACCGTACAATCTCCACTTCCCGATACGATGAACTCTGAATCACTGGATATAGCCATAGCATATACTTAATTTGTGTGACCACTCATGGTCTTACAGGTACCTGTCTTGACGTCCCATAGTCTCACCGTCTTATCTCCACTTCCCGATACGATGAACTCTGAATCACTGGATATAGCCACAGCATATACAACACTAGTGTGACCACTCATGGTCTTACAGGTACCTGTCTTGACGTCCCATAATCTCACAGTCTTATCTCAACTTCCCGATACGATGAACTCTGAATCACTGGATATAGCCATAGCATATACTTAATTTGTGTGACCACTCATGGTCTTACAGGTACCTGTCTTGACGTCCCATAGTCTCACCGTATAATCTCCACTTCCCGATACGATGAACTCTGAATCACTGGATATAGCCACAGCATATACAACACTAGTGTGACCACTCATGGTCTTACAGGTACCTGTCTTGACGTCCCATAGTCTCACCGTCTTATCTCCACTTCCCGATACGATGAACTCTGAATCACTGGATATAGCCACAGATCATACATCACTAGTGTGACCACTCATGGTCTTACAGGTACCTGTCTTGACGTCCCATAGTCTCACCGTCTTATCTCCACTTCCCGATACGATGAACTCTGAATCACTGGATATAGCCACAGATCATACAGAACTAGTGTGACCACTCATGGTCTTACAGGTACCTGTCTTGACGTCCCATAGTCTCATCGTCTTATCTCCACTTCCCGATACGATGAACTCTGAATCACTGGATATAGCCACGGATCATACATAATGTGTGTGAACACTCATGGTCTTACAGGTACCTGTCTTGACGTCCCATAATCTCACAGTCTTATCTCAACTTCCCGATACGATGAACTCTGAATCACTGGATATAGCCACAGCATATACAACACTAGTGTGACCACTCATGGTCTTACAGGTACCTGTCTTGACGTCCCATAGTCTCACCGTATTATCTCCACTTCCCGATACGATGAACTCTGAATCACTGGATATAGCCACAGCATATACAACACTAGTGTGACCACTCATGGTCTTACAGGTACCTGTCTTGACGTCCCATAGTCTCACCGTACAATCTCCACTTCCCGATACGATGAACTCTGAATCACTGGATATAGCCACAGATCATACAGAACTAGTGTGACCACTCATGGTCTTACAGGTACCTGTCTTGACGTCCCATAGTCTCACCGTCTTATCTCCACTTCCCGATACGATGAACTCTGAATCACTGGATATAGCCACAGCATATACAACACTAGTGTGACCACTCATGGTCTTACAGGTACCTGTCTTGACGTCCCATAATCTCACAGTCTTATCTCAACTTCCCGATACGATGAACTCTGAATCACTGGATATAGCCACAGCATATACAACACTAGTGTGACCACTCATGGTCTTACAGGTACCTGTCTTGACGTCCCATAGTCTCACCGTACAATCTCCACTTCCCGATACGATGAACTCTGAATCACTGGATATAGCCACAGCATATACAACACTAGTGTGACCACTCATGGTCTTACAGGTACCTGTCTTGACGTCCCATAGTCTCACCGTACAATCTCCACTTCCCGATACGATGAACTCTGAATCACTGGATATAGCCACAGATCATACATAATGTGTGTGACCACTCATGGTCTTACAGGTACCTGTCTTGACGTCCCATAATCTCACAGTCTTATCTCAACTTCCCGATACGATGAACTCTGAATCACTGGATATAGCCATAGCATATACTTAATTTGTGTGACCACTCATGGTCTTACAGGTACCTGTCTTGACGTCCCATAGTCTCACCGTATAATCTCCACTTCCCGATACGATGAACTCTGAATCACTGGATATAGCCACAGCATATACAACACTAGTGTGACCACTCATGGTCTTACAGGTACCTGTCTTGACGTCCCATAGTCTCACCGTATAATCTCCACTTCCCGATACGATGAACTCTGAATCACTGGATATAGCCACAGCATATACAACACTAGTGTGACCACTCATGGTCTTACAGGTACCTGTCTTGACGTCCCATAGTCTCACCGTCTAATCTCCACTTCCCGATACGATGAACTCTGAATCACTGGATATAGCCATAGCATATACTTAATTTGTGTGACCACTCATGGTCTTACAGGTACCTGTCTTGACGTCCCATAATCTCACAGTCTTATCTCAACTTCCCGATACGATGAACTCTGAATCACTGGATATAGCCACAGATCATACTTAATTTGTGTGACCACTCATGGTCTTACAGGTACCTGTCTTGACGTCCCATAATCTCACAGTCTTATCTCAACTTCCCGATACGATGAACTCTGAATCACTGGATATAGCCATAGCATATACTTAATTTGTGTGACCACTCATGGTCTTACAGGTACCTGTCTTGACGTCCCATAGTCTCACCGTATAATCTCCACTTCCCGATACGATGAACTCTGAATCACTGGATATAGCCACAGCATATACAACACTAGTGTGACCACTAATGGTCTTACAGGTACCTGTCTTGACGTCCCATAGTCTCACCGTATTATCTCCACTTCCCGATACGATGAACTCTGAATCACTGGATATAGCCACAGCATATACAACACTAGTGTGACCACTCATGGTCTTACAGGTACCTGTCTTGACGTCCCATAATCTCACAGTCTTATCTCAACTTCCCGATACGATGAACTCTGAATCACTGGATATAGCCACAGATCATACAGAACTAGTGTGACCACTAATGGTCTTACAGGTACCTGTCTTGACGTCCCATAGTCTCACCGTCTTATCTCCACTTCCCGATATGATGAACTCTGAATCACTGGATATAGCCACAGATCATACAGAACTAGTGTGACCACTCATGGTCTTACAGGTACCTGTCTTGACGTCCCATAATCTCACAGTCTTATCTCAACTTCCCGATACGATGAACTCTGAATCACTGGATATAGCCACAGATCATACAGAACTAGTGTGACCACTCATGGTCTTACAGGTACCTGTCTTGACGTCCCATAGTCTCACCGTATTATCTCCACTTCCCGATACGATGAACTCTGAATCACTGAATATAGCCACAGATCATACATCACTAATATGACCACTCATGGTCTTACAGGTACCTGTCTTGACGTCCCATAGTCTCACCGTATTATCTCCACTTCCCGATACGATGAACTCTGAATCACTGAATATAGCCACAGATCATACATCACTAATATGACCACTCATGGTCTTACAGGTACCTGTCTTGACGTCCCATAGTCTCACCGTCTTATCTCCACTTCCCGATACGATGAACTCTGAATCACTGGATATAGCCACAGCATATACAACACTAGTGTGACCACTCATGGTCTTACAGGTACCTGTCTTGACGTCCCATAGTCTCACCGTACAATCTCCACTTCCCGATACGATGAACTCTGAATCACTGGATATAGCCACAGATAATACACAACTAGTGTGACTACTCATGGTCTTACAGGTACCTGTCTTGACGTCCCATAGTCTCACCGTCTTATCTCAACTTCCCGATACGATGAACTCTGAATCACTGGATATAGCCACAGCATATACAACACTAGTGTGACCACTCATGGTCTTACAGGTACCTGTCTTGACGTCCCATAGTCTCACCGTATAATCTCCACTTCCCGATACGATGAACTCTGAATCACTGGATATAGCCACAGCATATACAACACTAGTGTGACCACTAATGGTCTTACAGGTACCTGTCTTGACGTCCCATAGTCTCACCGTATTATCTCCACTTCCCGATACGATGAACTCTGAATCACTGGATATAGCCACAGCATATACAACACTAGTGTGACCACTCATGGTCTTACAGGTACCTGTCTTGACGTCCCATAATCTCACAGTCTTATCTCAACTTCCCGATACGATGAACTCTGAATCACTGGATATAGCCACAGATCATACTTAATTTGTGTGACCACTCATGGTCTTACAGGTACCTGTCTTGACGTCCCATAGTCTCACCGTACAATCTCCACTTCCCGATACGATGAACTCTGAATCACTGGATATAGCCACAGATCATACAGAACTAGTGTGACCACTCATGGTCTTACAGGTACCTGTCTTGACGTCCCATAATCTCACAGTCTTATCTCAACTTCCCGATACGATGAACTCTGAATCACTGGATATAGCCACAGATCATACAGAACTAGTGTGACCACTAATGGTCTTACAGGTACCTGTCTTGACGTCCCATAGTCTCACCGTATTATCTCCACTTCCCGATATGATGAACTCTGAATCACTGGATATAGCCACAGATCATACAGAACTAGTGTGACCACTCATGGTCTTACAGGTACCTGTCTTGACGTCCCATAATCTCACAGTCTTATCTCAACTTCCCGATACGATGAACTCTGAATCACTGGATATAGCCACAGATCATACAGAACTAGTGTGACCACTCATGGTCTTACAGGTACCTGTCTTGACGTCCCATAGTCTCACCGTATTATCTCCACTTCCCGATACGATGAACTCTGAATCACTGAATATAGCCACAGATCATACATCACTAATATGACCACTCATGGTCTTACAGGTACCTGTCTTGACGTCCCATAGTCTCACCGTCTTATCTCCACTTCCCGATACGATGAACTCTGAATCACTGGATATAGCCACAGCATATACAACACTAGTGTGACCACTCATGGTCTTACAGGTACCTGTCTTGACGTCCCATAGTCTCACCGTATTATCTCCACTTCCCGATACGATGAACTCTGAATCACTGGATATAGCCACAGATAATACACAACTAGTGTGACTACTCATGGTCTTACAGGTACCTGTCTTGACGTCCCATAGTCTCACCGTCTTATCTCCACTTCCGATACGATGAACTCTGAATCACTGGATATAGCCATAGCATATACAACACTAGTGTGACCACTCATGGTCTTACAGGTACCTGTCTTGACGTCCCATAATCTCACCGTATAATCTGCACTTCCCGATACGATGAACTCTGAATCACTGGATATAGCCACAGATCAGACCTAATTAGTGTGACCACTCATGGTCTTACAGGTACCTGTCTTGACGTCCCATAGTCTCACCGTACAATCTCCACTTCCCGATACGATGAACTCTGAATCACTGGATATAGCCACAGATCATACAGAACTAGTATGACCACTAATGGTCTTACAGGTACCTGTCTTGACGTCCCATAATCTCACAGTCTTATCTCAACTTCCCGATACGATGAACTCTGAATCACTGGATATAGCCACAGATCATACAGAACTAGTGTGACCACTAATGGTCTTACAGGTACCTGTCTTGACGTCCCATAGTCTCACCGTATTATCTCCACTTCCGATACGATGAACTCTGAATCACTGGATATAGCCATAGCATATACAACACTAGTGTGACCACTCATGGTCTTACAGGTACCTGTCTTGACGTCCCATAATCTCACAGTCTTATCTCAACTTCCCGATACGATGAACTCTGAATCACTGGATATAGCCACAGATCATACTTAATTTGTGTGACCACTCATGGTCTTACAGGTACCTGTCTTGACGTCCCATAGTCTCACCGTACAATCTCCACTTCCCGATACGATGAACTCTGAATCACTGGATATAGCCACAGATCATACAGAACTAGTGTGACCACTCATGGTCTTACAGGTACCTGTCTTGACGTCCCATAATCTCACAGTCTTATCTCAACTTCCCGATACGATGAACTCTGAATCACTGGATATAGCCACAGATCATACAGAACTAGTGTGACCACTAATGGTCTTACAGGTACCTGTCTTGACGTCCCATAGTCTCACCGTCTTATCTCCACTTCCCGATATGATGAACTCTGAATCACTGGATATATCCACAGATAATACACAACTAGTGTGACTACTCATGGTCTTACAGGTACCTGTCTTGACGTCCCATAGTCTCACCGTCTTATCTCCACTTCCCGATACGATGAACTCTGAATCACTGGATATAGCCACAGCATATACAACACTAGTGTGACCACTCATGGTCTTACAGGTACCTGTCTTGACGTCCCATAGTCTCACCGTATAATCTCCACTTCCCGATACGATGAACTCTGAATCACTGGATATAGCCACAGATAATACACAACTAGTGTGACTACTCATGGTCTTACAGGTACCTGTCTTGACGTCCCATAGTCTCACCGTATTATCTCCACTTCCCGATACGATGAACTCTGAATCACTGGATATAGCCACAGCATATACAACACTAGTGTGACCACTCATGGTCTTACAGGTACCTGTCTTGACGTCCCATAATCTCACAGTCTTATCTCAACTTCCCGATACGATGAACTCTGAATCACTGGATATAGCCACAGATCATACTTAATTTGTGTGACCACTCATGGTCTTACATGTACCTGTCTTGACGTCCCATAGTCTCACCGTACAATCTCCACTTCCCGATACGATGAACTCTGAATCACTGGATATAGCCACAGATCATACAGAACTAGTGTGACCACTCATGGTCTTACAGGTACCTGTCTTGACGTCCCATAATCTCACAGTCTTATCTCAACTTCCCGATACGATGAACTCTGAATCACTGGATATAGCCACAGATCATACAGAACTAGTGTGACCACTAATGGTCTTACAGGTACCTGTCTTGACGTCCCATAGTCTCACCGTCTTATCTCCACTTCCCGATATGATGAACTCTGAATCACTGGATATAGCCACAGATCATACAGAACTAGTGTGACCACTCATGGTCTTACAGGTACCTGTCTTGACGTCCCATAATCTCACAGTCTTATCTCAACTTCCCGATACGATGAACTCTGAATCACTGGATATAGCCACAGATCATACTTAATTTGTGTGACCACTCATGGTCTTACATGTACCTGTCTTGACGTCCCATAGTCTCACCGTACAATCTCCACTTCCCGATACGATGAACTCTGAATCACTGGATATAGCCACAGATCATACAGAACTAGTGTGACCACTCATGGTCTTACAGGTACCTGTCTTGACGTCCCATAATCTCACAGTCTTATCTCAACTTCCCGATACGATGAACTCTGAATCACTGGATATAGCCACAGATCATACAGAACTAGTGTGACCACTAATGGTCTTACAGGTACCTGTCTTGACGTCCCATAGTCTCACCGTCTTATCTCCACTTCCCGATATGATGAACTCTGAATCACTGGATATAGCCACAGATCATACAGAACTAGTGTGACCACTCATGGTCTTACAGGTACCTGTCTTGACGTCCCATAATCTCACAGTCTTATCTCAACTTCCCGATACGATGAACTCTGAATCACTGGATATAGCCACAGATCATACAGAACTAGTGTGACCACTCATGGTCTTACAGGTACCTGTCTTGACGTCCCATAGTCTCACCGTATTATCTCCACTTCCCGATACGATGAACTCTGAATCACTGAATATAGCCACAGATCATACATCACTAATATGACCACTCATGGTCTTACAGGTACCTGTCTTGACGTCCCATAATCTCACAGTCTTATCTCAACTTCCCGATACGATGAACTCTGAATCACTGGATATAGCCACAGCATATACAACACTAGTGTGACCACTCATGGTCTTACAGGTACCTGTCTTGACGTCCCATAATCTCACAGTCTTATCTCAACTTCCCGATACGATGAACTCTGAATCACTGGATATAGCCACAGATCATACAGAACTAGTGTGACCACTAATGGTCTTACAGGTACCTGTCTTGACGTCCCATAGTCTCACCGTCTTATCTCCACTTCCCGATATGATGAACTCTGAATCACTGGATATATCCACAGATAATACACAACTAGTGTGACTACTCATGGTCTTACAGGTACCTGTCTTGACGTCCCATAGTCTCACCGTCTTATCTCCACTTCCCGATACGATGAACTCTGAATCACTGGATATAGCCACAGCATATACAACACTAGTGTGACCACTCATGGTCTTACAGGTACCTGTCTTGACGTCCCATAGTCTCACCGTCTTATCTCCACTTCCCGATATGATGAACTCTGAATCACTGGATATAGCCACAGATCATACAGAACTAGTGTGACCACTCATGGTCTTACAGGTACCTGTCTTGACGTCCCATAGTCTCACCGTATTATCTCCACTTCCCGATACGATGAACTCTGAATCACTGGATATAGCCACAGCATATACAACACTAGTGTGACCACTCATGGTCTTACAGGTACCTGTCTTGACGTCCCATAATCTCACAGTCTTATCTCAACTTCCCGATACGATGAACTCTGAATCACTGGATATAGCCACAGATCATACTTAATTTGTGTGACCACTCATGGTCTTACAGGTACCTGTCTTGACGTCCCATAGTCTCACCGTACAATCTCCACTTCCCGATACGATGAACTCTGAATCACTGGATATAGCCACAGATCATACAGAACTAGTGTGACCACTCATGGTCTTACAGGTACCTGTCTTGACGTCCCATAATCTCACAGTCTTATCTCAACTTCCCGATACGATGAACTCTGAATCACTGGATATAGCCACAGATCATACAGAACTAGTGTGACCACTAATGGTCTTACAGGTACCTGTCTTGACGTCCCATAGTCTCACCGTCTTATCTCCACTTCCCGATATGATGAACTCTGAATCACTGGATATATCCACAGATAATACACAACTAGTGTGACTACTCATGGTCTTACAGGTACCTGTCTTGACGTCCCATAGTCTCACCGTACAATCTCCACTTCCCGATACGATGAACTCTGAATCACTGGATATAGCCACAGCATATACATCACTAATATGACCACTCATGGTCTTACAGGTACCTGTCTTGACGTCCCATAGTCTCACCGTATTATCTCCACTTCCCGATACGATGAACTCTGAATCACTGAATATAGCCACAGATCATACATCACTAATATGACCACTCATGGTCTTACAGGTACCTGTCTTGACGTCCCATAATCTCACCGTCTTATCTCCACTTCCCGATACGATGAACTCTGAATCACTGGATATAGCCACAGCATATACAACACTAGTGTGACCACTCATGGTCTTACAGGTACCTGTCTTGACGTCCCATAATCTCACAGTCTTATCTCAACTTCCCGATACGATGAACTCTGAATCACTGGATATAGCCACAGATCATACAGAACTAGTGTGACCACTAATGGTCTTACAGGTACCTGTCTTGACGTCCCATAGTCTCACCGTCTTATCTCCACTTCCCGATATGATGAACTCTGAATCACTGGATATATCCACAGATAATACACAACTAGTGTGACTACTCATGGTCTTACAGGTACCTGTCTTGACGTCCCATAGTCTCACCGTCTTATCTCCACTTCCCGATACGATGAACTCTGAATCACTGGATATAGCCACAGCATATACAACACTAGTGTGACCACTCATGGTCTTACAGGTACCTGTCTTGACGTCCCATAGTCTCACCGTATAATCTCCACTTCCCGATACGATGAACTCTGAATCACTGGATATAGCCACAGATAATACACAACTAGTGTGACTACTCATGGTCTTACAGGTACCTGTCTTGACGTCCCATAGTCTCACCGTATTATCTCCACTTCCCGATACGATGAACTCTGAATCACTGGATATAGCCACAGCATATACAACACTAGTGTGACCACTCATGGTCTTACAGGTACCTGTCTTGACGTCCCATAATCTCACAGTCTTATCTCAACTTCCCGATACGATGAACTCTGAATCACTGGATATAGCCACAGATCATACTTAATTTGTGTGACCACTCATGGTCTTACAGGTACCTGTCTTGACGTCCCATAGTCTCACCGTACAATCTCCACTTCCCGATACGATGAACTCTGAATCACTGGATATAGCCACAGATCATACAGAACTAGTGTGACCACTCATGGTCTTACAGGTACCTGTCTTGACGTCCCATAATCTCACAGTCTTATCTCAACTTCCCGATACGATGAACTCTGAATCACTGGATATAGCCACAGATCATACAGAACTAGTGTGACCACTAATGGTCTTACAGGTACCTGTCTTGACGTCCCATAGTCTCACCGTCTTATCTCCACTTCCCGATATGATGAACTCTGAATCACTGGATATAGCCACAGATCATACAGAACTAGTGTGACCACTCATGGTCTTACAGGTACCTGTCTTGACGTCCCATAATCTCACAGTCTTATCTCAACTTCCCGATACGATGAACTCTGAATCACTGGATATAGCCACAGATCATACAGAACTAGTGTGACCACTCATGGTCTTACAGGTACCTGTCTTGACGTCCCATAATCTCACAGTCTTATCTCAACTTCCCGATACGATGAACTCTGAATCACTGGATATAGCCACAGATCATACAGAACTAGTGTGACCACTAATGGTCTTACAGGTACCTGTCTTGACGTCCCATAGTCTCACCGTCTTATCTCCACTTCCCGATATGATGAACTCTGAATCACTGGATATAGCCACAGATCATACAGAACTAGTGTGACCACTCATGGTCTTACAGGTACCTGTCTTGACGTCCCATAATCTCACAGTCTTATCTCAACTTCCCGATACGATGAACTCTGAATCACTGGATATAGCCACAGATCATACTTAATTTGTGTGACCACTCATGGTCTTACATGTACCTGTCTTGACGTCCCATAGTCTCACCGTACAATCTCCACTTCCCGATACGATGAACTCTGAATCACTGGATATAGCCACAGATCATACAGAACTAGTGTGACCACTAATGGTCTTACAGGTACCTGTCTTGACGTCCCATAGTCTCACCGTCTTATCTCCACTTCCCGATATGATGAACTCTGAATCACTGGATATATCCACAGATAATACACAACTAGTGTGACTACTCATGGTCTTACAGGTACCTGTCTTGACGTCCCATAGTCTCACCGTCTTATCTCCACTTCCCGATACGATGAACTCTGAATCACTGGATATAGCCACAGCATATACAACACTAGTGTGACCACTCATGGTCTTACAGGTACCTGTCTTGACGTCCCATAGTCTCACCGTATAATCTCCACTTCCCGATACGATGAACTCTGAATCACTGGATATAGCCACAGATCATACAGAACTAGTGTGACCACTAATGGTCTTACAGGTACCTGTCTTGACGTCCCATAGTCTCACCGTCTTATCTCCACTTCCGATACGATGAACTCTGAATCACTGGATATAGCCATAGCATATACAACACTAGTGTGACCACTCATGGTCTTACAGGTACCTGTCTTGACGTCCCATAATCTCACAGTCTTATCTCAACTTCCCGATACGATGAACTCTGAATCACTGGATATAGCCACAGATCATACTTAATTTGTGTGACCACTCATGGTCTTACAGGTACCTGTCTTGACGTCCCATAGTCTCACCGTACAATCTCCACTTCCCGATACGATGAACTCTGAATCACTGGATATAGCCACAGATCATACAGAACTAGTGTGACCACTCATGGTCTTACAGGTACCTGTCTTGACGTCCCATAATCTCACAGTCTTATCTCAACTTCCCGATACGATGAACTCTGAATCACTGGATATAGCCACAGATCATACAGAACTAGTGTGACCACTAATGGTCTTACAGGTACCTGTCTTGACGTCCCATAGTCTCACCGTCTTATCTCCACTTCCCGATATGATGAACTCTGAATCACTGGATATATCCACAGATAATACACAACTAGTGTGACTACTCATGGTCTTACAGGTACCTGTCTTGACGTCCCATAGTCTCACCGTCTTATCTCCACTTCCCGATATGATGAACTCTGAATCACTGGATATAGCCACAGATCATACAGAACTAGTGTGACCACTCATGGTCTTACAGGTACCTGTCTTGACGTCCCATAATCTCACAGTCTTATCTCAACTTCCCGATACGATGAACTCTGAATCACTGGATATAGCCACAGATAATACACAACTAGTGTGACTACTCATGGTCTTACAGGTACCTGTCTTGACGTCCCATAGTCTCACCGTATTATCTCCACTTCCCGATACGATGAACTCTGAATCACTGGATATAGCCACAGCATATACAACACTAGTGTGACCACTCATGGTCTTACAGGTACCTGTCTTGACGTCCCATAGTCTCACCGTATAATCTCCACTTCCCGATACGATGAACTCTGAATCACTGGATATAGCCACAGATCATACTTAATTTGTGTGACCACTCATGGTCTTACAGGTACCTGTCTTGACGTCCCATAGTCTCACCGTACAATCTCCACTTCCCGATACGATGAACTCTGAATCACTGGATATAGCCACAGATCATACAGAACTAGTGTGACCACTCATGGTCTTACAGGTACCTGTCTTGACGTCCCATAATCTCACAGTCTTATCTCAACTTCCCGATACGATGAACTCTGAATCACTGGATATAGCCACAGATCATACTTAATTTGTGTGACCACTCATGGTCTTACAGGTACCTGTCTTGACGTCCCATAGTCTCACCGTCTTATCTCCACTTCCCGATATGATGAACTCTGAATCACTGGATATAGCCACAGATCATACAGAACTAGTGTGACCACTCATGGTCTTACAGGTACCTGTCTTGACGTCCCATAATCTCACAGTCTTATCTCAACTTCCCGATACGATGAACTCTGAATCACTGGATATAGCCACAGATCATACAGAACTAGTGTGACCACTCATGGTCTTACAGGTACCTGTCTTGACGTCCCATAGTCTCACCGTATTATCTCCACTTCCCGATACGATGAACTCTGAATCACTGAATATAGCCACAGATCATACATCACTAATATGACCACTCATGGTCTTACAGGTACCTGTCTTGACGTCCCATAGTCTCACCGTCTTATCTCCACTTCCCGATACGATGAACTCTGAATCACTGGATATAGCCACAGATAATACATAACTAGTGTGACTACTCATGGTCTTACAGGTACCTGTCTTGACGTCCCATAGTCTCACCGTCTAATCATAACTTCCAGATACGATTAACTCTGAATCACTGGATATAGCAACAGCATATACACAACTAGTGTGACCACTCATGGTCTTACAGGTACCTGTCTTGACGTCCCATAGTCTCACCGTATTATCTCCACTTCCCGATACATGAACTCTGAATCACTGGATATAGCCACAGATCATACAGAACTAGTGTGACCACTCATGGTCTTACAGGTACCTGTCTTGACGTCCCATAATCTCACAGTCTTATCTCAACTTCCCGATACGATGAACTCTGAATCACTGGATATAGCCACAGATCATACTTAATTTGTGTGACCACTCATGGTCTTACAGGTACCTGTCTTGACGTCCCATAGTCTCACCGTACAATCTCCACTTCCCGATACGATGAACTCTGAATCACTGGATATAGCCACAGCATATACAACACTAGTGTGACCACTCATGGTCTTACAGGTACCTGTCTTGACGTCCCATAATCTCACAGTCTTATCTCAACTTCCCGATACGATGAACTCTGAATCACTGGATATAGCCACAGATCATACAGAACTAGTGTGACCACTAATGGTCTTACAGGTACCTGTCTTGACGTCCCATAGTCTCACCGTCTTATCTCCACTTCCCGATATGATGAACTCTGAATCACTGGATATATCCACAGATAATACACAACTAGTGTGACTACTCATGGTCTTACAGGTACCTGTCTTGACGTCCCATAGTCTCACCGTATAATCTCCACTTCCCGATACGATGAACTCTGAATCACTGGATATAGCCACAGATCATACAGAACTAGTGTGACCACTAATGGTCTTACAGGTACCTGTCTTGACGTCCCATAGTCTCACCGTCTTATCTCCACTTCCCGATACGATGAACTCTGAATCACTGGATATAGCCACAGCATATACAACACTAGTGTGACCACTCATGGTCTTACAGGTACCTGTCTTGACGTCCCATAGTCTCACCGTATAATCTCCACTTCCCGATACGATGAACTCTGAATCACTGGATATAGCCACAGATCATACTTAATTTGTGTGACCACTCATGGTCTTACAGGTACCTGTCTTGACGTCCCATAGTCTCACCGTACAATCTCCACTTCCCGATACGATGAACTCTGAATCACTGGATATAGCCACAGCATATACAACACTAGTGTGACCACTAATGGTCTTACAGGTACCTGTCTTGACGTCCCATAGTCTCACCGTCTTATCTCCACTTCCCGATACGATGAACTCTGAATCACTGGATATAGCCACAGATCATACAGAACTAGTGTGACCACTCATGGTCTTACAGGTACCTGTCTTGACGTCCCATAGTCTCACCGTCTTATCTCAACTTCCCGATACATGAACTCTGAATCACTGGATATAGCCACAGCATATACAACACTAGTGTGACCACTCATGGTCTTACAGGTACCTGTCTTGACGTCCCATAGTCTCACCGTCTTATCTCCACTTCCCGATACGATGAACTCTGAATCACTGGATATAGCCACAGCATATACAACACTAGTGTGACCACTCATGGTCTTACAGGTACCTGTCTTGACGTCCCATAGTCTCACCGTATAATCTCCACTTCCCGATACGATGAACTCTGAATCACTGGATATAGCCACAGATCATACATCACTAATATGACCACTCATGGTCTTACAGGTACCTGTCTTGACGTCCCATAGTCTCACCGTCTTATCTCCACTTCCCGATACGATGAACTCTGAATCACTGGATATAGCCACAGCATATACAACACTAGTGTGACCACTCATGGTCTTACAGGTACCTGTCTTGACGTCCCATAGTCTCACCGTATAATCTCCACTTCCCGATACGATGAACTCTGAATCACTGGATATAGCCACAGATAATACACAACTAGTGTGACTACTCATGGTCTTACAGGTACCTGTCTTGACGTCCCATAGTCTCACCGTCTTATCTCCACTTCCGATACGATGAACTCTGAATCACTGGATATAGCCACAGCATATACAACACTAGTGTGACCACTCATGGTCTTACAGGTACCTGTCTTGACGTTCCATAGTCTCACCGTCTCATCAGTACTTCACGATACGATGAACTCTGAATCACTGGATATAGCCACAGATAATACATAATGTGTGTGACCACTCATGGTCTTACAGGTACCTGTCTTGACGTCCCATAGTCTCACCGTATAATCTCCACTTCCCGATACGATGAACTCTGAATCACTGGATATAGCCACAGATCATACTTAATTTGTGTGACCACTCATGGTCTTACAGGTACCTGTCTTGACGTCCCATAGTCTCACCGTACAATCTCCACTTCCCGATACGATGAACTCTGAATCACTGGATATAGCCACAGCATATACAACACTAGTGTGACCACTCATGGTCTTACAGGTACCTGTCTTGACGTCCCATAATCTCACAGTCTTATCTCAACTTCCCGATACGATGAACTCTGAATCACTGGATATAGCCACAGATCATACTTAATTTGTGTGACCACTCATGGTCTTACAGGTACCTGTCTTGACGTCCCATAGTCTCACCGTCTTATCTCCACTTCCGATACGATGAACTCTGAATCACTGGATATAGCCACAGCATATACAACACTAGTGTGACCACTCATGGTCTTACAGGTACCTGTCTTGACGTCCCATAATCTCACAGTCTTATCTCAACTTCCCGATACGATGAACTCTGAATCACTGGATATAGCCACAGATCATACAGAACTAGTGTGACCACTAATGGTCTTACAGGTACCTGTCTTGACGTCCCATAGTCTCACCGTCTTATCTCCACTTCCGATACGATGAACTCTGAATCACTGGATATAGCCATAGCATATACAACACTAGTGTGACTACTCATGGTCTTACAGGTACCTGTCTTGACGTCCCATAGTCTCACCGTCTTATCTCCACTTCCCGATACGATGAACTCTGAATCACTGGATATAGCCACAGATCATACTTAATTTGTGTGACCACTCATGGTCTTACAGGTACCTGTCTTGACGTCCCATAGTCTCACCGTACAATCTCCACTTCCCGATACGATGAACTCTGAATCACTGGATATAGCCACAGATCATACAGAACTAGTGTGACCACTCATGGTCTTACAGGTACCTGTCTTGACGTCCCATAATCTCACAGTCTTATCTCAACTTCCCGATACGATGAACTCTGAATCACTGGATATAGCCACAGATCATACAGAACTAGTGTGACCACTAATGGTCTTACAGGTACCTGTCTTGACGTCCCATAGTCTCACCGTCTTATCTCCACTTCCGATACGATGAACTCTGAATCACTGGATATAGCCACAGCATATACAACACTAGTGTGACCACTCATGGTCTTACAGGTACCTGTCTTGACGTCCCATAATCTCACAGTCTTATCTCAACTTCCCGATACGATGAACTCTGAATCACTGGATATAGCCACAGATCATACTTAATTTGTGTGACCACTCATGGTCTTACAGGTACCTGTCTTGACGTCCCATAGTCTCACCGTACAATCTCCACTTCCCGATACGATGAACTCTGAATCACTGGATATAGCAACAGATCATACAGAACTAGTGTGACCACTCATGGTCTTACAGGTATCTGTCTTGACGTCCCATAATCTCACAGTCTTATCTCAACTTCCCGATACGATGAACTCTGAATCACTGGATATAGCCACAGATCATACAGAACTAGTGTGACCACTAATGGTCTTACAGGTACCTGTCTTGACGTCCCATAGTCTCACCGTCTTATCTCAACTTCCCGATACGATGAACTCTGAATCACTGGATATAGCCACAGATCATACTTAATTTGTGTGACCACTCATGGTCTTACAGGTACCTGTCTTGACGTCCCATAGTCTCACCGTACAATCTCCACTTCCCGATACGATGAACTCTGAATCACTGGATATAGCCACAGATCATACAGAACTAGTGTGACCACTCATGGTCTTACAGGTACCTGTCTTGACGTCCCATAGTCTCACAGTCTTATCTCAACTTCCCGATACGATGAACTCTGAATCACTGGATATAGCCACAGATCATACAGAACTAGTGTGACCACTAATGGTCTTACAGGTACCTGTCTTGACGTCCCATAGTCTCACCGTCTTATCTCCACTTCCCGATATGATGAACTCTGAATCACTGGATATATCCACAGATAATACACAACTAGTGTGACTACTCATGGTCTTACAGGTACCTGTCTTGACGTCCCATAGTCTCACCGTCTTATCTCCACTTCCCGATACGATGAACTCTGAATCACTGGATATAGCCACAGCATATACAACACTAGTGTGACCACTAATGGTCTTACAGGTACCTGTCTTGACGTCCCATAGTCTCACCGTATTATCTCCACTTCCCGATACGATGAACTCTGAATCACTGGATATAGCCACAGATCATACATAATCTGTGTGACCACTCATGGTCTTACAGGTACCTGTCTTGACGTCCCATAGTCTCACCGTCTGATCATCACTTCCCGATACGATGAACTCTGAATCACTGGATATAGCCACAGATCTTACATAATCTGTGTGACCACTCATGGTCTTACAGGTACCTGTCTTGACGTCCCATAGTCTCACCGTCTGATCATCACTTCCCGATACAATGAACTCTGAATCACTGGATATAGCCACAGATCATACATAATCTGTGTGACCACTCATGGTCTTACAGGTACCTGTCTTGACGTCCCATAGTCTCACCGTCTGATCATCACTTCCCGATACAATGAACTCTGAATCACTGGATATAGCCACAGATCATACATAATCTGTGTGAACACTCATGGTCTTACAGGTACCTGTCTTGACGTCCCATAGTCTCACCGTCTGATCATCACTTCCCGATACGATGAACTCTGAATCACTGGATATAGCCACAGATCATACTTAATTTGTGTGACCACTCATGGTCTTACAGGTACCTGTCTTGACGTCCCATAGTCTCACCGTACAATCTCCACTTCCGATACGATGAACTCTGAATCACTGGATATAGCCACAGCATATACAACACTAGTGTGACCACTCATGGTCTTACAGGTACCTGTCTTGACGTCCCATAATCTCACAGTCTTATCTCAACTTCCCGATACGATGAACTCTGAATCACTGGATATAGCCACAGATCATACTTAATTTGTGTGACCACTCATGGTCTTACAGGTACCTGTCTTGACGTCCCATAGTCTCACCGTACAATCTCCACTTCCCGATACGATGAACTCTGAATCACTGGATATAGCCACAGATCATACAGAACTAGTGTGACCACTCATGGTCTTACAGGTACCTGTCTTGACGTCCCATAGTCTCACCGTATAATCTCCACTTCCCGATACGATGAACTCTGAATCACTGGATATAGCCATAGCATATACTTAATTAGTGTGACCACTCATGGTCTTACAGGTACCTGTCTTGACGTCCCATAGTCTCACCGTATTATCTCCACTTCCCGATACGATGAACTCTGAATCACTGGATATAGCCACAGATGATACATAACTAGTGTGACCACTCATGGTCTTACAGGTACCTGTCTTGACGTCCCATAATCTCACAGTCTTATCTCAACTTCCCGATACGATGAACTCTGAATCACTGGATATAGCCACAGATCATACTTAATTTGTGTGACCACTCATGGTCTTACAGGTACCTGTCTTGACGTCCCATAGTCTCACCGTCTTATCTCCTCTTCCGATACGATGAACTCTGAATCACTGGATATAGCCATAGCATATACAACACTAGTGTGACCACTCATGGTCTTACAGGTACCTGTCTTGACGTCCCATAATCTCACAGTCTTATCTCAACTTCCCGATACGATGAACTCTGAATCACTGGATATAGCCACAGATCATACTTAATTTGTGTGACCACTCATGGTCTTACAGGTACCTGTCTTGACGTCCCATAGTCTCACCGTACAATCTCCACTTCCCGATACGATGAACTCTGAATCACTGGATATAGCCACAGATCATACAGAACTAGTGTGACCACTCATGGTCTTACAGGTACCTGTCTTGACGTCCCATAATCTCACAGTCTTATCTCAACTTCCCGATACGATGAACTCTGAATCACTGGATATAGCCACAGATCATACAGAACTAGTGTGACCACTAATGGTCTTACAGGTACCTGTCTTGACGTCCCATAGTCTCACCGTCTTATCTCCACTTCCCGATATGATGAACTCTGAATCACTGGATATATCCACAGATAATACACAACTAGTGTGACTACTCATGGTCTTACAGGTACCTGTCTTGACGTCCCATAGTCTCACCGTCTTATCTCCACTTCCCGATACGATGAACTCTGAATCACTGGATATAGCCACAGCATATACAACACTAGTGTGACCACTCATGGTCTTACAGGTACCTGTCTTGACGTCCCATAGTCTCACCGTATAATCTCCACTTCCCGATACGATGAACTCTGAATCACTGGATATAGCCACAGATAATACACAACTAGTGTGACTACTCATGGTCTTACAGGTACCTGTCTTGACGTCCCATAGTCTCACCGTATTATCTCCACTTCCCGATACGATGAACTCTGAATCACTGGATATAGCCACAGCATATACAACACTAGTGTGACCACTCATGGTCTTACAGGTACCTGTCTTGACGTCCCATAATCTCACAGTCTTATCTCAACTTCCCGATACGATGAACTCTGAATCACTGGATATAGCCACAGATCATACTTAATTTGTGTGACCACTCATGGTCTTACAGGTACCTGTCTTGACGTCCCATAGTCTCACCGTCTTATCTCCACTTCCCGATACGATGAACTCTGAATCACTGGATATAGCCACAGATCATACAGAACTAGTGTGACCACTCATGGTCTTACAGGTACCTGTCTTGACGTCCCATAGTCTCACCGTATAATCTCCACTTCCCGATACGATGAACTCTGAATCACTGGATATAGCCACAGAGCATACTGAACTAGTGTGACTACTCATGGTCTTACAGGTACCTGTCTTGACGTCCCATAGTCTCACCGTCAAATCTCCACTTCCCGATACGATGAACTCTGAATCACTGGATATAGCCATAGCATATACAACACTAGTGTGACCACTCATGGTCTTACAGGTACCTGTCTTGACGTCCCATAATCTCACAGTCTTATCTCAACTTCCCGATACGATGAACTCTGAATCACTGGATATAGCCACAGATCATACTTAATTTGTGTGACCACTCATGGTCTTACAGGTACCTGTCTTGACGTCCCATAGTCTCACCGTACAATCTCCACTTCCCGATACGATGAACTCTGAATCACTGGATATAGCCACAGATCATACAGAACTAGTGTGACCACTCATGGTCTTACAGGTACCTGTCTTGACGTCCCATAATCTCACAGTCTTATCTCAACTTCCCGATACGATGAACTCTGAATCACTGGATATAGCCACAGATCATACAGAACTAGTGTGACCACTAATGTTCTTACAGGTACCTGTCTTGACGTCCCATAGTCTCACCGTCTTATCTCCACTTCCGATACGATGAACTCTGAATCACTGGATATAGCCATAGCATATACAACACTAGTGTGACCACTCATGGTCTTACAGGTACCTGTCTTGACGTCCCATAATCTCACAGTCTTATCTCAACTTCCCGATACGATGAACTCTGAATCACTGGATATAGCCACAGATCATACTTAATTTGTGTGACCACTCATGGTCTTACAGGTACCTGTCTTGACGTCCCATAGTCTCACCGTACAATCTCCACTTCCCGATACGATGAACTCTGAATCACTGGATATAGCAACAGATCATACAGAACTAGTGTGACCACTCATGGTCTTACAGGTATCTGTCTTGACGTCCCATAATCTCACAGTCTTATCTCAACTTCCCGATACGATGAACTCTGAATCACTGGATATAGCCACAGATCATACAGAACTAGTGTGACCACTAATGTTCTTACAGGTACCTGTCTTGACGTCCCATAGTCTCACCGTCTTATCTCCACTTCCGATACGATGAACTCTGAATCACTGGATATAGCCATAGCATATACAACACTAGTGTGACCACTCATGGTCTTACAGGTACCTGTCTTGACGTCCCATAATCTCACAGTCTTATCTCAACTTCCCGATACGATGAACTCTGAATCACTGGATATAGCCACAGATCATACTTAATTTGTGTGACCACTCATGGTCTTACAGGTACCTGTCTTGACGTCCCATAGTCTCACCGTACAATCTCCACTTCCCGATACGATGAACTCTGAATCACTGGATATAGCAACAGATCATACAGAACTAGTGTGACCACTCATGGTCTTACAGGTACCTGTCTTGACGTCCCATAATCTCACAGTCTTATCTCAACTTCCCGATACGATGAACTCTGAATCACTGGATATAGCCACAGATCATACAGAACTAGTGTGACCACTAATGTTCTTACAGGTACCTGTCTTGACGTCCCATAGTCTCACCGTCTTATCTCCACTTCCGATACGATGAACTCTGAATCACTGGATATAGCCATAGCATATACAACACTAGTGTGACCACTCATGGTCTTACAGGTACCTGTCTTGACGTCCCATAATCTCACAGTCTTATCTCAACTTCCCGATACGATGAACTCTGAATCACTGGATATAGCCACAGATCATACTTAATTTGTGTGACCACTCATGGTCTTACAGGTACCTGTCTTGACGTCCCATAGTCTCACCGTCTTATCTCCACTTCCCGATACGATGAACTCTGAATCACTGGATATAGCCACAGATCATACAGAACTAGTGTGACCACTAATGGTCTTACAGGTACCTGTCTTGACGTCCCATAGTCTCACCGTCTTATCTCCACTTCCGATACGATGAACTCTGAATCACTGGATATAGCCATAGCATATACAACACTAGTGTGACCACTCATGGTCTTACAGGTACCTGTCTTGACGTCCCATAATCTCACAGTCTTATCTCAACTTCCCGATACGATGAACTCTGAATCACTGGATATAGCCACAGATCATACTTAATTTGTGTGACCACTCATGGTCTTACAGGTACCTGTCTTGACGTCCCATAGTCTCACCGTACAATCTCCACTTCCCGATACGATGAACTCTGAATCACTGGATATAGCCACAGATCATACAGAACTAGTGTGACCACTCATGGTCTTACAGGTACCTGTCTTGACGTCCCATAATCTCACAGTCTTATCTCAACTTCCCGATACGATGAACTCTGAATCACTGGATATAGCCACAGATCATACAGAACTAGTGTGACCACTAATGGTCTTACAGGTACCTGTCTTGACGTCCCATAGTCTCACCGTCTTATCTCCACTTCCCGATATGATGAACTCTGAATCACTGGATATATCCACAGATAATACACAACTAGTGTGACTACTCATGGTCTTACAGGTACCTGTCTTGACGTCCCATAGTCTCACCGTCTTATCTCCACTTCCCGATACGATGAACTCTGAATCACTGGATATAGCCACAGCATATACAACACTAGTGTGACCACTCATGGTCTTACAGGTACCTGTCTTGACGTCCCATAGTCTCACCGTACAATCTCCACTTCCCGATACGATGAACTCTGAATCACTGGATATAGCCACAGATAATACACAACTAGTGTGACTACTCATGGTCTTACAGGTACCTGTCTTGACGTCCCATAGTCTCACCGTATTATCTCCACTTCCCGATACGATGAACTCTGAATCACTGGATATAGCCACAGATCATACTTAATTTGTGTGACCACTCATGGTCTTACAGGTACCTGTCTTGACGTCCCATAGTCTCACCGTACAATCTCCACTTCCCGATACGATGAACTCTGAATCACTGGATATAGCCACAGATCATACAGAACTAGTGTGACCACTCATGGTCTTACAGGTACCTGTCTTGACGTCCCATAATCTCACAGTCTTATCTCAACTTCCCGATACGATGAACTCTGAATCACTGGATATAGCCACAGATCATACAGAACTAGTGTGACCACTAATGGTCTTACAGGTACCTGTCTTGACGTCCCATAGTCTCACCGTCTTATCTCCACTTCCGATACGATGAACTCTGAATCACTGGATATAGCCATAGCATATACAACACTAGTGTGACCACTAATGGTCTTACAGGTACCTGTCTTGACGTCCCATAATCTCACAGTCTTATCTCAACTTCCCGATACGATGAACTCTGAATCACTGGATATAGCCACAGATCATACTTAATTTGTGTGACCACTCATGGTCTTACAGGTACCTGTCTTGACGTCCCATAGTCTCACCGTACAATCTCCACTTCCCGATACGATGAACTCTGAATCACTGGATATAGCCACAGATCATACAGAACTAGTGTGACCACTCATGGTCTTACAGGTACCTGTCTTGACGTCCCATAATCTCACAGTCTTATCTCAACTTCCCGATACGATGAACTCTGAATCACTGGATATAGCCACAGATCATACAGAACTAGTGTGACCACTAATGGTCTTACAGGTACCTGTCTTGACGTCCCATAGTCTCACCGTCTTATCTCCACTTCCGATACGATGAACTCTGAATCACTGGATATAGCCATAGCATATACAACACTAGTGTGACCACTCATGGTCTTACAGGTACCTGTCTTGACGTCCCATAATCTCACAGTCTTATCTCAACTTCCCGATACGATGAACTCTGAATCACTGGATATAGCCACAGATCATACTTAATTTGTGTGACCACTCATGGTCTTACAGGTACCTGTCTTGACGTCCCATAGTCTCACCGTACAATCTCCACTTCCCGATACGATGAACTCTGAATCACTGGATATAGCCACAGATCATACAGAACTAGTGTGACCACTCATGGTCTTACAGGTACCTGTCTTGACGTCCCATAATCTCACAGTCTTATCTCAACTTCCCGATACGATGAACTCTGAATCACTGGATATAGCCACAGATCATACAGAACTAGTGTGACCACTAATGGTCTTACAGGTACCTGTCTTGACGTCCCATAGTCTCACCGTCTTATCTCCACTTCCCGATATGATGAACTCTGAATCACTGGATATATCCACAGATAATACACAACTAGTGTGACCACTCATGGTCTTACAGGTACCTGTCTTGACGTCCCATAATCTCACCGTCTTATCTCCACTTCCCGATACGATGAACTCTGAATCACTGGATATAGCCACAGCATATACAACACTAGTGTGACCACTCATGGTCTTACAGGTACCTGTCTTGACGTCCCATAGTCTCACCGTATAATCTCCACTTCCCGATACGATGAACTCTGAATCACTGGATATAGCCACAGATAATACACAACTAGTGTGACTACTCATGGTCTTACAGGTACCTGTCTTGACGTCCCATAGTCTCACCGTATTATCTCCCCTTCCCGATACGATGAACTCTGAATCACTGGATATAGCCACAGCATATACAACACTAGTGTGACCACTCATGGTCTTACAGGTACCTGTCTTGACGTCCCATAATCTCACAGTCTTATCTCAACTTCCCGATACGATGAACTCTGAATCACTGGATATAGCCACAGATCATACTTAATTTGTGTGACCACTCATGGTCTTACAGGTACCTGTCTTGACGTCCCATAGTCTCACCGTACAATCTCCACTTCCCGATACGATGAACTCTGAATCACTGGATATAGCCACAGATCATACAGAACTAGTGTGACCACTCATGGTCTTACAGGTACCTGTCTTGACGTCCCATAATCTCACAGTCTTATCTCAACTTCCCGATACGATGAACTCTGAATCACTGGATATAGCCACAGATCATACAGAACTAGTGTGACCACTAATGGTCTTACAGGTACCTGTCTTGACGTCCCATAGTCTCACCGTCTTATCTCCACTTCCGATACGATGAACTCTGAATCACTGGATATAGCCATAGCATATACAACACTAGTGTGACCACTCATGGTCTTACAGGTACCTGTCTTGACGTCCCATAATCTCACAGTCTTATCTCAACTTCCCGATACGATGAACTCTGAATCACTGGATATAGCCACAGATCATACTTAATTTGTGTGACCACTCATGGTCTTACAGGTACCTGTCTTGACGTCCCATAGTCTCACCGTACAATCTCCACTTCCCGATACGATGAACTCTGAATCACTGGATATAGCCACAGATCATACAGAACTAGTGTGACCACTCATGGTCTTACAGGTACCTGTCTTGACGTCCCATAATCTCACAGTCTTATCTCAACTTCCCGATACGATGAACTCTGAATCACTGGATATAGCCACAGATCATACAGAACTAGTGTGACCACTAATGGTCTTACAGGTACCTGTCTTGACGTCCCATAGTCTCACCGTCTTATCTCCACTTCCGATACGATGAACTCTGAATCACTGGATATAGCCATAGCATATACAACACTAGTGTGACCACTCATGGTCTTACAGGTACCTGTCTTGACGTCCCATAATCTCACAGTCTTATCTCAACTTCCCGATACGATGAACTCTGAATCACTGGATATAGCCACAGATCATACTTAATTTGTGTGACCACTCATGGTCTTACAGGTACCTGTCTTGACGTCCCATAATCTCACAGTCTTATCTCAACTTCCCGATACGATGAACTCTGAATCACTGGATATATCCACAGATCATACAGAACTAGTGTGACCACTCATGGTCTTACAGGTACCTGTCTTGACGTCCCATAGTCTCACCGTCTAATCATAACTTCCCGATATGATGAACTCTGAATCACTGGATATAGCCACAGATAATGCACAACTAGTGTACTACTCATGGTCTTACAGGTACCTGTCTTGACGTCCCATAGTCTCACCGTATTATCTCCACTTCCCGATACGATGAACTCTGAATCACTGGATATAGCCACAGCATATACAACACTAGTGTGACCACTCATGGTCTTACAGGTACCTGTCTTGACGTCCCATAGTCTCACCGTCTTATCTCCACTTCCCGATACGATGAACTCTGAATCACTGGATATAGCCACAGCATATACAACACTAGTGTGACCACTCATGGTCTTACAGGTACCTGTCTTGACGTCCCATAGTCTCACCGTCTTATCTCCACTTCCCGATACGATGAACTCTGAATCACTGGATATAGCCACAGATCATACAGAACTAGTGTGACCACTCATGGTCTTACAGGTACCTGTCTTGACGTCCCATAGTCTCACCGTACAATCTCCACTTCCCGATACGATGAACTCTGAATCACTGGATATAGCCACAGATCATACAGAACTAGTGTGACCACTCATGGTCTTACAGGTACCTGTCTTGACGTCCCATAATCTCACAGTCTTATCTCAACTTCCCGATACGATGAACTCTGAATCACTGGATATAGCCACAGATCATACAGAACTAGTGTGACCACTAATGGTCTTACAGGTACCTGTCTTGACGTCCCATAGTCTCACCGTCTTATCTCCACTTCCGATACGATGAACTCTGAATCACTGGATATAGCCATAGCATATACAACACTAGTGTGACCACTCATGGTCTTACAGGTACCTGTCTTGACGTCCCATAATCTCACAGTCTTATCTCAACTTCCCGATACGATGAACTCTGAATCACTGGATATAGCCACAGATCATACTTAATTTGTGTGACCACTCATGGTCTTACAGGTACCTGTCTTGACGTCCCATAGTCTCACCGTACAATCTCCACTTCCCGATACGATGAACTCTGAATCACTGGATATAGCCACAGATCATACAGAACTAGTGTGACCACTCATGGTCTTACAGGTACCTGTCTTGACGTCCCATAATCTCACAGTCTTATCTCAACTTCCCGATACGATGAACTCTGAATCACTGGATATAGCCACAGATCATACAGAACTAGTGTGACCACTAATGGTCTTACAGGTACCTGTCTTGACGTCCCATAGTCTCACCGTCTTATCTCCACTTCCCGATATGATGAACTCTGAATCACTGGATATATCCACAGATAATACACAACTAGTGTGACTACTCATGGTCTTACAGGTACCTGTCTTGACGTCCCATAGTCTCACCGTCTTATCTCCACTTCCCGATACGATGAACTCTGAATCACTGGATATAGCCACAGCATATACAACACTAGTGTGACCACTCATGGTCTTACAGGTACCTGTCTTGACGTCCCATAGTCTCACCGTATAATCTCCACTTCCCGATACGATGAACTCTGAATCACTGGATATAGCCACAGATAATACACAACTAGTGTGACTACTCATGGTCTTACAGGTACCTGTCTTGACGTCCCATAGTCTCACCGTATTATCTCCACTTCCCGATACGATGAACTCTGAATCACTGGATATAGCCACAGCATATACAACACTAGTGTGACCACTCATGGTCTTACAGGTACCTGTCTTGACGTCCCATAATCTCACAGTCTTATCTCAACTTCCCGATACGATGAACTCTGAATCACTGGATATAGCCACAGATCATACTTAATTTGTGTGACCACTCATGGTCTTACAGGTACCTGTCTTGACGTCCCATAGTCTCACCGTACAATCTCCACTTCCCGATACGATGAACTCTGAATCACTGGATATAGCCACAGCATATACAACACTAGTGTGACCACTCATGGTCTTACAGGTACCTGTCTTGACGTCCCATAATCTCACAGTCTTATCTCAACTTCCCGATACGATGAACTCTGAATCACTGGATATAGCCACAGATCATACTTAATTTGTGTGACCACTCATGGTCTTACAGGTACCTGTCTTGACGTCCCATAGTCTCACCGTACAATCTCAACTTCCCGATACGATGAACTCTGAATCACTGGATATAGCCACAGATCATACTTAATTTGTGTGACCACTCATGGTCTTACAGGTACCTGTCTTGACGTCCCATAATCTCACAGTCTTATCTCAACTTCCCGATACGATGAACTCTGAATCACTGGATATAGCCACAGATCATACAGAACTAGTGTGACCACTAATGGTCTTACAGGTACCTGTCTTGACGTCCCATAGTCTCACCGTCTTATCTCCACTTCCCGATATGATGAACTCTGAATCACTGGATATATCCACAGATAATACACAACTAGTGTGACCACTCATGGTCTTACAGGTACCTGTCTTGACGTCCCATAATCTCACCGTCTTATCTCCACTTCCCGATACGATGAACTCTGAATCACTGGATATAGCCACAGCATATACAACACTAGTGTGACCACTCATGGTCTTACAGGTACCTGTCTTGACGTCCCATAGTCTCACAGTCTTATCTCAACTTCCCGATACGATGAACTCTGAATCACTGGATATAGCCACAGATCATACAGAACTAGTGTGACCACTAATGGTCTTACAGGTACCTGTCTTGACGTCCCATAGTCTCACCGTCTTATCTCCACTTCCGATACGATGAACTCTGAATCACTGGATATAGCCATAGCATATACAACACTAGTGTGACCACTCATGGTCTTACAGGTACCTGTCTTGACGTCCCATAATCTCACAGTCTTATCTCAACTTCCCGATACGATGAACTCTGAATCACTGGATATAGCCACAGATCATACTTAATTTGTGTGACCACTCATGGTCTTACAGGTACCTGTCTTGACGTCCCATAGTCTCACCGTACAATCTCCACTTCCCGATACGATGAACTCTGAATCACTGGATATAGCCACAGATCATACAGAACTAGTGTGACCACTCATGGTCTTACAGGTACCTGTCTTGACGTCCCATAATCTCACAGTCTTATCTCAACTTCCCGATACGATGAACTCTGAATCACTGGATATAGCCACAGATCATACAGAACTAGTGTGACCACTAATGGTCTTACAGGTACCTGTCTTGACGTCCCATAGTCTCACCGTCTTATCTCCACTTCCGATACGATGAACTCTGAATCACTGGATATAGCCATAGCATATACAACACTAGTGTGACCACTCATGGTCTTACAGGTACCTGTCTTGACGTCCCATAATCTCACAGTCTTATCTCAACTTCCCGATACGATGAACTCTGAATCACTGGATATAGCCACAGATCATACTTAATTTGTGTGACCACTCATGGTCTTACAGGTACCTGTCTTGACGTCCCATAGTCTCACCGTCTTATCTCCACTTCCCGATACGATGAACTCTGAATCACTGGATATAGCCACAGCATATACAACACTAGTGTGACCACTCATGGTCTTACAGGTACCTGTCTTGACGTCCCATAGTCTCACCGTCTAATCTCCACTTCCCGATACGATGAACTCTGAATCACTGGATATAGCCACAGCATATACATAATTAGCGTGACCACTCATGGTCTTACAGGTACCTGTCTTGACGTCCCATAGTCTCACCGTCTTATCTCCACTTCCCGATACGATGAACTCTGAATCACTGGATATAGCCATAGCATATACTTAATTTGTGTGACCACTCATGGTCTTACAGGTACCTGTCTTGACGTCCCATAGTCTCACCGTCTTATCTCCACTTCCCGATACGATGAACTCTGAATCACTGGATATAGCCACAGCATATACAACACTAGTGTGACCACTCATGGTCTTACAGGTACCTGTCTTGACGTACCATAGTCTCACCGTACAATCTCCACTTCCCGATACGATGAACTCTGAATCACTGGATATAGCCATAGCATATACTTAATTTGTGTGACCACTCATGGTCTTACAGGTACCTGTCTTGACGTCCCATAGTCTCACCGTCTTATCTCCACTTCCCGATACGATGAACTCTGAATCACTGGATATAGCCACAGCATATACAACACTAGTGTGACCACTCATGGTCTTACAGGTACCTGTCTTGACGTCCCATAGTCTCACCGTATAATCTCCACTTCCCGATACGATGAACTCTGAATCACTGGATATAGCCACAGATAATACACAACTAGTGTGACTACTCATGGTCTTACAGGTACCTGTCTTGACGTCCCATAGTCTCACCGTCTTATCTCCACTTCCGATACGATGAACTCTGAATCACTGGATATATCCACAGATCATACAGAACTAGTGTGACCACTCATGGTCTTACAGGTACCTGTCTTGACGTCCCATAGTCTCACCGTCTTATCTCCACTTCCCGATACGATGAACTCTGAATCACTGGATATAGCCACAGCATATACAACACTAGTGTGACCACTCATGGTCTTACAGGTACCTGTCTTGACGTCCCATAATCTCACAGTCTTATCTCAACTTCCCGATACGATGAACTCTGAATCACTGGATATAGCCACAGATCATACTTAATTTGTGTGACCACTCATGGTCTTACAGGTACCTGTCTTGACGTCCCATAGTCTCACCGTACAATCTCAACTTCCCGATACGATGAACTCTGAATCACTGGATATAGCCACAGATCATACTTAATTTGTGTGACCACTCATGGTCTTACAGGTACCTGTCTTGACGTCCCATAGTCTCACCGTCTTATCTCCACTTCCCGATACGATGAACTCTGAATCACTGGATATATCCACAGATCATACATAATGTGTGTGAACACTCATGGTCTTACAGGTACCTGTCTTGACGTCCCATAGTCTCACCGTCTTATCTCCACTTCCCGATACGATGAACTCTGAATCACTGGATATAGCCACAGATCATACTTAATTTGTGTGACCACTCATGGTCTTACAGGTACCTGTCTTGACGTCCCATAGTCTCACCGTCTTATCTCCACTTCCGATACGATGAACTCTGAATCACTGGATATAGCCACAGCATATACAACACTAGTGTGACCACTCATGGTCTTACAGGTACCTGTCTTGACGTCCCATAATCTCACAGTCTTATCTCAACTTCCCGATACGATGAACTCTGAATCACTGGATATAGCCACAGATCATACAGAACTAGTGTGACCACTAATGGTCTTACAGGTACCTGTCTTGACGTCCCATAGTCTCACCGTCTTATCTCCACTTCCGATACGATGAACTCTGAATCACTGGATATAGCCACAGCATATACAACACTAGTGTGACTACTCATGGTCTTACAGGTACCTGTCTTGACGTCCCATAATCTCACAGTCTTATCTCAACTTCCCGATACGATGAACTCTGAATCACTGGATATAGCCACAGATCATACTTAATTTGTGTGACCACTCATGGTCTTACAGGTACCTGTCTTGACGTCCCATAGTCTCACCGTACAATCTCCACTTCCCGATACGATGAACTCTGAATCACTGGATATAGCCACAGATCATACAGAACTAGTGTGACCACTCATGGTCTTACAGGTACCTGTCTTGACGTCCCATAATCTCACAGTCTTATCTCAACTTCCCGATACGATGAACTCTGAATCACTGGATATAGCCACAGATCATACAGAACTAGTGTGACCACTAATGGTCTTACAGGTACCTGTCTTGACGTCCCATAGTCTCACCGTCTTATCTCCACTTCCGATACGATGAACTCTGAATCACTGGATATAGCCATAGCATATACAACACTAGTGTGACCACTCATGGTCTTACAGGTACCTGTCTTGACGTCCCATAATCTCACAGTCTTATCTCAACTTCCCGATACGATGAACTCTGAATCACTGGATATAGCCACAGATCATACATAATGTGTGTGACCACTCATGGTCTTACAGGTACCTGTCTTGACGTCCCATAGTCTCACCGTACAATCTCCACTTCCCGATACGATGAACTCTGAATCACTGGATATAGCCACAGATAATACACAACTAGTGTGACTACTCATGGTCTTACAGGTACCTGTCTTGACGTCCCATAGTCTCACCGTCTTATCTCCACTTCCGATACGATGAACTCTGAATCACTGGATATATCCACAGATCATACAGAACTAGTGTGACCACTCATGGTCTTACAGGTACCTGTCTTGACGTCCCATAGTCTCACCGTCTTATCTCCACTTCCCGATACGATGAACTCTGAATCACTGGATATAGCCACAGCATATACAACACTAGTGTGACCACTCATGGTCTTACAGGTACCTGTCTTGACGTCCCATAATCTCACAGTCTTATCTCAACTTCCCGATACGATGAACTCTGAATCACTGGATATAGCCACAGATCATACTTAATTTGTGTGACCACTCATGGTCTTACAGGTACCTGTCTTGACGTCCCATAGTCTCACCGTACAATCTCCACTTCCCGATACGATGAACTCTGAATCACTGGATATAGCCACAGATCATACAGAACTAGTGTGACCACTCATGGTCTTACAGGTACCTGTCTTGACGTCCCATAATCTCACAGTCTTATCTCAACTTCCCGATACGATGAACTCTGAATCACTGGATATAGCCACAGATCATACAGAACTAGTGTGACCACTAATGGTCTTACAGGTACCTGTCTTGACGTCCCATAGTCTCACCGTCTTATCTCCACTTCCCGATATGATGAACTCTGAATCACTGGATATATCCACAGATAATACACAACTAGTGTGACTACTCATGGTCTTACAGGTACCTGTCTTGACGTCCCATAGTCTCACCGTCTTATCTCCACTTCCCGATACGATGAACTCTGAATCACTGGATATAGCCACAGCATATACAACACTAGTGTGACCACTCATGGTCTTACAGGTACCTGTCTTGACGTCCCATAGTCTCACCGTATAATCTCCACTTCCCGATACGATGAACTCTGAATCACTGGATATAGCCACAGATAATACACAACTAGTGTGACTACTCATGGTCTTACAGGTACCTGTCTTGACGTCCCATAGTCTCACCGTCTTATCTCCACTTCCCGATACGATGAACTCTGAATCACTGGATATAGCCATAGCATATACAACACTAGTGTGACCACTAATGGTCTTACAGGTACCTGTCTTGACGTCCCATAGTCTCACCGTCTTATCTCCACTTCCCGATACGATGAACTCTGAATCACTGGATATAGTCACAGCATATACATCACTAATATGACCACTCATGGTCTTACAGGTACCTGTCTTGATGTCCCATAGTCTCACCGTCTTATCTCAACTTCCCGATACGATGAACTCTGAATCACTGGATATAGCCACAGATCATACATAATGTGTGTGACCACTCATGGTCTTACAGGTACCTGTCTTGACGTCCCATAGTCTCACCGTACAATCTCCACTTCCCGATACGATGAACTCTGAATCACTGGATATAGCCACAGATCATACAGAACTAGTGTGACCACTAATGGTCTTACAGGTACCTGTCTTGACGTCCCATAGTCTCACCGTCTTATCTGCACTTCCCGATACGATGAACTCTGAATCACTGGATATAGCCACAGATCATACATAATGTGTGTGACCACTCATGGTCTTACAGGTACCTGTCTTGACGTCCCATAGTCTCATCGTCTTATCATCACTTCCCGATACGATGAACTCTGAATCACTGGATATAGCCACAGCATATACAACACTAGTGTGACCACTCATGGTCTTACAGGTACCTGTCTTGACGTCCCATAGTCTCACCGTATTATCTCCACTTCCCGATACGATGAACTCTGAATCACTGGATATAGCCACAGCATATACAACACTAGTGTGACCACTCATGGTCTTACAGGTACCTGTCTTGACGTCCCATAATCTCACAGTCTTATCTCAACTTCCCGATACGATGAACTCTGAATCACTGGATATAGCCACAGATCATACATAATGTGTGTGAACACTCATGGTCTTACAGGTACCTGTCTTGACGTCCCATAGTCTCACCGTCTAATCTCCACTTCCCGATACGATGAACTCTGAATCACTGGATATAGCCACAGCATATACAACACTAGTGTGACCACTCATGGTCTTACAGGTACCTGTCTTGACGTCCCATAGTCTCACCGTATAATCTCCACTTCCCGATACGATGAACTCTGAATCACTGGATATAGCCACAGCATATACAACACTAGTGTGACCACTCATGGTCTTACAGGTACCTGTCTTGACGTCCCATAGTCTCACCGTACAATCTCCACTTCCCGATACGATGAACTCTGAATCACTGGATATAGCCATAGCATATACTTAATTTGTGTGACCACTCATGGTCTTACAGGTACCTGTCTTGACGTCCCATAGTCTCACCGTCTTATCTCAACTTCCCGATACGATGAACTCTGAATCACTGAATATAGCCACAGCATATACTTAATTTGTGTGACCACTCATGGTCTTACAGGTACCTGTCTTGACGTCCCATAGTCTCACCGTCTTATCTCCACTTCCCGATACGATGAACTCTGAATCACTGGATATAGCCACAGCATATACAACACTAGTGTGACCACTCATGGTCTTACAGGTACCTGTCTTGACGTCCCATAGTCTCACCGTCTTATCTCCACTTCCCGATACGATGAACTCTGAATCACTGGATATAGCCACAGCATATACAACACTAGTGTGACCACTCATGGTCTTACAGGTACCTGTCTTGACGTCCCATAGTCTCACCGTCTAATCTCCACTTCCCGATACGATGAACTCTGAATCACTGGATATAGCCACAGCATATACATAATTAGCGTGACCACTCATGGTCTTACAGGTACCTGTCTTGACGTCCCATAGTCTCACCGTCTTATCTCAACTTCCCGATACGATGAACTCTGAATCACTGGATATAGCCACAGATCATACAGAATTAGTGTGAACACTCATGGTCTTACAGGTACCTGTCTTGACGTCCCATAGTCTCACCGTCTTATCTCCACTTCCCGATACGATGAACTCTGAATCACTGGATATAGCCACAGCATATACAACACTAGTGTGACCACTCATGGTCTTACAGGTACCTGTCTTGACGTACCATAGTCTCACCGTACAATCTCCACTTCCCGATACGATGAACTCTGAATCACTGGATATAGCCATAGCATATACTTAATTTGTGTGACCACTCATGGTCTTACAGGTACCTGTCTTGACGTCCCATAGTCTCACCGTCTTATCTCCACTTCCCGATACGATGAACTCTGAATCACTGGATATAGCCACAGCATATACAACACTAGTGTGACCACTCATGGTCTTACAGGTACCTGTCTTGACGTCCCATAGTCTCACCGTATAATCTCCACTTCCCGATACGATGAACTCTGAATCACTGGATATAGCCACAGATAATACACAACTAGTGTGACTACTCATGGTCTTACAGGTACCTGTCTTGACGTCCCATAGTCTCACCGTCTTATCTCCACTTCCGATACGATGAACTCTGAATCACTGGATATATCCACAGATCATACATAATGTGTGTGACTACTCATGGTCTTACAGGTACCTGTCTTGACGTCCCATAGTCTCACCGTCTTATCTCCACTTCCCGATACGATGAACTCTGAATCACTGGATATAGCCACAGATCATACAGAACTAGTGTGACCACTCATGGTCTTACAGGTACCTGTCTTGACGTCCCATAGTCTCACCGTCTTATCTGCACTTCCCGATACGATGAACTCTGAATCACTGGATATAGCCACAGATCATACATAATGTGTGTGACCACTCATGGTCTTACAGGTACCTGTCTTGACGTCCCATAGTCTCATCGTCTTATCATCACTTCCCGATACGATGAACTCTGAATCACTGGATATAGCCACAGCATATACAACACTAGTGTGACCACTCATGGTCTTACAGGTACCTGTCTTGACGTCCCATAGTCTCACCGTCTTATCATGACTTCCCGATACGATGAACTCTGAATCACTGGATATAGCCACAGATCATACATCACTAATATGACCACTCATGGTCTTACAGGTACCTGTCTTGACGTCCCATAGTCTCACCGTCTTATCTCCACTTCCCGATACGATGAACTCTGAATCACTGGATATAGCCACAGATAATACACAACTAGTGTGACTACTCATGGTCTTACAGGTACCTGTCTTGACGTCCCATAGTCTCACCGTATTATCTCCACTTCCCGATACGATGAACTCTGAATCACTGGATATAGCCATAGCATATACTTAATTTGTGTGACCACTCATGGTCTTACAGGTACCTGTCTTGACGTCCCATAGTCTCACCGTATAATCTCAACTTCCCGATACATGAACTCTGAATCACTGGATATAGCCACAGATCATACTTAATTTGTGTGACCACTCATGGTCTTACAGGTACCTGTCTTGACGTCCCATAGTCTCACCGTCTTATCTCCACTTCCCGATACGATGAACTCTGAATCACTGGATATATCCACAGCATATACAACACTAGTGTGACCACTCATGGTCTTACAGGTACCTGTCTTGACGTCCCATAATCTCACAGTCTTATCTCCACTTCCCGATACGATGAACTCTGAATCACTGGATATAGCCACAGCATATACAACACTAGTGTGACCACTCATGGTCTTACAGGTACCTGTCTTGACGTCCCATAGTCTCACCGTATAATCTCCACTTCCCGATACGATGAACTCTGAATCACTGGATATAGCCACAGCATATACAACACTAGTGTGACCACTCATGGTCTTACAGGTACCTGTCTTGACGTCCCATAGTCTCACCGTACAATCTCCACTTCCCGATAAGATGTACTCTGAATCACTGGATATAGCCACAGATCATACAGAACTAGTGTGACCACTCATGGTCTTACAGGTACCTGTCTTGACGTCCCATAGTCTCACCGTATAATCTCCACTTCCCGATACGATGAACTCTGAATCACTGGATATAGCCACAGATCATACAGAACTAGTGTGACCACTCATGGTCTTACAGGTACCTGTCTTGACGTCCCATAGTCTCACCGTCTTATCTCCACTTACGAAACGATGAACTCTGAATCACTGGATATAGCCACAGATCATACATAATGTGTGTGACCACTCATGGTCTTACAGGTACCTGTCTTGACGTCCAATAGTCTCACCGTACAATCTCCACTTCCCGATACGATGAACTCTGAATCACTGGATATAGCCACAGATCATACAGAACTAGTGTGACCACTAATGGTCTTACAGGTACCTGTCTTGACGTCCCATAATCTCACAGTCTTATCTGCACTTCCCGATACGATGAACTCTGAATCACTGGATATAGCCACAGATCATACATAATGTGTGTGACCACTCATGGTCTTACAGGTACCTGTCTTGACGTCCCATAGTCTCATCGTCTTATCATCACTTCCCGATACGATGAACTCTGAATCACTGGATATAGCCACAGCATATACAACACTAGTGTGACCACTCATGGTCTTACAGGTACCTGTCTTGACGTCCCATAGTCTCACCGTCTTATCTCCACTTCCCGATACGATGAACTCTGAATCACTGGATATAGCCACAGATCATACAGAACTAGTGTGACCACTCATGGTCTTACAGGTACCTGTCTTGACGTCCCATAGTCTCACCGTCTTATCTCCACTTCCCGATACGATGAACTCTGAATCACTGGATATAGCCACAGCATATACAACACTAGTGTGACCACTCATGGTCTTACAGGTACCTGTCTTGACGTCCCATAATCTCACAGTCTTATCTCAACTTCCCGATACGATGAACTCTGAATCACTGGATATAGCCATAGCATATACTTAATTTGTGTGACCACTCATGGTCTTACAGGTACCTGTCTTGACGTCCCATAGTCTCACCGTATAATCTCCACTTCCCGATACGATGAACTCTGAATCACTGGATATAGCCACAGCATATACAACACTAGTGTGACCACTCATGGTCTTACAGGTACCTGTCTTGACGTCCCATAGTCTCACCGTATAATCTCCACTTCCCGATACGATGAACTCTGAATCACTGGATATAGCCACAGCATATACAACACTAGTGTGACCACTCATGGTCTTACAGGTACCTGTCTTGACGTCCCATAGTCTCACCGTCTTATCTCCACTTCCCGATACGATGAACTCTGAATCACTGGATATAGCCACAGCATATACAACACTAGTGTGACCACTCATGGTCTTACAGGTACCTGTCTTGACGTCCCATAATCTCACAGTCTTATCTCAACTTCCCGATACGATGAACTCTGAATCACTGGATATAGCCATAGCATATACTTAATTTGTGTGACCACTCATGGTCTTACAGGTACCTGTCTTGACGTCCCATAGTCTCACCGTCTTATCTCCACTTCCCGATACGATGAACTCTGAATCACTGGATATATCCACAGCATATACAACACTAGTGTGACCACTCATGGTCTTACAGGTACCTGTCTTGACGTCCCATAGTCTCACAGTCTTATCTCAACTTCCCGATACGATGAACTCTGAATCACTGGATATAGCCACAGCATATACAACACTAGTGTGACCACTCATGGTCTTACAGGTACCTGTCTTGACGTCCCATAGTCTCACCGTATTATCTCCACTTCCCGATACGATGAACTCTGAATCACTGGATATAGCCACAGATCATACATAACTAGTGTGACCACTCATGGTCTTACAGGTACCTGTCTTGACGTCCCATAGTCTCACCGTCTTATCTCCACTTCCGATACGATGAACTCTGAATCACTGGATATAGCCATAGCATATACTTAATTTGTGTGACCACTCATGGTCTTACAGGTACCTGTCTTGACGTCCCATAGTCTCACCGTCTTATCTCAACTTCCCGATACATGAACTCTGAATCACTGGATAAGGCCACAGATCATACAGAACTAGTGTGACCACTAATGGTCTTACAGGTACCTGTCTTGACGTCCCATAGTCTCACCGTCTTATCTCCACTTCCCGATACGATGAACTCTGAATCACTGGATATAGCCACAGCATATACAACACTAGTGTGACCACTCATGGTCTTACAGGTACCTGTCTTGACGTCCCATAGTCTCACCGTCTTATCATGACTTCCCGATACGATGAACTCTGAATCACTGGATATAGCCACAGATCATACAGAATTAGTGTGACCACTCATGGTCTTACAGGTACCTGTCTTGACGTCCCATAGTCTCACCGTCTTATCATGACTTCCCGATACGATGAACTCTGAATCACTGGATATAGCCACAGATCATACAGAATTAGTGTGACCACTCATGGTCTTACAGGTACCTGTCTTGACGTCCCATAGTCTCACCGTATAATCTCCACTTCCCGATACGATGAACTCTGAATCACTGGATATATCCACAGCATATACAACACTAGTGTGACCACTCATGGTCTTACAGGTACCTGTCTTGACGTCCCATAGTCTCACCGTACAATCTCCACTTCCCGATACGATGAACTCTGAATCACTGGATATAGCCATAGCATATACTTAATTTGTGTGACCACTCATGGTCTTACAGGTACCTGTCTTGACGTCCCATAGTCTCACCGTCTTATCTCAACTTCCCGAAACGATGAACTCTGAATCACTGAATATAGCCACAGCATATACTTAATTTGTGTGACCACTCATGGTCTTACAGGTACCTGTCTTGACGTCCCATAGTCTCACCGTCTTATCTCAACTTCCCGATACGATGAACTCTGAATCACTGGATATAGCCACAGATCATACATAATGTGTGTGAACACTCATGGTCTTACAGGTACCTGTCTTGACGTCCCATAATCTCACAGTCTTATCTCAACTTCCCGATACGATGAACTCTGAATCACTGGATATAGCCACAGCATATACAACACTAGTGTGACCACTCATGGTCTTACAGGTACCTGTCTTGACGTCCCATAGTCTCACCGTCTTATCTCCACTTCCCGATACGATGAACTCTGAATCACTGGATATATCCACAGCATATACAACACTAGTGTGACCACTCATGGTCTTACAGGTACCTGTCTTGACGTCCCATAGTCTCACCGTACAATCTCCACTTCCCGATACGATGAACTCTGAATCACTGGATATAGCCACAGATCATACAGAACTAGTGTGACCACTCATGGTCTTACAGGTACCTGTCTTGACGTCCCATAGTCTCACCGTCTAATCTCCACTTCCCGATACGATGAACTCTGAATCACTGGATATAGCCACAGATCATACATCACTAGTGTGACCACTCATGGTCTTACAGGTACCTGTCTTGACGTCCCATAGTCTCACCGTATAATCTCCACTTCCCGATACGATGAACTCTGAATCACTGGATATATCCACAGATCATACAGAACTAGTGTGACCACTCATGGTCTTACAGGTACCTGTCTTGACGTCCCATAGTCTCACCGTATAATCTCCACTTCCCGATACGATGAACTCTGAATCACTGGATATAGCCACAGATCATACATAACTAGTGTGACCACTCATGGTCTTACAGGTACGTGTCTTGACGTCCCATAGTCTCACCGTCTTATCTCCACTTCCCGATACGATGAACTCTGAATCACTGGATATAGCCACAGATCATACATAATGTGTGTGAACACTCATGGTCTTACAGGTACCTGTCTTGACGTCCCATAATCTCACAGTCTTATCTCAACTTCCCGATACGATGAACTCTGAATCACTGGATATAGCCACAGCATATACAACACTAGTGTGACCACTCATGGTCTTACAGGTACCTGTCTTGACGTCCCATAGTCTCACCGTCTTATCTCCACTTCCCGATACGATGAACTCTGAATCACTGGATATATCCACAGCATATACAACACTAGTGTGACCACTCATGGTCTTACAGGTACCTGTCTTGACGTCCCATAGTCTCACCGTCTTATCTCCACTTCCCGATACGATGAACTCTGAATCACTGGATATATCCACAGCATATACAACACTAGTGTGACCACTCATGGTCTTACAGGTACCTGTCTTGACGTCCCATAATCTCACAGTCTTATCTCAACTTCCCGATACGATGAACTCTGAATCACTGGATATAGCCACAGCATATACAACACTAGTGTGACCACTCATGGTCTTACAGGTACCTGTCTTGACGTCCCATAGTCTCACCGTCTTATCTCCACTTCCCGATACGATGAACTCTGAATCACTGGATATATCCACAGCATATACAACACTAGTGTGACCACTCATGGTCTTACAGGTACCTGTCTTGACGTCCCATAGTCTCACCGTCTTATCTCCACTTCCCGATACGATGAACTCTGAATCACTGGATATATCCACAGCATATACAACACTAGTGTGACCACTCATGGTCTTACAGGTACCTGTCTTGACGTCCCATAATCTCACCGTATTATCATAACTTCCCGATACGATGTACTCTGAATCACTGGATATAGCCACAGATCATACAGAACTAGTGTGACCACTCATGGTCTTACAGGTACCTGTCTTGACGTCCCATAGTCTCACCGTCTTATCTCCACTTCCCGATACGATGAACTCTGAATCACTGGATATATCCACAGCATATACAACACTAGTGTGACCACTCATGGTCTTACAGGTACCTGTCTTGACGTCCCATAGTCTCACCGTATAATCTCCACTTCCCGATACGATGAACTCTGAATCACTGGATATATCCACAGCATATACAACACTAGTGTGACCACTCATGGTCTTACAGGTACCTGTCTTGACGTCCCATAGTCTCACCGTATTATCTCCACTTCCCGATACGATGAACTCTGAATCACTGGATATAGCCACAGCATATACAACACTAGTGTGACCACTAATGGTCTTACAGGTACCTGTCTTGACGTCCCATAGTCTCACCGTCTTATCTCCACTTCCGATACGATGAACTCTGAATCACTGGATATAGCCATAGCATATACTTAATTTGTGTGACCACTCATGGTCTTACAGGTACCTGTCTTGACGTCCCATAGTCTCACCGTCTTATCTCAACTTCCCGATACATGAACTCTGAATCACTGGATATAGCCACAGATCATACAGAATTAGTGTGACCACTCATGGTCTTACAGGTACCTGTCTTGACGTCCCATAGTCTCACCGTATAATCTCCACTTCCCGATACGATGAACTCTGAATCACTGGATATATCCACAGCATATACAACACTAGTGTGACCACTCATGGTCTTACAGGTACCTGTCTTGACGTCCCATAGTCTCACCGTACAATCTCCACTTCCCGATACGATGAACTCTGAATCACTGGATATAGCCATAGCATATACTTAATTTGTGTGACCACTCATGGTCTTACAGGTACCTGTCTTGACGTCCCATAGTCTCACCGTCTTATCTCAACTTCCCGAAACGATGAACTCTGAATCACTGAATATAGCCACAGCATATACTTAATTTGTGTGACCACTCATGGTCTTACAGGTACCTGTCTTGACGTCCCATAGTCTCACCGTCTTATCTCAACTTCCCGATACGATGAACTCTGAATCACTGGATATAGCCACAGATCATACATAATGTGTGTGAACACTCATGGTCTTACAGGTACCTGTCTTGACGTCCCATAATCTCACAGTCTTATCTCAACTTCCCGATACGATGAACTCTGAATCACTGGATATAGCCACAGCATATACAACACTAGTGTGACCACTCATGGTCTTACAGGTACCTGTCTTGACGTCCCATAGTCTCACCGTCTTATCTCCACTTCCCGATACGATGAACTCTGAATCACTGGATATATCCACAGCATATACAACACTAGTGTGACCACTCATGGTCTTACAGGTACCTGTCTTGACGTCCCATAGTCTCACCGTACAATCTCCACTTCCCGATACGATGAACTCTGAATCACTGGATATAGCCACAGATCATACAGAACTAGTGTGACCACTCATGGTCTTACAGGTACCTGTCTTGACGTCCCATAGTCTCACCGTCTAATCTCCACTTCCCGATACGATGAACTCTGAATCACTGGATATAGCCACAGATCATACATCACTAGTGTGACCACTCATGGTCTTACAGGTACCTGTCTTGACGTCCCATAGTCTCACCGTATAATCTCCACTTCCCGATACGATGAACTCTGAATCACTGGATATATCCACAGATCATACAGAACTAGTGTGACCACTCATGGTCTTACAGGTACCTGTCTTGACGTCCCATAGTCTCACCGTATAATCTCCACTTCCCGATACGATGAACTCTGAATCACTGGATATAGCCACAGATCATACATAACTAGTGTGACCACTCATGGTCTTACAGGTACGTGTCTTGACGTCCCATAGTCTCACCGTCTTATCTCCACTTCCCGATACGATGAACTCTGAATCACTGGATATAGCCACAGATCATACATAATGTGTGTGAACACTCATGGTCTTACAGGTACCTGTCTTGACGTCCCATAATCTCACAGTCTTATCTCAACTTCCCGATACGATGAACTCTGAATCACTGGATATAGCCACAGCATATACAACACTAGTGTGACCACTCATGGTCTTACAGGTACCTGTCTTGACGTCCCATAGTCTCACCGTCTTATCTCCACTTCCCGATACGATGAACTCTGAATCACTGGATATATCCACAGCATATACAACACTAGTGTGACCACTCATGGTCTTACAGGTACCTGTCTTGACGTCCCATAGTCTCACCGTCTTATCTCCACTTCCCGATACGATGAACTCTGAATCACTGGATATATCCACAGCATATACAACACTAGTGTGACCACTCATGGTCTTACAGGTACCTGTCTTGACGTCCCATAATCTCACAGTCTTATCTCAACTTCCCGATACGATGAACTCTGAATCACTGGATATAGCCACAGCATATACAACACTAGTGTGACCACTCATGGTCTTACAGGTACCTGTCTTGACGTCCCATAGTCTCACCGTCTTATCTCCACTTCCCGATACGATGAACTCTGAATCACTGGATATATCCACAGCATATACAACACTAGTGTGACCACTCATGGTCTTACAGGTACCTGTCTTGACGTCCCATAGTCTCACCGTCTTATCTCCACTTCCCGATACGATGAACTCTGAATCACTGGATATATCCACAGCATATACAACACTAGTGTGACCACTCATGGTCTTACAGGTACCTGTCTTGACGTCCCATAATCTCACCGTATTATCATAACTTCCCGATACGATGTACTCTGAATCACTGGATATAGCCACAGATCATACAGAACTAGTGTGACCACTCATGGTCTTACAGGTACCTGTCTTGACGTCCCATAGTCTCACCGTCTTATCTCCACTTCCCGATACGATGAACTCTGAATCACTGGATATATCCACAGCATATACAACACTAGTGTGACCACTCATGGTCTTACAGGTACCTGTCTTGACGTCCCATAGTCTCACCGTATAATCTCCACTTCCCGATACGATGAACTCTGAATCACTGGATATATCCACAGCATATACAACACTAGTGTGACCACTCATGGTCTTACAGGTACCTGTCTTGACGTCCCATAGTCTCACCGTATTATCTCCACTTCCCGATACGATGAACTCTGAATCACTGGATATAGCCACAGCATATACAACACTAGTGTGACCACTAATGGTCTTACAGGTACCTGTCTTGACGTCCCATAGTCTCACCGTCTTATCTCCACTTCCGATACGATGAACTCTGAATCACTGGATATAGCCATAGCATATACTTAATTTGTGTGACCACTCATGGTCTTACAGGTACCTGTCTTGACGTCCCATAGTCTCACCGTCTTATCTCAACTTCCCGATACATGAACTCTGAATCACTGGATATAGCCACAGATCATACAGAACTAGTGTGACCACTAATGGTCTTACAGGTACCTGTCTTGACGTCCCATAGTCTCACCGTATTATCTCCACTTCCCGATACGATGAACTCTGAATCACTGGATATAGCCACAGATCATACATAACTAGTGTGACCACTCATGGTCTTACAGGTACCTGTCTTGACGTCCCATAGTCTCACCGTCTTATCTCCACTTCCGATACGATGAACTCTGAATCACTGGATATATCCACAGCATATACAACACTAGTGTGACCACTCATGGTCTTACAGGTACCTGTCTTGACGTCCCATAGTCTCACCGTCTTATCTCCACTTCCCGATACGATGAACTCTGAATCACTGGATATAGCCACAGCATATACAACACTAGTGTGACCACTCATGGTCTTACAGGTACCTGTCTTGACGTCCCATAATCTCACAGTCTTATCTCAACTTCCCGATACGATGAACTCTGAATCACTGGATATAGCCATAGCATATACTTAATTTGTGTGACCACTCATGGTCTTACAGGTACCTGTCTTGACGTCCCATAGTCTCACCGTCTTATCTCCACTTCCCGATACGATGAACTCTGAATCACTGGATATATCCACAGCATATACAACACTAGTGTGACCACTCATGGTCTTACAGGTACCTGTCTTGACGTCCCATAGTCTCACCGTCTTATCTCCACTTCCCGATACGATGAACTCTGAATCACTGGATATATCCACAGCATATACAACACTAGTGTGACCACTCATGGTCTTACAGGTACCTGTCTTGACGTCCCATAGTCTCACCGTATAATCTCCACTTCCCGATACGATGAACTCTGAATCACTGGATATAGCCACAGCATATACAACACTAGTGTGACCACTCATGGTCTTACAGGTACCTGTCTTGACGTCCCATAGTCTCACCGTCTTATCTCCACTTCCGATACGATGAACTCTGAATCACTGGATATAGCCATAGCATATACTTAATTTGTGTGACCACTCATGGTCTTACAGGTACCTGTCTTGACGTCCCATAGTCTCACCGTCTTATCTGCACTTCCCGATACGATGAACTCTGAATCACTGGATATAGCCACAGATCATACAGAACTAGTGTGACCACTCATGGTCTTACAGGTACCTGTCTTGACGTCCCATAATCTCACAGTCTTATCTCAACTTCCCGATACGATGAACTCTGAATCACTGGATATAGCCACAGCATATACAACACTAGTGTGACCACTCATGGTCTTACAGGTACCTGTCTTGACGTCCCATAGTCTCACCGTCTTATCATGACTTCCCGATACGATGAACTCTGAATCACTGGATATAGCCACAGATCATACAGAATTAGTGTGACCACTCATGGTCTTACAGGTACCTGTCTTGACGTCCCATAGTCTCACCGTCTAATCTCCACTTCCCGATACGATGAACTCTGAATCACTGGATATAGCCATAGCATATACTTAATTTGTGTGACCACTCATGGTCTTACAGGTACCTGTCTTGACGTCCCATAGTCTCACCGTCTTATCTCAACTTCCCGATACATGAACTCTGAATCACTGGATATAGCCACAGATCATACAGAACTAGTGTGACCACTAATGGTCTTACAGGTACCTGTCTTGACGTCCCATAGTCTCACCGTCTTATCTCCACTTCCCGATACGATGAACTCTGAATCACTGGATATAGCCACAGCATATACAACACTAGTGTGACCACTCATGGTCTTACAGGTACCTGTCTTGACGTCCCATAGTCTCACCGTCTTATCTCCACTTCCCGATACGATGAACTCTGAATCACTGGATATAGCCACAGATCATACAGAATTAGTGTGACCACTCATGGTCTTACAGGTACCTGTCTTGACGTCCCATAGTCTCACCGTCTTATCTGCACTTCCCGATACGATGAACTCTGAATCACTGGATATAGCCATAGCATATACTTAATTAGTGTGACCACTCATGGTCTTACAGGTACCTGTCTTGACGTCCCATAGTCTCACCGTCTAATCTCCACTTCCCGATACGATGAACTCTGAATCACTGGATATAGCCACAGCATATACAACACTAGTGTGACCACTCATGGTCTTACAGGTACCTGTCTTGACGTCCCATAGTCTCACCGTCTTATCTCCACTTCCCGATACGATGAACTCTGAATCACTGGATATATCCACAGCATATACAACACTAGTGTGACCACTCATGGTCTTACAGGTACCTGTCTTGACGTCCCATAGTCTCACCGTACAATCTCCACTTCCCGATACGATGAACTCTGAATCACTGGATATAGCCACAGATCATACAGAACTAGTGTGACCACTCATGGTCTTACAGGTACCTGTCTTGACGTCCCATAGTCTCACCGTCTAATCTCCACTTCCCGATACGATGAACTCTGAATCACTGGATATAGCCACAGATCATACATCACTAGTGTGACCACTCATGGTCTTACAGGTACCTGTCTTGACGTCCCATAGTCTCACCGTATAATCTCCACTTCCCGATACGATGAACTCTGAATCACTGGATATATCCACAGATCATACAGAACTAGTGTGACCACTCATGGTCTTACAGGTACCTGTCTTGACGTCCCATAGTCTCACCGTATAATCTCCACTTCCCGATACGATGAACTCTGAATCACTGGATATAGCCACAGATCATACATAACTAGTGTGACCACTCATGGTCTTACAGGTACGTGTCTTGACGTCCCATAGTCTCACCGTCTTATCTCCACTTCCCGATACGATGAACTCTGAATCACTGGATATATCCACAGCATATACAACACTAGTGTGACCACTCATGGTCTTACAGGTACCTGTCTTGACGTCCCATAATCTCACAGTCTTATCTCAACTTCCCGATACGATGAACTCTGAATCACTGGATATAGCCACAGCATATACAACACTAGTGTGACCACTCATGGTCTTACAGGTACCTGTCTTGACGTCCCATAGTCTCACCGTCTTATCTCCACTTCCCGATACGATGAACTCTGAATCACTGGATATAGCCATAGCATATACTTAATTTGTGTGACCACTCATGGTCTTACAGGTACCTGTCTTGACGTCCCATAGTCTCACCGTCTTATCTCCACTTCCCGATACGATGAACTCTGAATCACTGGATATATCCACAGCATATACAACACTAGTGTGACCACTCATGGTCTTACAGGTACCTGTCTTGACGTCCCATAATCTCACAGTCTTATCTCAACTTCCCGATACGATGAACTCTGAATCACTGGATATAGCCACAGATCATACAGAACTAGTGTGACCACTCATGGTCTTACAGGTACCTGTCTTGACGTCCCATAGTCTCACCGTCTAATCTCCACTTCCCGATACGATGAACTCTGAATCACTGGATATAGCCATAGCATATACTTAATTTGTGTGACCACTCATGGTCTTACAGGTACCTGTCTTGACGTCCCATAGTCTCACCGTCTTATCTCCACTTCCCGATACGATGAACTCTGAATCACTGGATATATCCACAGCATATACAACACTAGTGTGACCACTCATGGTCTTACAGGTACCTGTCTTGACGTCCCATAGTCTCACCGTCTTATCTCCACTTCCCGATACGATGAACTCTGAATCACTGGATATAGCCACAGCATATACAACACTAGTGTGACCACTCATGGTCTTACAGGTACCTGTCTTGACGTCCCATAGTCTCACCGTCTTATCTCCACTTCCCGATACGATGAACTCTGAATCACTGGATATAGCCACAGATCATACAGAATTAGTGTGACCACTCATGGTCTTACAGGTACCTGTCTTGACGTCCCATAGTCTCACCGTCTTATCTGCACTTCCCGATACGATGAACTCTGAATCACTGGATATAGCCATAGCATATACTTAATTAGTGTGACCACTCATGGTCTTACAGGTACCTGTCTTGACGTCCCATAGTCTCACCGTCTAATCTCCACTTCCCGATACGATGAACTCTGAATCACTGGATATAGCCACAGATCATACATCACTAGTGTGACCACTCATGGTCTTACAGGTACCTGTCTTGACGTCCCATAGTCTCACCGTATAATCTCCACTTCCCGATACGATGAACTCTGAATCACTGGATATATCCACAGATCATACAGAACTAGTGTGACCACTCATGGTCTTACAGGTACCTGTCTTGACGTCCCATAGTCTCACCGTATAATCTCCACTTCCCGATACGATGAACTCTGAATCACTGGATATAGCCACAGATCATACATAACTAGTGTGACCACTCATGGTCTTACAGGTACCTGTCTTGACGTCCCATAGTCTCACCGTCTTATCTCCACTTCCCGATACGATGAACTCTGAATCACTGGATATAGCCACAGATCATACATAATGTGTGTGAACACTCATGGTCTTACAGGTACCTGTCTTGACGTCCCATAATCTCACAGTCTTATCTCAACTTCCCGATACGATGAACTCTGAATCACTGGATATAGCCACAGCATATACAACACTAGTGTGACCACTCATGGTCTTACAGGTACCTGTCTTGACGTCCCATAGTCTCACCGTCTTATCTCCACTTCCCGATACGATGAACTCTGAATCACTGGATATATCCACAGCATATACAACACTAGTGTGACCACTCATGGTCTTACAGGTACCTGTCTTGACGTCCCATAGTCTCACCGTATTATCTCCACTTCCCGATACGATGAACTCTGAATCACTGGATATATCCACAGCATATACAACACTAGTGTGACCACTCATGGTCTTACAGGTACCTGTCTTGACGTCCCATAGTCTCACCGTACAATCTCCACTTCCCGATACGATGAACTCTGAATCACTGGATATAGCCACAGATCATACAGAACTAGTGTGACCACTCATGGTCTTACAGGTACCTGTCTTGACGTCCCATAGTCTCACCGTCTAATCTCCACTTCCCGATACGATGAACTCTGAATCACTGGATATAGCCACAGATCATACATCACTAGTGTGACCACTCATGGTCTTACAGGTACCTGTCTTGACGTCCCATAGTCTCACCGTATAATCTCCACTTCCCGATACGATGAACTCTGAATCACTGGATATATCCACAGATCATACAGAACTAGTGTGACCACTCATGGTCTTACAGGTACCTGTCTTGACGTCCCATAGTCTCACCGTATAATCTCCACTTCCCGATACGATGAACTCTGAATCACTGGATATAGCCACAGATCATACATAACTAGTGTGACCACTCATGGTCTTACAGGTACGTGTCTTGACGTCCCATAGTCTCACCGTCTTATCTCCACTTCCCGATACGATGAACTCTGAATCACTGGATATAGCCACAGATCATACATAATGTGTGTGAACACTCATGGTCTTACAGGTACCTGTCTTGACGTCCCATAATCTCACAGTCTTATCTCAACTTCCCGATACGATGAACTCTGAATCACTGGATATAGCCACAGCATATACAACACTAGTGTGACCACTCATGGTCTTACAGGTACCTGTCTTGACGTCCCATAGTCTCACCGTCTTATCTCCACTTCCCGATACGATGAACTCTGAATCACTGGATATATCCACAGCATATACAACACTAGTGTGACCACTCATGGTCTTACAGGTACCTGTCTTGACGTCCCATAGTCTCACCGTACAATCTCCACTTCCCGATACGATGAACTCTGAATCACTGGATATAGCCACAGATCATACAGAACTAGTGTGACCACTCATGGTCTTACAGGTACCTGTCTTGACGTCCCATAATCTCACAGTCTTATCTCAACTTCCCGATACGATGAACTCTGAATCACTGGATATAGCCACAGATCATACAGAACTAGTGTGACCACTCATGGTCTTACAGGTACCTGTCTTGACGTCCCATAGTCTCACCGTCTAATCTCCACTTCCCGATACGATGAACTCTGAATCACTGGATATAGCCATAGCATATACTTAATTTGTGTGACCACTCATGGTCTTACAGGTACCTGTCTTGACGTCCCATAGTCTCACCGTTTTATCTCAACTTCCCGATACGATGAACTCTGAATCACTGGATATAGCCACAGATCATACAGAACTAGTGTGACCACTCATGGTCTTACAGGTACCTGTCTTGACGTCCCATAGTCTCACCGTCTTATCTCCACTTCCCGATACGATGAACTCTGAATCACTGGATATAGCCACAGATCATACATAATGTGTGTGAACACTCATGGTCTTACAGGTACCTGTCTTGACGTCCCATAGTCTCACCGTCTTATCTCCACTTCCCGATACGATGAACTCTGAATCACTGGATATAGCCACAGATCATACAGAATTAGTGTGACCACTCATGGTCTTACAGGTACCTGTCTTGACGTCCCATAGTCTCACCGTCTTATCTGCACTTCCCGATACGATGAACTCTGAATCACTGGATATAGCCATAGCATATACTTAATTAGTGTGACCACTCATGGTCTTACAGGTACCTGTCTTGACGTCCCATAGTCTCACCGTCTAATCTCCACTTCCCGATACGATGAACTCTGAATCACTGGATATAGCCACAGATCATACATCACTAGTGTGACCACTCATGGTCTTACAGGTACCTGTCTTGACGTCCCATAGTCTCACCGTATAATCTCCACTTCCCGATACGATGAACTCTGAATCACTGGATATATCCACAGATCATACAGAACTAGTGTGACCACTCATGGTCTTACAGGTACCTGTCTTGACGTCCCATAGTCTCACCGTATAATCTCCACTTCCCGATACGATGAACTCTGAATCACTGGATATAGCCACAGATCATACATAACTAGTGTGACCACTCATGGTCTTACAGGTACCTGTCTTGACGTCCCATAGTCTCACCGTCTTATCTCCACTTCCCGATACGATGAACTCTGAATCACTGGATATAGCCACAGATCATACATAATGTGTGTGAACACTCATGGTCTTACAGGTACCTGTCTTGACGTCCCATAATCTCACAGTCTTATCTCAACTTCCCGATACGATGAACTCTGAATCACTGGATATAGCCACAGCATATACAACACTAGTGTGACCACTCATGGTCTTACAGGTACCTGTCTTGACGTCCCATAGTCTCACCGTCTTATCTCCACTTCCCGATACGATGAACTCTGAATCACTGGATATATCCACAGCATATACAACACTAGTGTGACCACTCATGGTCTTACAGGTACCTGTCTTGACGTCCCATAGTCTCACCGTATTATCTCCACTTCCCGATACGATGAACTCTGAATCACTGGATATATCCACAGCATATACAACACTAGTGTGACCACTCATGGTCTTACAGGTACCTGTCTTGACGTCCCATAGTCTCACCGTCTTATCTCCACTTCCCGATACGATGAACTCTGAATCACTGGATATATCCACAGCATATACTTAATTTGTGTGACCACTCATGGTCTTACAGGTACCTGTCTTGACGTCCCATAGTCTCACCGTACAATCTCCACTTCCCGATACGATGAACTCTGAATCACTGGATATAGCCACAGCATATACATCACTAATATGACCACTCATGGTCTTACAGGTACCTGTCTTGACGTCCCATAATCTCACAGTCTTATCTCAACTTCCCGATACGATGAACTCTGAATCACTGGATATAGCCACAGATCATACAGAACTAGTGTGACCACTCATGGTCTTACAGGTACCTGTCTTGACGTCCCATAGTCTCACCGTATAATCTCCACTTCCCGATACGATGAACTCTGAATCACTGGATATAGCCACAGATAATACACAACTAGTGTGACTACTCATGGTCTTACAGGTACCTGTCTTGACGTCCCATAGTCTCACCGTACAATCTCCACTTCCCGATACGATGAACTCTGAATCACTGGATATAGCCATAGCATATACAACACTAGTGTGACCACTCATGGTCTTACAGGTACCTGTCTTGACGTCCCATAATCTCACAGTCTTATCTCAACTTCCCGATACGATGAACTCTGAATCACTGGATATAGCCACAGATCATACTTAATTTGTGTGACCACTCATGGTCTTACAGGTACCTGTCTTGACGTCCCATAGTCTCACCGTACAATCTCCACTTCCCGATACGATGAACTCTGAATCACTGGATATAGCCACAGATCATACAGAACTAGTGTGACCACTCATGGTCTTACAGGTACCTGTCTTGACGTCCCATAATCTCACAGTCTTATCTCAACTTCCCGATACGATGAACTCTGAATCACTGGATATAGCCACAGATCATACAGAACTAGTGTGACCACTAATGGTCTTACAGGTACCTGTCTTGACGTCCCATAGTCTCACCGTCTTATCTCCACTTCCCGATATGATGAACTCTGAATCACTGGATATATCCACAGATAATACACAACTAGTGTGACTACTCATGGTCTTACAGGTACCTGTCTTGACGTCCCATAGTCTCACCGTATAATCTCCACTTCCCGATACGATGAACTCTGAATCACTGGATATAGCCACAGATCATACAGAATTAGTGTGACCACTAATGGTCTTACAGGTACCTGTCTTGACGTCCCATAGTCTCACCGTCTAATCTCCACTTCCCGATACGATGAACTCTGAATCACTGGATATAGCCACAGATCATACAGAACTAGTGTGACCACTAATGGTCTTACAGGTACCTGTCTTGACGTCCCATAGTCTCACCGTCTTATCTCCACTTCCGATACGATGAACTCTGAATCACTGGATATATCCACAGATAATACAGAACTAGTGTGACCACTCATGGTCTTACAGGTACCTGTCTTGACGTCCCATAGTCTCACCGTCTTATCTCCACTTCCCGATATGATGAACTCTGAATCACTGGATATATCCACAGATAATACACAACTAGTGTGACTACTCATGGTCTTACAGGTACCTGTCTTGACGTCCCATAGTATCACCGTCTAATCATAACTTCCCGATACGATGAACTCTGAATCACTGGATATAGCCACAGATCATACAGAATTAGTGTGACCACTCATGGTCTTACAGGTACCTGTCTTGACGTCCCATAGTCTCACCGTACAATCTCCACTTCCCGATACGATGAACTCTGAATCACTGGATATAGCCACAGATCATACAGAACTAGTGTGACCACTCATGGTCTTACAGGTACCTGTCTTGACGTCCCATAATCTCACAGTCTTATCTCAACTTCCCGATACGATGAACTCTGAATCACTGGATATAGCCACAGATCATACAGAACTAGTGTGACCACTAATGGTCTTACAGGTACCTGTCTTGACGTCCCATAGTCTCACCGTCTTATCTCCACTTCCGATACGATGAACTCTGAATCACTGGATATATCCACAGATAATACACAACTAGTGTGACTACTCATGGTCTTACAGGTACCTGTCTTGACGTCCCATAGTTTCACCGTCTTATCTCCACTTCCGATACGATGAACTCTGAATCACTGGATATAGCCATAGCATATACAACACTAGTGTGACCACTCATGGTCTTACAGGTACCTGTCTTGACGTCCCATAATCTCACAGTCTTATCTCAACTTCCCGATACGATGAACTCTGAATCACTGGATATAGCCACAGATCATACTTAATTTGTGTGACCACTCATGGTCTTACAGGTACCTGTCTTGACGTCCCATAGTCTCACCGTACAATCTCCACTTCCCGATACGATGAACTCTGAATCACTGGATATAGCCACAGATCATACAGAACTAGTGTGACCACTCATGGTCTTACAGGTACCTGTCTTGACGTCCCATAATCTCACAGTCTTATCTCAACTTCCCGATACGATGAACTCTGAATCACTGGATATAGCCACAGATCATACAGAACTAGTGTGACCACTAATGGTCTTACAGGTACCTGTCTTGACGTCCCATAGTCTCACCGTCTTATCTCCACTTCCGATACGATGAACTCTGAATCACTGGATATAGCCATAGCATATACAACACTAGTGTGACCACTCATGGTCTTACAGGTACCTGTCTTGACGTCCCATAATCTCACAGTCTTATCTCAACTTCCCGATACGATGAACTCTGAATCACTGGATATAGCCACAGATCATACTTAATTTGTGTGACCACTCATGGTCTTACAGGTACCCGTCTTGACGTCCCATAGTCTCACCGTACAATCTCCACTTCCCGATACGATGAACTCTGAATCACTGGATATAGCCACAGATCATACAGAACTAGTGTGACCACTCATGGTCTTACAGGTACCTGTCTTGACGTCCCATAATCTCACAGTCTTATCTCAACTTCCCGATACGATGAACTCTGAATCACTGGATATAGCCACAGATCATACAGAACTAGTGTGACCACTAATGGTCTTACAGGTACCTGTCTTGACGTCCCATAGTCTCACCGTCTTATCTCCACTTCCCGATACGATGAACTCTGAATCACTGGATATAGCCACAGATAATACACAACTAGTGTGACTACTCATGGTCTTACAGGTACCTGTCTTGACGTCCCATAGTCTCACCGTCTTATCTCCACTTCCCGATACGATGAACTCTGAATCACTGGATATAGCCACAGCATATACAACACTAGTGTGACCACTCATGGTCTTACAGGTACCTGTCTTGACGTCCCATAGTCTCACCGTATAATCTCCACTTCCCGATACGATGAACTCTGAATCACTGGATATAGCCACAGATCATACAGAACTAGTGTGACCACTAATGGTCTTACAGGTACCTGTCTTGACGTCCCATAGTCTCACCGTCTTATCTCCACTTCCGATACGATGAACTCTGAATCACTGGATATATCCACAGATAATACACAACTAGTGTGACTACTCATGGTCTTACAGGTACCTGTCTTGACGTCCCATAGTCTCACCGTACAATCTCCACTTCCCGATACGATGAACTCTGAATCACTGGATATAGCCACAGATCATACAGAACTAGTGTGACCACTCATGGTCTTACAGGTACCTGTCTTGACGTCCCATAGTCTCACCGTCTAATCATAACTTCCCGATACGATGAACTCTGAATCACTGGATATAGCCACAGATCATACAGAATTAGTGTGACCACTCATGGTCTTACAGGTACCTGTCTTGACGTCCCATAGTCTCACCGTACAATCTCCACTTCCCGATACGATGAACTCTGAATCACTGGATATAGCCACAGATCATACATCACTAGTGTGACCACTCATGGTCTTACAGGTACCTGTCTTGACGTCCCATTGTCTCACCGTCTTATCTCAACTTCCCGATACATGAACTCTGAATCACTGGATATAGCCACAGCATATACAACACTAGTGTGACCACTCATGGTCTTACAGGTACCTGTCTTGACGTCCCATAGTCTCACCGTATAATCTCCACTTCCCGATACGATGAACTCTGAATCACTGGATATAGCCACAGAGCATACTGAACTAGTGTGACTACTCATGGTCTTACAGGTACCTGTCTTGACGTCCCATAGTCTCACCGTCTAATCATAACTTCCCGATACGATGAACTCTGAATCACTGGATATAGCCACAGATCATACAGAATTAGTGTGACCACTCATGGTCTTACAGGTACCTGTCTTGACGTCCCATAGTCTCACCGTCTTATCTCCACTTCCCGATACGATGAACTCTGAATCACTGGATATAGCCACAGATCATACATCACTAGTGTGACCACTCATGGTCTTACAGGTACCTGTCTTGACGTCCCATTGTCTCACCGTCTTATCTCAACTTCCCGATACATGAACTCTGAATCACTGGATATAGCCACAGCATATACAACACTAGTGTGACCACTCATGGTCTTACAGGTACCTGTCTTGACGTCCCATAGTCTCACCGTATAATCTCCACTTCCCGATACGATGAACTCTGAATCACTGGATATAGCCACAGAGCATACTGAACTAGTGTGACTACTCATGGTCTTACAGGTACCTGTCTTGACGTCCCATAGTCTCACCGTCTAATCATAACTTCCCGATACGATGAACTCTGAATCACTGGATATAGCCACAGATCATACAGAATTAGTGTGACCACTCATGGTCTTACAGGTACCTGTCTTGACGTCCCATAGTCTCACCGTCTTATCTGCACTTCCCGATACGATGAACTCTGAATCACTGGATATAGCCACAGATCATACAGAACTAGTGTGACCACTCATGGTCTTACAGGTACCTGTCTTGACGTCCCATAATCTCACAGTCTTATCTCAACTTCCCGATACGATGAACTCTGAATCACTGGATATAGCCACAGATCATACAGAACTAGTGTGACCACTCATGGTCTTACAGGTACCTGTCTTGACGTCCCATAGTCTCACCGTCTTATCTCCACTTCCGATACGATGAACTCTGAATCACTGGATATAGCCATAGCATATACAACACTAGTGTGACCACTCATGGTCTTACAGGTACCTGTCTTGACGTCCCATAGTCTCACAGTCTTATCTCAACTTCCCGATACATGAACTCTGAATCACTGGATATAGCCACAGATCATACTTAATTTGTGTGACCACTCATGGTCTTACAGGTACCTGTCTTGACGTCCCATAGTCTCACCGTACAATCTCCACTTCCCGATACGATGAACTCTGAATCACTGGATATAGCCACAGATCATACAGAACTAGTGTGACCACTCATGGTCTTACAGGTACCTGTCTTGACGTCCCATAATCTCACAGTCTTATCTCAACTTCCCGATACTATGAACTCTGAATCACTGGATATAGCCACAGATCATACAGAACTAGTGTGACCACTAATGGTCTTACAGGTACCTGTCTTGACGTCCCATAGTCTCACCGTCTTATCTCAACTTCCCGATACGATGAACTCTGAATCACTGGATATAGCCACAGATCATACAGAATTAGTGTGACCACTCATGGTCTTACAGGTACCTGTCTTGACGTCCCATAGTCTCACCGTCTTATCTCCACTTCCGATACGATGAACTCTGAATCACTGGATATAGCCACAGATCATACAGAACTAGTGTGACCACTCATGGTCTTACAGGTACCTGTCTTGACGTCCCATAATCTCACAGTCTTATCTCAACTTCCCGATACGATGAACTCTGAATCACTGGATATAGCCACAGATCATACAGAACTAGTGTGACCACTAATGGTCTTACAGGTACCTGTCTTGACGTCCCATAGTCTCACCGTCTTATCTCCACTTCCGATACGATGAACTCTGAATCACTGGATATAGCCATAGCATATACAACACTAGTGTGACCACTCATGGTCTTACAGGTACCTGTCTTGACGTCCCATAATCTCACAGTCTTATCTCAACTTCCCGATACGATGAACTCTGAATCACTGGATATAGCCACAGATCATACTTAATTTGTGTGACCACTCATGGTCTTACAGGTACCTGTCTTGACGTCCCATAGTCTCACCGTACAATCTCCACTTCCCGATACGATGAACTCTGAATCACTGGATATAGCCACAGATCATACAGAACTAGTGTGACCACTCATGGTCTTACAGGTACCTGTCTTGACGTCCCATAATCTCACAGTCTTATCTCAACTTCCCGATACGATGAACTCTGAATCACTGGATATAGCCACAGATCATACAGAACTAGTGTGACCACTAATGGTCTTACAGGTACCTGTCTTGACGTCCCATAGTCTCACCGTCTTATCTCCACTTCCCGATATGATGAACTCTGAATCACTGGATATAGCCACAGATAATACACAACTAGTGTGACTACTCATGGTCTTACAGGTACCTGTCTTGACGTCCCATAGTCTCACCGTCTTATCTCCACTTCCCGATACGATGAACTCTGAATCACTGGATATAGCCACAGCATATACAACACTAGTGTGACCACTCATGGTCTTACAGGTACCTGTCTTGACGTCCCATAGTCTCACCGTATAATCTCCACTTCCCGATACGATGAACTCTGAATCACTGGATATAGCCACAGATCATACAGAACTAGTGTGACCACTAATGGTCTTACAGGTACCTGTCTTGACGTCCCATAGTCTCACCGTCTTATCTCCACTTCCGATACGATGAACTCTGAATCACTGGATATATCCACAGATAATACACAACTAGTGTGACTACTCATGGTCTTACAGGTACCTGTCTTGACGTCCCATAGTCTCACCGTCTAATCATAACTTCCCGATACGATGAACTCTGAATCACTGGATATAGCCACAGATCATACAGAATTAGTGTGACCACTCATGGTCTTACAGGTACCTGTCTTGACGTCCCATAGTCTCACCGTATTATCTCCACTTCCCGATACGATGAACTCTGAATCACTGGATATAGCCACAGCATATACAACACTAGTGTGACCACTCATGGTCTTACAGGTACCTGTCTTGACGTCCCATAGTCTCACCGTCTTATCTCCACTTCCCGATACGATGAACTCTGAATCACTGGATATAGCCACAGATCATACATCACTAGTGTGACCACTCATGGTCTTACAGGTACCTGTCTTGACGTCCCATAGTCTCACCGTCTTATCTCAACTTCCCGATACATGAACTCTGAATCACTGGATATAGCCACAGCATATACAACACTAGTGTGACCACTAATGGTCTTACAGGTACCTGTCTTGACGTCCCATAGTCTCACCGTATAATCTCCACTTCCCGATACGATGAACTCTGAATCACTGGATATAGCCACAGAGCATACTGAACTAGTGTGACTACTCATGGTCTTACAGGTACCTGTCTTGACGTCCCATAGTCTCACCGTCTAATCATAACTTCCCGATACGATGAACTCTGAATCACTGGATATAGCCACAGATCATACAGAATTAGTGTGACCACTCATGGTCTTACAGGTACCTGTCTTGACGTCCCATAGTCTCACCGTCTTATCTGCACTTCCCGATACGATGAACTCTGAATCACTGGATATAGCCACAGATCATACAGAACTAGTGTGACCACTCATGGTCTTACAGGTACCTGTCTTGACGTCCCATAATCTCACAGTCTTATCTCAACTTCCCGATACGATGAACTCTGAATCACTGGATATAGCCACAGATCATACAGAACTAGTGTGACCACTCATGGTCTTACAGGTACCTGTCTTGACGTCCCATAGTCTCACCGTCTTATCTCCACTTCCGATACGATGAACTCTGAATCACTGGATATAGCCATAGCATATACAACACTAGTGTGACCACTCATGGTCTTACAGGTACCTGTCTTGACGTCCCATAATCTCACAGTCTTATCTCAACTTCCCGATACATGAACTCTGAATCACTGGATATAGCCACAGATCATACTTAATTTGTGTGACCACTCATGGTCTTACAGGTACCTGTCTTGACGTCCCATAGTCTCACCGTACAATCTCCACTTCCCGATACGATGAACTCTGAATCACTGGATATAGCCACAGATCATACAGAACTAGTGTGACCACTCATGGTCTTACAGGTACCTGTCTTGACGTCCCATAATCTCACAGTCTTATCTCAACTTCCCGATACTATGAACTCTGAATCACTGGATATAGCCACAGATCATACAGAACTAGTGTGACCACTAATGGTCTTACAGGTACCTGTCTTGACGTCCCATAGTCTCACCGTCTTATCTCCACTTCCCGATATGATGAACTCTGAATCACTGGATATATCCACAGATAATACACAACTAGTGTGACTACTCATGGTCTTACAGGTACCTGTCTTGACGTCCCATAGTCTCACCGTATAATCTCCACTTCCCGATACGATGAACTCTGAATCACTGGATATAGCCACAGATCATACAGAATTAGTGTGACCACTAATGGTCTTACAGGTACCTGTCTTGACGTCCCATAGTCTCACCGTCTAATCTCCACTTCCCGATACGATGAACTCTGAATCACTGGATATAGCCACAGCATATACATAATTAGCGTGACCACTCATGGTCTTACAGGTACCTGTCTTGACGTCCCATAGTCTCACCGTACAATCTCCACTTCCCGATATGATGAACTCTGAATCACTGGATATAGCCACAGATAATACACAACTAGTGTGACTACTCATGGTCTTACAGGTACCTGTCTTGACGTCCCATAGTCTCACCGTATTATCTCCACTTCCCGATACGATGAACTCTGAATCACTGGATATAGCCACAGAGCATACTGAACTAGTGTGACTACTCATGGTCTTACAGGTACCTGTCTTGACGTCCCATAGTCTCACCGTCTAATCTCAACTTCCCGATACGATGAACTCTGAATCACTGGATATAGCCACAGATCATACATAATGTGTGTGAACACTCATGGTCTTACAGGTACCTGTCTTGACGTCCCATAGTCTCACCGTCTTATCTCAACTTCCCGATACATGAACTCTGAATCACTGGATATAGCCACAGATCATACAGAACTAGTGTGACCACTAATGGTCTTACAGGTACCTGTCTTGACGTCCCATAGTCTCACCGTACAATCTCCACTTCCCGATACGATGAACTCTGAATCACTGGATATATCCACAGATAATACACAACTAGTGTGACTACTCATGGTCTTACAGGTACCTGTCTTGACGTCCCATAGTCTCACCGTCTAATCATAACTTCCCGATACGATGAACTCTGAATCACTGGATATATCCACAGCATATACTTAATTTGTGTGACCACTCATGGTCTTACAGGTACCTGTCTTGACGTCCCATAGTCTCACCGTCTTATCTGCACTTCCCGATACGATGAACTCTGAATCACTGGATATAGCCACAGATCATACAGAACTAGTGTGACCACTCATGGTCTTACAGGTACCTGTCTTGACGTCCCATAATCTCACAGTCTTATCTCAACTTCCCGATACGATGAACTCTGAATCACTGGATATAGCCACAGATCATACAGAACTAGTGTGACCACTAATGGTCTTACAGGTACCTGTCTTGACGTCCCATAGTCTCACCGTCTTATCTCCACTTCCCGATATGATGAACTCTGAATCACTGGATATATCCACAGATAATACACAACTAGTGTGACCACTCATGGTCTTACAGGTACCTGTCTTGACGTCCCATAGTCTCACCGTCTTATCTCAACTTCCCGATACATGAACTCTGAATCACTGGATATAGCCACAGATCATACAGAACTAGTGTGACCACTAATGGTCTTACAGGTACCTGTCTTGACGTCCCATAGTCTCACCGTACAATCTCCACTTCCCGATACGATGAACTCTGAATCACTGGATATATCCACAGATAATACACAACTAGTGTGACTACTCATGGTCTTACAGGTACCTGTCTTGACGTCCCATAGTCTCACCGTCGTATCATAACTTCCCGATATGATGAACTCTGAATCACTGGATATAGCCATAGCATATACAACACTAGTGTGACCACTCATGGTCTTACAGGTACCTGTCTTGACGTCCCATAATCTCACAGTCTTATCTCAACTTCCCGATATGATGAACTCTGAATCACTGGATATAGCCACAGATCATACAGAACTAGTGTGACCACTCATGGTCTTACAGGTACCTGTCTTGACGTCCCATAGTCTCACCGTACAATCTCCACTTCCCGATACGATGAACTCTGAATCACTGGATATAGCCACAGAGCATACTGAACTAGTGTGACTACTCATGGTCTTACAGGTACCTGTCTTGACGTCCCATAATCTCACAGTCTTATCTCAACTTCCCGATACGATGAACTCTGAATCACTGGATATAGCCACAGATCATACAGAACTAGTGTGACCACTAATGGTCTTACAGGTACCTGTCTTGACGTCCCATAGTCTCACCGTCTTATCTCCACTTCCGATACGATGAACTCTGAATCACTGGATATAGCCACAGATCATACATCACTAGTGTGACCACTCATGGTCTTACAGGTACCTGTCTTGACGTCCCATAGTCTCACCGTCTAATCTCCACTTCCCGATACGATGAACTCTGAATCACTGGATATATCCACAGATCATACAGAACTAGTGTGACCACTCATGGTCTTACAGGTACCTGTCTTGACGTCCCATAGTCTCACCGTCTTATCTCCACTTCCCGATACGATGAACTCTGAATCACTGGATATAGCCACAGCATATACAACACTAGTGTGACCACTCATGGTCTTACAGGTACCTGTCTTGACGTCCCATAGTCTCACCGTATAATCTCCACTTCCCGATACGATGAACTCTGAATCACTGGATATAGCCACAGATAATACACAACTAGTGTGACTACTCATGGTCTTACAGGTACCTGTCTTGACGTCCCATAGTCTCACAGTCTTATCTCAACTTCCCGATACGATGAACTCTGAATCACTGGATATAGCCACAGCATATACAACACTAGTGTGACCACTCATGGTCTTACAGGTACCTGTCTTGACGTCCCATAGTCTCACCGTCTTATCTCCACTTCCCGATACGATGAACTCTGAATCACTGGATATATCCACAGCATATACAACACTAGTGTGACCACTCATGGTCTTACAGGTACCTGTCTTGACGTCCCATAGTCTCACCGTACAATCTCCACTTCCCGATACGATGAACTCTGAATCACTGGATATAGCCACAGATCATACAGAACTAGTGTGACCACTCATGGTCTTACAGGCACCTGTCTTGACGTCCCATAATCTCACAGTCTTATCTCAACTTCCCGATACGATGAACTCTGAATCACTGGATATAGCCACAGATCATACAGAACTAGTGTGACCACTAATGGTCTTACAGGTACCTGTCTTGACGTCCCATAGTCTCACCGTCTTATCTCAACTTCCCGATACGATGAACTCTGAATCACTGGATATAGCCACAGATCATACTTAATTTGTGTGACCACTCATGGTCTTACAGGTACCTGTCTTGACGTCCCATAGTCTCACCGTCTTATCTCCACTTCCCGATACGATGAACTCTGAATCACTGGATATAGCCACAGCATATACAACACTAGTGTGACCACTCATGGTCTTACAGGTACCTGTCTTGACGTCCCATAGTCTCACCGTATAATCTCCACTTCCCGATACGATGAACTCTGAATCACTGGATATAGCCACAGATAATACACAACTAGTGTGACTACTCATGGTCTTACAGGTACCTGTCTTGACGTCCCATAGTCTCACCGTCTAATCATAACTTCCCGATACGATGAACTCTGAATCACTGGATATAGCCACAGATCATACAGAATTAGTGTGACCACTCATGGTCTTACAGGTACCTGTCTTGACGTCCCATAGTCTCACCGTCTTATCTGCACTTCCCGATACGATGAACTCTGAATCACTGGATATAGCCACAGATCATACAGAACTAGTGTGACCACTCATGGTCTTACAGGTACCTGTCTTGACGTCCCATAGTCTCACCGTACAATCTCCACTTCCCGATACGATGAACTCTGAATCACTGGATATAGCCACAGCATATACAACACTAGTGTGACCACTAATGGTCTTACAGGTACCTGTCTTGACGTCCCATAGTCTCACCGTCTTATCTCCACTTCCCGATATGATGAACTCTGAATCACTGGATATATCCACAGATAATACACAACTAGTGTGACTACTCATGGTCTTACAGGTACCTGTCTTGACGTCCCATAGTCTCACCGTCTAATCATAACTTCCCGATATGATGAACTCTGAATCACTGGATATAGCCACAGATAATACACAACTAGTGTGACTACTCATGGTCTTACAGGTACCTGTCTTGACGTCCCATAGTCTCACCGTATTATCTCCACTTCCCGATACGATGAACTCTGAATCACTGGATATAGCCACAGCATATACAACACTAGTGTGACCACTCATGGTCTTACAGGTACCTGTCTTGACGTCCCATAGTCTCACCGTCTTATCTCCACTTCCCGATACGATGAACTCTGAATCACTGGATATAGCCACAGATCATACATAATGTGTGTGAACACTCATGGTCTTACAGGTACCTGTCTTGACGTCCCATAATCTCACAGTCTTATCTCAACTTCCCGATACGATGAACTCTGAATCACTGGATATAGCCACAGCATATACAACACTAGTGTGACCACTCATGGTCTTACAGGTACCTGTCTTGACGTCCCATAGTCTCACCGTCTAATCATAACTTCCCGATATGATGAACTCTGAATCAATGGATATATCCACAGATAATACATAACTAGTGTGACTACTCATGGTCTTACAGGTACCTGTCTTGACGTCCCATAGTCTCACCGTATTATCTCCACTTCCCGATACGATGAACTCTGAATCACTGGATATAGCCACAGAGCATACTGAACTAGTGTGACTACTCATGGTCTTACAGGTACCTGTCTTGACGTCCCATAGTCTCACCGTCGTATCATAACTTCCCGATATGATGAACTCTGAATCACTGGATATAGCCATAGCATATACAACACTAGTGTGACCACTCATGGTCTTACAGGTACCTGTCTTGACGTCCCATAATCTCACAGTCTTATCTCAACTTCCCGATATGATGAACTCTGAATCACTGGATATAGCCACAGATCATACAGAACTAGTGTGACCACTCATGGTCTTACAGGTACCTGTCTTGACGTCCCATAGTCTCACCGTACAATCTCCACTTCCCGATACGATGAACTCTGAATCACTGGATATATCCACAGATAATACACAACTAGTGTGACTACTCATGGTCTTACAGGTACCTGTCTTGACGTCCCATAGTCTCACCGTCTAATCATAACTTCCCGATACGATGAACTCTGAATCACTGGATATATCCACAGCATATACTTAATTTGTGTGACCACTCATGGTCTTACAGGTACCTGTCTTGACGTCCCATAGTCTCACCGTCTTATCTGCACTTCCCGATACGATGAACTCTGAATCACTGGATATAGCCACAGATCATACAGAACTAGTGTGACCACTAATGGTCTTACAGGTACCTGTCTTGACGTCCCATAGTCTCACCGTCTTATCTCCACTTCCCGATATGATGAACTCTGAATCACTGGATATATCCACAGATAATACACAACTAGTGTGACTACTCATGGTCTTACAGGTACCTGTCTTGACGTCCCATAGTCTCACCGTCTAATCATAACTTCCCGATACGATGAACTCTGAATCACTGGATATATCCACAGCATATACTTAATTTGTGTGACCACTCATGGTCTTACAGGTACCTGTCTTGACGTCCCATAATCTCACAGTCTTATCTCAACTTCCCGATACGATGAACTCTGAATCACTGGATATAGCCACAGATCATACAGAACTAGTGTGACCACTAATGGTCTTACAGGTACCTGTCTTGACGTCCCATAGTCTCACCGTCTTATCTCCACTTCCCGATATGATGAACTCTGAATCACTGGATATATCCACAGATAATACACAACTAGTGTGACCACTCATGGTCTTACAGGTACCTGTCTTGACGTCCCATAGTCTCACCGTCTTATCTCAACTTCCCGATACATGAACTCTGAATCACTGGATATAGCCACAGATCATACAGAACTAGTGTGACCACTAATGGTCTTACAGGTACCTGTCTTGACGTCCCATAGTCTCACCGTCTTATCTCCACTTCCCGATACGATGAACTCTGAATCACTGGATATATCCACAGATAATACACAACTAGTGTGACTACTCATGGTCTTACAGGTACCTGTCTTGACGTCCCATAGTCTCACCGTCTAATCATAACTTCCCGATATGATGAACTCTGAATCACTGGATATAGCCATAGCATATACAACACTAGTGTGACCACTCATGGTCTTACAGGTACCTGTCTTGACGTCCCATAATCTCACAGTCTTATCTCAACTTCCCGATACATGAACTCTGAATCACTGGATATAGCCACAGATCATACAGAACTAGTGTGACCACTCATGGTCTTACAGGTACCTGTCTTGACGTCCCATAGTCTCACCGTACAATCTCCACTTCCCGATACGATGAACTCTGAATCACTGGATATAGCCACAGATCATACAGAACTAGTATGACCACTCATGGTCTTACAGGTACCTGTCTTGACGTCCCATAATCTCACAGTCTTATCTCAACTTCCCGATACGATGAACTCTGAATCACTGGATATAGCCACAGATCATACAGAACTAGTGTGACCACTAATGGTCTTACAGGTACCTGTCTTGACGTCCCATAGTCTCACCGTCTTATCTCCACTTCCGATACGATGAACTCTGAATCACTGGATATAGCCACAGATCATACATCACTAGTGTGACCACTCATGGTCTTACAGGTACCTGTCTTGACGTCCCATAGTCTCACCGTCTAATCTCCACTTCCCGATACGATGAACTCTGAATCACTGGATATATCCACAGATCATACAGAACTAGTGTGACCACTCATGGTCTTACAGGTACCTGTCTTGACGTCCCATAGTCTCACCGTATAATCTCCACTTCCCGATACGATGAACTCTGAATCACTGGATATAGCCACAGATCATACATAACTAGTGTGACCACTCATGGTCTTACAGGTACCTGTCTTGACGTCCCATAGTCTCACCGTCTTATCTCCACTTCCCGATACGATGAACTCTGAATCACTGGATATAGCCACAGATCATACATAATGTGTGTGAACACTCATGGTCTTACAGGTACCTGTCTTGACGTCCCATAGTCTCACAGTCTTATCTCAACTTCCCGATACGATGAACTCTGAATCACTGGATATATCCACAGCATATACAACACTAGTGTGACCACTCATGGTCTTACAGGTACCTGTCTTGACGTCCCATAGTCTCACCGTCTTATCTCCACTTCCCGATACGATGAACTCTGAATCACTGGATATATCCACAGCATATACAACACTAGTGTGACCACTCATGGTCTTACAGGTACCTGTCTTGACGTCCCATAGTCTCACCGTACAATCTCCACTTCCCGATACGATGAACTCTGAATCACTGGATATAGCCACAGATCATACAGAACTAGTGTGACCACTCATGGTCTTACAGGCACCTGTCTTGACGTCCCATAATCTCACAGTCTTATCTCAACTTCCCGATACGATGAACTCTGAATCACTGGATATAGCCACAGATCATACAGAACTAGTGTGACCACTCATGGTCTTACAGGTACCTGTCTTGACGTCCCATAGTCTCACCGTATTATCTCCACTTCCCGATACGATGAACTCTGAATCACTGAATATAGCCACAGATCATACATCACTAATATGACCACTCATGGTCTTACAGGTACCTGTCTTGACGTCCCATAGTCTCACCGTCTTATCTCCACTTCCCGATACGATGAACTCTGAATCACTGGATATAGCCACAGCATATACAACACTAGTGTGACCACTCATGGTCTTACAGGTACCTGTCTTGACGTCCCATAGTCTCACCGTATAATCTCCACTTCCCGATACGATGAACTCTGAATCACTGGATATAGCCACAGATAATACACAACTAGTGTGACTACTCATGGTCTTACAGGTACCTGTCTTGACGTCCCATAGTCTCACCGTCTAATCATAACTTCCCGATACGATGAACTCTGAATCACTGGATATAGCCACAGATCATACAGAATTAGTGTGACCACTCATGGTCTTACAGGTACCTGTCTTGACGTCCCATAGTCTCACCGTCTTATCTGCACTTCCCGATACGATGAACTCTGAATCACTGGATATAGCCACAGATCATACAGAACTAGTGTGACCACTCATGGTCTTACAGGTACCTGTCTTGACGTCCCATAGTCTCACCGTACAATCTCCACTTCCCGATACGATGAACTCTGAATCACTGGATATAGCCACCGCATATACAACACTAGTGTGACCACTAATGGTCTTACAGGTACCTGTCTTGACGTCCCATAGTCTCACCGTCTTATCTCCACTTCCCGATATGATGAACTCTGAATCACTGGATATATCCACAGATAATACACAACTAGTGTGACTACTCATGGTCTTACAGGTACCTGTCTTGACGTCCCATAGTCTCACCGTCTAATCATAACTTCCCGATATGATGAACTCTGAATCACTGGATATAGCCACAGATAATACACAACTAGTGTGACTACTCATGGTCTTACAGGTACCTGTCTTGACGTCCCATAGTCTCACCGTATTATCATAACTTCCCGATACGATGAACTCTGAATCACTGGATATAGCCACAGCATATACAACACTAGTGTGACCACTCATGGTCTTACAGGTACCTGTCTTGACGTCCCATAGTCTCACCGTCTTATCTCCACTTCCCGATACGATGAACTCTGAATCACTGGATATAGCCACAGATCATACATAATGTGTGTGAACACTCATGGTCTTACAGGTACCTGTCTTGACGTCCCATAATCTCACAGTCTTATCTCAACTTCCCGATACGATGAACTCTGAATCACTGGATATAGCCACAGCATATACAACACTAGTGTGACCACTCATGGTCTTACAGGTACCTGTCTTGACGTCCCATAGTCTCACCGTCTAATCATAACTTCCCGATATGATGAACTCTGAATCAATGGATATATCCACAGATAATACATAACTAGTGTGACTACTCATGGTCTTACAGGTACCTGTCTTGACGTCCCATAGTCTCACCGTATTATCTCCACTTCCCGATACGATGAACTCTGAATCACTGGATATAGCCACAGAGCATACTGAACTAGTGTGACTACTCATGGTCTTACAGGTACCTGTCTTGACGTCCCATAGTCTCACCGTCTAATCTCCACTTCCCGATACGATGAACTCTGAATCACTGGATATAGCCACAGATCATACATAATGTGTGTGACCACTCATGGTCTTACAGGTACCTGTCTTGACGTCCAATAGTCTCACCGTATTATCATAACTTCCCGATACGATGTACTCTGAATCACTGGATATAGCCACAGATCATACAGAACTAGTGTGACCACTCATGGTCTTACAGGTACCTGTCTTGACGTCCCATAGTCTCACCGTACAATCTCCACTTCCCGATACGATGAACTCTGAATCACTGGATATAGCCACAGCATATACTTAATTTGTGTGACCACTCATGGTCTTACAGGTACCTGTCTTGACGTCCCATAGTCTCACCGTACAATCTCCACTTCCCGATACGATGAACTCTGAATCACTGGATATAGCCACAGATCATACATAATGTGTGTGACCACTCATGGTCTTACAGGTACCTGTCTTGACGTCCCATAGTCTCACCGTCTTATCTCCACTTCCCGATACGATGAACTCTGAATCACTGGATATAGCCATAGCATATACAACACTAGTGTGACCACTCATGGTCTTACAGGTACCTGTCTTGACGTCCCATAATCTCACAGTCTTATCTCAACTTCCCGATACGATGAACTCTGAATCACTGGATATAGCCACAGATCATACTTAATTTGTGTGACCACTCATGGTCTTACAGGTACCTGTCTTGACGTCCCATAGTCTCACTGTACAATCTCCACTTCCCGATACATGAACTCTGAATCACTGGATATAGCCACAGATCATACAGAACTAGTGTGACCACTCATGGTCTTACAGGTACCTGTCTTGACGTCCCATAATCTCACAGTCTTATCTCAACTTCCCGATACGATGAACTCTGAATCACTGGATATAGCCACAGCATATACAACACTAGTGTGACCACTCATGGTCTTACAGGTACCTGTCTTGACGTCCCATAGTCTCACCGTATTATCATAACTTCCCGATACGATTTACTCTGAATCACTGGATATAGCCACAGCATATACATAATTAGCGTGACCACTCATGGTCTTACAGGTACCTGTCTTGACGTCCCATAGTCTCACCGTATAATCTCCACTTCCCGATATGATGAACTCTGAATCACTGGATATATCCACAGATAATACACAACTAGTGTGACCACTCATGGTCTTACAGGTACCTGTCTTGACGTCCCATAGTCTCACCGTATTATCTCCACTTCCCGATACGATGAACTCTGAATCACTGAATATAGCCACAGATCATACATCACTAATATGACCACTCATGGTCTTACAGGTACCTGTCTTGACGTCCCATAGTCTCACCGTCTTATCTCCACTTCCCGATACGATGAACTCTGAATCACTGGATATAGCCACAGCATATACAACACTAGTGTGACCACTCATGGTCTTACAGGTACCTGTCTTGACGTCCCATAGTCTCACCGTATAATCTCCACTTCCCGATACGATGAACTCTGAATCACTGGATATAGCCACAGATAATACACAACTAGTGTGACTACTCATGGTCTTACAGGTACCTGTCTTGACGTCCCATAATCTCACAGTCTTATCTCAACTTCCCGATACGATGAACTCTGAATCACTGGATATAGCCATAGCATATACAACACTAGTGTGACCACTCATGGTCTTACAGGTACCTGTCTTGACGTCCCATAGTCTCACCGTCTAATCTCCACTTCCCGATACGATGAACTCTGAATCACTGGATATATCCACAGATCATACAGAACTAGTGTGACCACTCATGGTCTTACAGGTACCTGTCTTGACGTCCCATAATCTCACAGTCTTATCTCAACTTCCCGATACGATGAACTCTGAATCACTGGATATAGCCACAGATCATACAGAACTAGTGTGACCACTAATGGTCTTACAGGTACCTGTCTTGACGTCCCATAGTCTCACCGTCTTATCTCCACTTCCCGATATGATGAACTCTGAATCACTGGATATAGCCACAGATCATACAGAACTAGTGTGACCACTCATGGTCTTACAGGTACCTGTCTTGACGTCCCATAGTCTCACCGTACAATCTCCACTTCCCGATACGATGAACTCTGAATCACTGGATATAGCCACAGCATATACAACACTAGTGTGACCACTCATGGTCTTACAGGTACCTGTCTTGACGTCCCATAGTCTCACCGTCTTATCTCCACTTCCGATACGATGAACTCTGAATCACTGGATATAGCCACAGCATATACAACACTAGTGTGACCACTCATGGTCTTACAGGTACCTGTCTTGACGTCCCATAGTCTCACCGTCTTATCTCCACTTCCCGATACGATGAACTCTGAATCACTGGATATAGCCACAGATCATACATAATGTGTGTGAACACTCATGGTCTTACAGGTACCTGTCTTGACGTCCCATAATCTCACAGTCTTATCTCAACTTCCCGATACGATGAACTCTGAATCACTGGATATAGCCACAGCATATACAACACTAGTGTGACCACTCATGGTCTTACAGGTACCTGTCTTGACGTCCCATAGTCTCACCGTCTTATCTCCACTTCCCGATACGATGAACTCTGAATCACTGGATATAGCCACAGATCATACAGAACTAGTGTGACCACTCATGGTCTTACAGGTACCTGTCTTGACGTCCCATAATCTCACAGTCTTATCTCAACTTCCCGATACGATGAACTCTGAATCACTGGATATAGCCACAGATCATACTTAATTTGTGTGACCACTCATGGTCTTACAGGTACCTGTCTTGACGTCCCATAGTCTCACCGTACAATCTCCACTTCCCGATACGATGAACTCTGAATCACTGGATATAGCCACAGATCATACAGAACTAGTGTGACCACTCATGGTCTTACAGGTACCTGTCTTGACGTCCCATAATCTCACAGTCTTATCTCAACTTCCCGATACGATGAACTCTGAATCACTGGATATAGCCACAGATCATACAGAACTAGTGTGACCACTAATGGTCTTACAGGTACCTGTCTTGACGTCCCATAGTCTCACCGTCTTATCTCCACTTCCGATACGATGAACTCTGAATCACTGGATATAGCCATAGCATATACAACACTAGTGTGACCACTCATGGTCTTACAGGTACCTGTCTTGACGTCCCATAATCTCACAGTCTTATCTCAACTTCCCGATACGATGAACTCTGAATCACTGGATATAGCCACAGATCATACTTAATTTGTGTGACCACTCATGGTCTTACAGGTACCTGTCTTGACGTCCCATAGTCTCACCGTACAATCTCCACTTCCCGATACGATGAACTCTGAATCACTGGATATAGCCACAGATCATACAGAACTAGTGTGACCACTCATGGTCTTACAGGTACCTGTCTTGACGTCCCATAATCTCACAGTCTTATCTCAACTTCCCGATACGATGAACTCTGAATCACTGGATATAGCCACAGCATATACATCACTAATATGACCACTCATGGTCTTACAGGTACCTGTCTTGACGTCCCATAGTCTCACCGTCTCATCAGTACTTCCCGATACGATGAACTCTGAATCACTGGATATAGCCACAGCATATACTTAATTTGTGTGACCACTCATGGTCTTACAGGTACCTGTCTTGACGTCCCATAGTCTCACCGTCTTATCTCCACTTCCCGATACGATGAACTCTGAATCACTGGATATAGCCACAGATCATACATAATGTGTGTGACCACTCATGGTCTTACAGGTACCTGTCTTGACGTCCCATAGTCTCACCGTATAATCTCCACTTCCCGATACGATGAACTCTGAATCACTGGATATAGCCACAGCATATACAACACTAGTGTGACCACTCATGGTCTTACAGGTACCTGTCTTGACGTCCCATAGTCTCACCGTCTTATCTCAACTTCCCGATACGATGAACTCTGAATCACTGGATATAGCCACAGATCATACAGAACTAGTGTGACCACTCATGGTCTTACAGGTACCTGTCTTGACGTCCCATAATCTCACAGTCTTATCTCAACTTCCCGATACGATGAACTCTGAATCACTGGATATAGCCATAGCATATACAACACTAGTGTGACCACTCATGGTCTTACAGGTACCTGTCTTGACGTCCCATAGTCTCACCGTACAATCTCCACTTCCCGATACGATGAACTCTGAATCACTGAATATAGCCACAGATCATACAGAACTAGTGTGACCACTCATGGTCTTACAGGTACCTGTCTTGACGTCCCATAGTCTCACCGTATTATCTCAACTTCCCGATACGATGAACTCTGAATCACTGGATATAGCCACAGATCATACAGAACTAGTGTGACCACTAATGGTCTTACAGGTACCTGTCTTGACGTCCCATAGTCTCACCGTACAATCTCCACTTCCCGATACGATGAACTCTGAATCACTGGATATATCCACAGATCATACAGAACTAGTGTGACCACTCATGGTCTTACAGGTACCTGTCTTGACGTCCCATAGTCTCACCGTCTTATCTCAACTTCCCGATACATGAACTCTGAATCACTGGATATAGCCACAGATCATACAGAACTAGTGTGACCACTAATGGTCTTACAGGTACCTGTCTTGACGTCCCATAGTCTCACCGTCTAATCTCCACTTCCCGATACGATGAACTCTGAATCACTGGATATAGCCACAGCATATACAACACTAGTGTGACCACTCATGGTCTTACAGGTACCTGTCTTGACGTCCCATAGTCTCACCGTCTTATCTCCACTTCCGATACGATGAACTCTGAATCACTGGATATAGCCATAGCATATACAACACTAGTGTGACCACTCATGGTCTTACAGGTACCTGTCTTGACGTCCCATAATCTCACAGTCTTATCTCAACTTCCCGATACGATGAACTCTGAATCACTGGATATAGCCACAGATCATACAGAACTAGTGTGACCACTCATGGTCTTACAGGTACCTGTCTTGACGTCCCATAATCTCACAGTCTTATCTCAACTTCCCGATACGATGAACTCTGAATCACTGGATATAGCCACAGATCATACAGAACTAGTGTGACCACTAATGGTCTTACAGGTACCTGTCTTGACGTCCCATAGTCTCACCGTACAATCTCCACTTCCCGATACGATGAACTCTGAATCACTGGATATATCCACAGATCATACAGAACTAGTGTGACCACTCATGGTCTTACAGGTACCTGTCTTGACGTCCCATAGTCTCACCGTCTTATCTCAACTTCCCGATACATGAACTCTGAATCACTGGATATAGCCACAGATCATACAGAACTAGTGTGACCACTAATGGTCTTACAGGTACCTGTCTTGACGTCCCATAGTCTCACCGTCTAATCTCCACTTCCCGATACGATGAACTCTGAATCACTGGATATAGCCACAGCATATACAACACTAGTGTGACCACTCATGGTCTTACAGGTACCTGTCTTGACGTCCCATAGTCTCACCGTCTTATCTCCACTTCCGATACGATGAACTCTGAATCACTGGATATAGCCATAGCATATACAACACTAGTGTGACCACTCATGGTCTTACAGGTACCTGTCTTGACGTCCCATAATCTCACAGTCTTATCTCAACTTCCCGATACGATGAACTCTGAATCACTGGATATAGCCACAGCATATACATCACTAGTGTGACCACTCATGGTCTTACAGGTACCTGTCTTGACGTCCCATAGTCTCACCGTCTTATCTCCACTTCCCGATACGATGAACTCTGAATCACTGGATATAGCCACAGCATATACAACACTAGTGTGACCACTCATGGTCTTACAGGTACCTGTCTTGACGTCCCATAATCTCACAGTCTTATCTCAACTTCCCGATACGATGAACTCTGAATCACTGGATATAGCCACAGCATATACAACACTAGTGTGACCACTCATGGTCTTACAGGTACCTGTCTTGACGTCCCATAGTCTCACCGTCTTATCTCCACTTCCCGATACGATGAACTCTGAATCACTGGATATAGCCACAGCATATACATAATTAGCGTGACCACTCATGGTCTTACAGGTACCTGTCTTGACGTCCCATAGTCTCACCGTCTAATCATAACTTCCCGATATGATGAACTCTGAATCACTGGATATAGCCACAGATAATACACAACTAGTGTGACTACTCATGGTCTTACAGGTACCTGTCTTGACGTCCCATAGTCTCACCGTATTATCTCCACTTCCCGATACGATGAACTCTGAATCACTGGATATAGCCACAGCATATACAACACTAGTGTGACCACTCATGGTCTTACAGGTACCTGTCTTGACGTCCCATAGTCTCACCGTCTTATCTCAACTTCCCGATACGATGAACTCTGAATCACTGGATATAGCCACAGATCATACAGAATTAGTGTGACCACTCATGGTCTTACAGGTACCTGTCTTGACGTCCCATAGTCTCACCGTCTTATCTCAACTTCCCGATACATGAACTCTGAATCACTGGATATAGCCACAGATCATACAGAACTAGTGTGACCACTAATGGTCTTACAGGTACCTGTCTTGACGTCCCATAGTCTCACCGTACAATCTCCACTTCCCGATACGATGAACTCTGAATCACTGGATATATCCACAGATAATACACAACTAGTGTGACTACTCATGGTCTTACAGGTACCTGTCTTGACGTCCCATAGTCTCACCGTCTAATCATAACTTCCCGATATGATGAACTCTGAATCACTGGATATAGCCACAGATAATACACAACTAGTGTGACTACTCATGGTCTTACAGGTACCTGTCTTGACGTCCCATAGTCTCACCGTATTATCTCCACTTCCCGATACGATGAACTCTGAATCACTGGATATAGCCATAGCATATACTTAATTTGTGTGACCACTCATGGTCTTACAGGTACCTGTCTTGACGTCCCATAGTCTCACCGTCTTATCTCCACTTCCCGATACGATGAACTCTGAATCACTGGATATAGCCACAGCATATACAACACTAGTGTGACCACTCATGGTCTTACAGGTACCTGTCTTGACGTCCCATAGTCTCACCGTATAATCTCCACTTCCCGATACGATGAACTCTGAATCACTGGATATAGCCACAGATAATACACAACTAGTGTGACTACTCATGGTCTTACAGGTACCTGTCTTGACGTCCCATAATCTCACAGTCTTATCTCAACTTCCCGATACGATGAACTCTGAATCACTGGATATAGCACAGCATATACAACACTAGTGTGACCACTCATGGTCTTACAGGTACCTGTCTTGACGTCCCATAGTCTCACCGTATAATCTCCACTTCCCGATACGATGAACTCTGAATCACTGGATATAGCCATAGCATATACTTAATTAGTGTGACCACTCATGGTCTTACAGTTACCTGTCTTGACGTCCCATAGTCTCACCGTCTAATCTCCACTTCCCGATACGATGAACTCTGAATCTCTGGATATAGCCACAGATCATACATAATGTGTGTGACCACTCATGGTCTTACAGGTACCTGTCTTGACGTCCCATAGTCTCACCGTACAATCTCCACTTCCGATACGATGAACTCTGAATCACTGGATATAGCCATAGCATATACATCACTAATATGACCACTCATGGTCTTACAGGTACCTGTCTTGACGTCCCATAATCTCACAGTCTTATCTCAACTTCCCGATACGATGAACTCTGAATCACTGGATATAGCCACAGATCATACATCACTAGTGTGACCACTCATGGTCTTACAGGTACCTGTCTTGACGTCCCATAGTCTCACCGTATTATCTCCACTTCCCGATACGATGAACTCTGAATCACTGGATATATCCACAGCATATACTTAATTTGTGTGACCACTCATGGTCTTACAGGTACCTGTCTTGACGTCCCATAGTCTCACCGTACAATCTCCACTTCCCGATACGATGAACTCTGAATCTCTGGATATAGCCACAGATCATACATAATGTGTGTGACCACTCATGGTCTTACAGGTACCTGTCTTGACGTCCCATAGTCTCACCGTACAATCTCCACTTCCCGATACGATGAACTCTGAATCTCTGGATATAGCCACAGATCATACATAATGTGTGTGACCACTCATGGTCTTACAGGTACCTGTCTTGACGTCCCATAATCTCACAGTCTTATCTCCACTTCCCGATACGATGAACTCTGAATCACTGGATATATCCACAGCATATACTTAATTTGTGTGACCACTCATGGTCTTACAGGTACCTGTCTTGACGTCCCATAGTCTCACCGTATAATCTCCACTTCCCGATACGATGAACTCTGAATCACTGGATATAGCCACAGATCATACAGAACTAGTGTGACCACTCATGGTCTTACAGGTACCTGTCTTGACGTCCCATAGTCTCACCGTATTATCTCCACTTCCCGATACGATGAAATCTGAATCACTGGATATATCCACAGCATATACAACACTAGTGTGACCACTCATGGTCTTACAGGTACCTGTCTAGACGTCCCATAGTCTCACCGTATAATCTCCACTTCCCGATACGATGAACTCTGAATCACTGGATATAGCCACAGCATATACATCACTAATATGACCACTCATGGTCTTACAGGTACCTGTCTTGACGTCCCATAATCTCACAGTCTTATCTCAACTTCCCGATACGATGAACTCTGAATCACTGGATATAGCCACAGATCATACAGAACTAGTGTGACCACTCATGGTCTTACAGGTACCTGTCTTGACGTCCCATAGTCTCACCGTATAATCTCCACTTCCCGATACGATGAACTCTGAATCACTGGATATAGCCACAGATAATACACAACTAGTGTGACTACTCATGGTCTTACAGGTACCTGTCTTGACGTCCCATAGTCTCACCGTATTATCTCCACTTCCCGATACGATGAACTCTGAATCACTGGATATAGCCACAGCATATACAACACTAGTGTGACCACTCATGGTCTTACAGGTACCTGTCTTGACGTCCCATAGTCTCACCGTACAATCTCCACTTCCCGATACGATGTACTCTGAATCACTGGATATAGCCACAGATAATACAGAACTAGTGTGACCACTCATGGTCTTACAGGTACCTGTCTTGACGTCCCATAGTCTCACCGTACAATCTCCACTTCCCGATACGATGAACTCTGAATCACTGGATATAGCCACAGATCATACAGAACTAGTGTGACCACTCATGGTCTTACAGGTACCTGTCTTGACGTCCCATAATCTCACAGTCTTATCTCAACTTCCCGATACGATGAACTCTGAATCACTGGATATAGCCACAGATCATACATAATGTGTGTGACCACTCATGGTCTTACAGGTACCTGTCTTGACGTCCAATAGTCTCACCGTATTATCATAACTTCCCGATACGATGTACTCTGAATCACTGGATATAGCCACAGATCATACAGAACTAGTGTGACCACTCATGGTCTTACAGGTACCTGTCTTGACGTCCCATAGTCTCACCGTCTTATCTCCACTTCCCGATACGATGAACTCTGAATCACTGGATATAGCCACAGATCATACAGAACTAGTGTGACCACTCATGGTCTTACAGGTACCTGTCTTGACGTCCCATAGTCTCACCGTCTTATCTGCACTTCCCGATACGATGAACTCTGAATCACTGGATATAGCCATAGCATATACAACACTAGTGTGACCACTCATGGTCTTACAGGTACCTGTCTTGACGTCCCATAGTCTCATCGTCTTATCATCACTTCCCGATACGATGAACTCTGAATCACTGGATATAGCCACAGCATATACAACACTAGTGTGACCACTCATGGTCTTACAGGTACCTGTCTTGACGTCCCATAGTCTCACCGTACAATCTCCACTTCCCGATACGATGAACTCTGAATCACTGGATATAGCCATAGCATATACAACACTAGTGTGACCACTCATGGTCTTACAGGTACCTGTCTTGACGTCCCATAGTCTCACCGTATAATCATAACTTCCCGATACGATGAACTCTGAATCACTGGATATAGCCACAGCATATACAACACTAGTGTGACCACTCATGGTCTTACAGGTACCTGTCTTGACGTCCCATAGTCTCACCGTCTAATCATAACTTCCCGATACGATGAACTCTGAATCACTGAATATAGCCACAGATCATACATCACTAGTGTGATCACTCATGGTCTTACAGGTACCTGTCTTGACGTCCCATAGTCTCACCGTATAATCATAACTTCCCGATACGATGAACTCTGAATCACTGGATATAGCCACAGATCATATACAACACTAGTGTGACCACTCATGGTCTTACAGGTACCTGTCTTGACGTCCCATAGTCTCACCGTACAATCTCCACTTCCCGATACGATGAACTCTGAATCACTGGATATAGCCACAGATCATACATAATGTGTGTGACCACTCAAGGTCTTACAGGTACCTGTCTTGACGTCCCATAGTCTCACCGTATTATCTCCACTTCCCGATACGATGAACTCTGAATCACTGGATATATCCACAGATCATACAGAACTAGTGTGACCACTCATGGTCTTACAGGTACCTGTCTTGACGTCCCATAATCTCACAGTCTTATCTCAACTTCCCGATACGATGAACTCTGAATCACTGGATATAGCCACAGATCATACATAATGTGTGTGACCACTCATGGTCTTACAGGTACCTGTCTTGACGTCCAATAGTCTCACCGTATTATCATAACTTCCCGATACGATGTACTCTGAATCACTGGATATAGCCACAGATCATACAGAACTAGTGTGACCACTCATGGTCTTACAGGTACCTGTCTTGACGTCCCATAGTCTCACCGTCTTATCTCCACTTCCCGATACGATGAACTCTGAATCACTGGATATAGCCACAGATCATACAGAACTAGTGTGACCACTCATGGTCTTACAGGTACCTGTCTTGACGTCCCATAGTCTCACCGTCTTATCTGCACTTCCCGATACGATGAACTCTGAATCACTGGATATAGCCATAGCATATACAACACTAGTGTGACCACTCATGGTCTTACAGGTACCTGTCTTGACGTCCCATAGTCTCATCGTCTTATCATCACTTCCCGATACGATGAACTCTGAATCACTGGATATAGCCACAGCATATACAACACTAGTGTGACCACTCATGGTCTTACAGGTACCTGTCTTGACGTCCCATAGTCTCACCGTACAATCTCCACTTCCCGATACGATGAACTCTGAATCACTGGATATAGCCATAGCATATACAACACTAGTGTGACCACTCATGGTCTTACAGGTACCTGTCTTGACGTCCCATAGTCTCACCGTATAATCATAACTTCCCGATACGATGAACTCTGAATCACTGGATATAGCCACAGCATATACAACACTAGTGTGACCACTCATGGTCTTACAGGTACCTGTCTTGACGTCCCATAGTCTCACCGTCTAATCATAACTTCCCGATACGATGAACTCTGAATCACTGAATATAGCCACAGATCATACATCACTAGTGTGATCACTCATGGTCTTACAGGTACCTGTCTTGACGTCCCATAGTCTCACCGTATAATCATAACTTCCCGATACGATGAACTCTGAATCACTGGATATAGCCACAGATCATATACAACACTAGTGTGACCACTCATGGTCTTACAGGTACCTGTCTTGACGTCCCATAGTCTCACCGTACAATCTCCACTTCCCGATACGATGAACTCTGAATCACTGGATATAGCCACAGATCATACATAATGTGTGTGACCACTCAAGGTCTTACAGGTACCTGTCTTGACGTCCCATAGTCTCACCGTATTATCTCCACTTCCCGATACGATGAACTCTGAATCACTGGATATATCCACAGATCATACAGAACTAGTGTGACCACTCATGGTCTTACAGGTACCTGTCTTGACGTCCCATAGTCTCACCGTATTATCTCCACTTCCCGATACGATGAACTCTGAATCACTGGATATAGCCACAGCATATACATCACTAATATGACCACTCATGGTCTTACAGGTACCTGTCTTGATGTCCCATAGTCTCACCGTACAATCTCCACTTCCCGATACGATGAACTCTGAATCACTGAATATAGCCACAGATCATACATCACTAGTGTGACCACTCATGGTCTTACAGGTACCTGTCTTGATGTCCCATAGTCTCACCGTACAATCTCCACTTCCCGATACGATGAACTCTGAATCACTGAATATAGCCACAGATCATACATCACTAGTGTGACCACTCATGGTCTTACAGGTACCTGTCTTGACGTCCCATAGTCTCACCGTATAATCTCCACTTCCCGATACGATGAACTCTGAATCACTGGATATATCCACAGATCATACAGAACTAGTGTGACCACTAATGGTCTTACAGGTACCTGTCTTGACGTCCCATAGTCTCACCGTATAATCTCCACTTCCCGATACGATGAACTCTGAATCACTGGATATAGCCACAGCATATACAACACTAGTGTGACCACTCATGGTCTTACAGGTACCTGTCTTGACGTCCCATAGTCTCACCGTCTAATCTCCACTTCCCGATACGATGAACTCTGAATCACTGGATATAGCCATAGCATATACTTAATTTGTGTGACCACTCATGGTCTTACAGGTACCTGTCTTGACGTCCCATAGTCTCACCGTCTTATCTCAACTTCCCGATACATGAACTCTGAATCACTGGATATAGCCATAGCATATACTTAATTTGTGTGACCACTCATGGTCTTACAGGTACCTGTCTTGACGTCCCATAGTCTCACCGTATAATCTCCACTTCCCGATACGATGAACTCTGAATCACTGGATATAGCCACAGATCATACATAACTAGTGTGACCACTCATGGTCTTACAGGTACCTGTCTTGACGTCCCATAGTCTCACCGTCTTATCTCCACTTCCCGATACGATGAACTCTGAATCACTGGATATAGCCACAGATCATACATAATGTGTGTGAACACTCATGGTCTTACAGGTACCTGTCTTGACGTCCCATAATCTCACAGTCTTATCTCCACTTCCCGATACGATGAACTCTGAATCACTGGATATAGCCATAGCATATACAACACTAGTGTGACCACTCATGGTCTTACAGGTACCTGTCTTGACGTCCCATAGTCTCACCGTATAATCATAACTTCCCGATACGATGAACTCTGAATCACTGGATATAGCCACAGATCATACATAATGTGTGTGACCACTCAAGGTCTTACAGGTACCTGTCTTGACGTCCCATAGTCTCACCGTATTATCTCCACTTCCCGATACGATGAACTCTGAATCACTGGATATATCCACAGATCATACAGAACTAGTGTGACCACTCATGGTCTTACAGGTACCTGTCTTGACGTCCCATAGTCTCACCGTATTATCTCCACTTCCCGATACGATGAACTCTGAATCACTGGATATAGCCACAGCATATACAACACTAGTGTGACCACTCATGGTCTTACAGGTACCTGTCTTGATGTCCCATAGTCTCACCGTACAATCTCCACTTCCCGATACGATGAACTCTGAATCACTGAATATAGCCACAGATCATACATCACTAGTGTGACCACTCATGGTCTTACAGGTACCTGTCTTGATGTCCCATAGTCTCACCGTACAATCTCCACTTCCCGATACGATGAACTCTGAATCACTGAATATAGCCACAGATCATACATCACTAGTGTGACCACTCATGGTCTTACAGGTACCTGTCTTGACGTCCCATAGTCTCACCGTATAATCTCCACTTCCCGATACGATGAACTCTGAATCACTGGATATATCCACAGATCATACAGAACTAGTGTGACCACTAATGGTCTTACAGGTACCTGTCTTGACGTCCCATAGTCTCACCGTATAATCTCCACTTCCCGATACGATGAACTCTGAATCACTGGATATAGCCACAGCATATACAACACTAGTGTGACCACTCATGGTCTTACAGGTACCTGTCTTGACGTCCCATAGTCTCACCGTCTAATCTCCACTTCCCGATACGATGAACTCTGAATCACTGGATATAGCCATAGCATATACTTAATTTGTGTGACCACTCATGGTCTTACAGGTACCTGTCTTGACGTCCCATAGTCTCACCGTCTTATCTCAACTTCCCGATACATGAACTCTGAATCACTGGATATAGCCATAGCATATACTTAATTTGTGTGACCACTCATGGTCTTACAGGTACCTGTCTTGACGTCCCATAGTCTCACCGTCTTATCTCCACTTCCCGATACGATGAACTCTGAATCACTGGATATAGCCACAGATCATACATAATGTGTGTGACTACTCATGGTCTTACAGGTACCTGTCTTGACGTCCCATAGTCTCACCGTCTTATCTCCACTTCCCGATACGATGAACTCTGAATCACTGGATATAGCCACAGATCATACAGAACTAGTGTGACCACTCATGGTCTTACAGGTACCTGTCTTGACGTCCCATAGTCTCACCGTCTTATCTGCACTTCCCGATACGATGAACTCTGAATCACTGGATATAGCCACAGATCATACATAATGTGTGTGACCACTCATGGTCTTACAGGTACCTGTCTTGACGTCCCATAGTCTCATCGTCTTATCATCACTTCCCGATACGATGAACTCTGAATCACTGGATATGGCCACAGCATATACAACACTAGTGTGACCACTCATGGTCTTACAGGTACCTGTCTTGACGTCCCATAGTCTCACCGTACAATCTCCACTTCCCGATACGATGAACTCTGAATCACTGGATATAGCCACAGATCATACAGAACTAGTGTGACCACTCATGGTCTTACAGGTACCTGTCTTGACGTCCCATAGTCTCACCGTCTTATCTGCACTTCCCGATACGATGAACTCTGAATCACTGAATATAGCCACAGCATATACATAACTAATATGACCACTCATTGTCTTACAGGTACCTGTCTTGACGTCCCATAGTCTCACCGTATAATCTCCACTTCCCGATACGATGAACTCTGAATCACTGGATATAGCCACAGCATATACAACACTAGTGTGACCACTCATGGTCTTACAGGTACCTGTCTTGACGTCCCATAGTCTCACCGTATAATCTCCACTTCCCGATACGATGAACTCTGAATCACTGGATATAGCCACAGCATATACAACACTAGTGTGACCACTCATGGTCTTACAGGTACCTGTCTTGACGTCCCATAGTCTCACCGTATAATCTCCACTTCCCGATACGATGAACTCTGAATCACTGGATATAGCCACAGATCATACAACACTAGTGTGACCACTCATGGTCTTACAGGTACCTGTCTTGACGTCCCATAGTCTCACCGTCTAATCTCCACTTCCCGATACGATGAACTCTGAATCACTGGATATAGCCATAGCATATACATCACTAATATGACCACTCATGGTCTTACAGGTACCTGTCTTGACGTCCCATAGTCTCACCGTCTTATCTCAACTTCCCGATACATGAACTCTGAATCACTGGATATAGCCACAGCATATACATCACTAATATGACCACTCATGGTCTTACAGGTACCTCTCTTGACGTCCCATAGTCTCACCGTCTTATCTCCACTTCCCGATACGATGAACTCTGAATCACTGGATATAGCCACAGCATATACAACACTAGTGTGACCACTCATGGTCTTACAGGTACCTGTCTTGACGTCCCATAGTCTCACCGTACAATCTCCACTTCCCGATACGATGAACTCTGAATCACTGGATATAGCCACAGATCATACAGAATTAGTGTGACCACTCATGGTCTTACAGGTACCTGTCTTGACGTCCCATAGTCTCACCGTCTAATCTCCACTTCCCGATACGATGAACTCTGAATCACTGGATATAGCCATAGCATATACTTAATTTGTGTGACCACTCATGGTCTTACAGGTACCTGTCTTGACGTCCCATAGTCTCACCGTATTATCTCCACTTCCCGATACGATGAACTCTGAATCACTGGATATAGCCACAGATCATACAGAACTAGTGTGACCACTCATGGTCTTACAGGTACCTGTCTTGACGTCCCATAGTCTCACCGTCTTATCATGACTTCCCGATACGATGAACTCTGAATCACTGGATATAGCCACAGCATATACTTAATTTGTGTGACCACTCATGGTCTTACAGGTACCTGTCTTGACGTCCCATAGTCTCACCGTATTATCTCCACTTCCCGATACGATGAACTCTGAATCACTGGATATAGCCACAGATCATACAGAACTAGTGTGACCACTCATGGTCTTACAGGTACCTGTCTTGACGTCCCATAGTCTCACCGTATTATCTCCACTTCCCGATACGATGAACTCTGAATCACTGGATATAGCCACAGATCATACAGAACTAGTGTGACCACTCATGGTCTTACAGGTACCTGTCTTGACGTCCCATAGTCTCACCGTCTTATCTCCACTTCCCGATACGATGAACTCTGAATCACTGGATATAGCCACAGATCATACAACACTAGTGTGACCACTCATGGTCTTACAGGTACCTGTCTTGACGTCCCATAGTCTCACCGTCTTATCTGCACTTCCCGATACGATGAACTCTGAATCACTGGATATAGCCACAGATCATACATAATGTGTGTGACCACTCATGGTCTTACAGGTACCTGTCTTGACGTCCCATAGTCTCATCGTCTTATCATCACTTCCCGATACGATGAACTCTGAATCACTGGATATGGCCACAGCATATACAACACTAGTGTGACCACTCATGGTCTTACAGGTACCTGTCTTGACGTCCCATAGTCTCACCGTACAATCTCCACTTCCCGATACGATGAACTCTGAATCACTGGATATAGCCACAGCATATACAACACTAGTGTGACCACTCATGGTCTTACAGGTACCTGTCTTGACGTCCCATAGTCTCACCGTCTTATCTCAACTTCCCGATACGATGAACTCTGAATCACTGGATATAGCCACAGCATATACAACACTAGTGTGACCACTCATGGTCTTACAGGTACCTGTCTTGACGTCCCATAGTCTCACCGTCTTATCTCCACTTCCCGATACGATGAACTCTGAATCACTGGATATATCCACAGCATATACAACACTAGTGTGACCACTCATGGTCTTACAGGTACCTGTCTTGACGTCCCATAGTCTCACCGTACAATCTCCACTTCCCGATACGATGAACTCTGAATCACTGGATATAGCCACAGATCATACAGAACTAGTGTGACCACTCATGGTCTTACAGGTACCTGTCTTGACGTCCCATAATCTCACAGTCTTATCTCAACTTCCCGATACGATGAACTCTGAATCACTGGATATAGCCACAGCATATACAACACTAGTGTGACCACTCATGGTCTTACAGGTACCTGTCTTGACGTCCCATAGTCTCACCGTCTTATCTCCACTTCCCGATACGATGAACTCTGAATCACTGGATATAGCCATAGCATATACAACACTAGTGTGACCACTCATGGTCTTACAGGTACCTGTCTTGACGTCCCATAGTCTCACCGTATAATCTCCACTTCCCGATACGATGAACTCTGAATCACTGGATATAGCCACAGATCATACAGAACTAGTGTGACCACTCATGGTCTTACAGGTACCTGTCTTGACGTCCCATAGTCTCACCGTCTTATCTCCACTTCCCGATACGATGAACTCTGAATCACTGGATATAGCCACAGCATATACAACACTAGTGTGACCACTCATGGTCTTACAGGTACCTGTCTTGACGTCCCATAGTCTCACCGTCTTATCTCCACTTCCCGATACGATGAACTCTGAATCACTGGATATAGCCACAGATCATACATAATGTGTGTGAACACTCATGGTCTTACAGGTACCTGTCTTGACGTCCCATAATCTCACAGTCTTATCTCAACTTCCCGATACGATGAACTCTGAATCACTGGATATAGCCACAGCATATACAACACTAGTGTGACCACTCATGGTCTTACAGGTACCTGTCTTGACGTCCCATAGTCTCACCGTCTTATCTCCACTTCCCGATACGATGAACTCTGAATCACTGGATATAGCCACAGATCATACAGAACTAGTGTGACCACTCATGGTCTTACAGGTACCTCTCTTGACGTCCCATAGTCTCACCGTCTTATCTCCACTTCCCGATACGATGAACTCTGAATCACTGGATATAGCCACAGCATATACAACACTAGTGTGACCACTCATGGTCTTACAGGTACCTGTCTTGACGTCCCATAGTCTCACCGTACAATCTCCACTTCCCGATACGATGAACTCTGAATCACTGGATATAGCCACAGATCATACAGAATTAGTGTGACCACTCATGGTCTTACAGGTACCTGTCTTGACGTCCCATAGTCTCACCGTCTAATCTCCACTTCCCGATACGATGAACTCTGAATCACTGGATATAGCCACAGCATATACTTAATTTGTGTGACCACTCATGGTCTTACAGGTACCTGTCTTGACGTCCCATAGTCTCACCGTATTATCTCCACTTCCCGATACGATGAACTCTGAATCACTGGATATAGCCACAGATCATACAGAACTAGTGTGACCACTCATGGTCTTACAGGTACCTGTCTTGACGTCCCATAGTCTCACCGTCTTATCTCCACTTCCCGATACGATGAACTCTGAATCACTGGATATAGCCACAGATCATACAGAACTAGTGTGACCACTCATGGTCTTACAGGTACCTCTCTTGACGTCCCATAGTCTCACCGTCTTATCTCCACTTCCCGATACGATGAACTCTGAATCACTGGATATAGCCACAGCATATACAACACTAGTGTGACCACTCATGGTCTTACAGGTACCTGTCTTGACGTCCCATAGTCTCACCGTACAATCTCCACTTCCCGATACGATGAACTCTGAATCACTGGATATAGCCACAGATCATACAGAATTAGTGTGACCACTCATGGTCTTACAGGTACCTGTCTTGACGTCCCATAGTCTCACCGTCTAATCTCCACTTCCCGATACGATGAACTCTGAATCACTGGATATAGCCACAGCATATACTTAATTTGTGTGACCACTCATGGTCTTACAGGTACCTGTCTTGACGTCCCATAGTCTCACCGTATTATCTCCACTTCCCGATACGATGAACTCTGAATCACTGGATATAGCCACAGATCATACAGAACTAGTGTGACCACTCATGGTCTTACAGGTACCTGTCTTGACGTCCCATAGTCTCACCGTACAATCTCCACTTCCCGATACGATGAACTCTGAATCACTGGATATAGCCACAGATCATACATAATGTGTGTGACCACTCATGGTCTTACAGGTACCTGTCTTGACGTCCCATAGTCTCACCGTATAATCTCCACTTCCCGATACGATGAACTCTGAATCACTGGATATAGCCACAGATCATACAGAACTAGTGTGACCACTCATGGTCTTACAGGTACCTGTCTTGACGTCCCATAGTCTCACCGTCTTATCTCAACTTCCCGATACGATGAACTCTGAATCACTGAATATAGCCACAGATCATACATAATGTGTGTGAACACTCATGGTCTTACAGGTACCTGTCTTGACGTCCCATAGTCTCACCGTATAATCTCCACTTCCCGATACGATGAACTCTGAATCACTGGATATAGCCACAGATCATACAGAATTAGTGTGACCACTCATGGTCTTACAGGTACCTGTCTTGACGTCCCATAGTCTCACCGTACAATCTCCACTTCCCGATACGATGAACTCTGAATCACTGGATATAGCCACAGATCATACATAATGTGTGTGACCACTCATGGTCTTACAGGTACCTGTCTTGACGTCCCATAGTCTCACCGTACAATCTCCACTTCCCGATACGATGAACTCTGAATCACTGGATATAGCCATAGCATATACTTAATTTGTGTGACCACTCATGGTCTTACAGGTACCTGTCTTGACGTCCCATAGTCTCACCGTCTTATCTCAACTTCCCGATACGATGAACTCTGAATCACTGAATATAGCCACAGCATATACAACACTAGTGTGACCACTCATGGTCTTACAGGTACCTGTCTTGACGTCCCATAGTCTCACCGTCTTATCTCCACTTCCCGATACGATGAACTCTGAATCACTGGATATAGCCACAGATCATACATAATGTGTGTGACCACTCAAGGTCTTACAGGTACCTGTCTTGACGTCCCATAGTCTCACCGTATTATCTCCACTTCCCGATACGATGAACTCTGAATCACTGGATATAGCCACAGATCATACAGAACTAGTGTGACCACTCATGGTCTTACAGGTACCTGTCTTGACGTCCCATAATCTCACAGTCTTATCTCAACTTCCCGATACGATGAACTCTGAATCACTGGATATAGCCACAGCATATACAACACTAGTGTGACCACTCATGGTCTTACAGGTACCTGTCTTGACGTCCCATAGTCTCACCGTCTTATCTCCACTTCCCGATACGATGAACTCTGAATCACTGGATATAGCCATAGCATATACAACACTAGTGTGACCACTCATGGTCTTACAGGTACCTGTCTTGACGTCCCATAGTCTCACCGTATAATCTCCACTTCCCGATACGATGAACTCTGAATCACTGGATATAGCCACAGATCATACAGAACTAGTGTGACCACTCATGGTCTTACAGGTACCTGTCTTGACGTCCCATAGTCTCACCGTCTTATCTCCACTTCCCGATACGATGAACTCTGAATCACTGGATATAGCCACAGCATATACAACACTAGTGTGACCACTCATGGTCTTACAGGTACCTGTCTTGACGTCCCATAGTCTCACCGTCTTATCTCCACTTCCCGATACGATGAACTCTGAATCACTGGATATAGCCACAGATCATACATAATGTGTGTGAACACTCATGGTCTTACAGGTACCTGTCTTGACGTCCCATAATCTCACAGTCTTATCTCAACTTCCCGATACGATGAACTCTGAATCACTGGATATAGCCACAGCATATACAACACTAGTGTGACCACTCATGGTCTTACAGGTACCTGTCTTGACGTCCCATAGTCTCACCGTCTTATCTCCACTTCCCGATACGATGAACTCTGAATCACTGGATATAGCCACAGATCATACAGAACTAGTGTGACCACTCATGGTCTTACAGGTACCTGTCTTGACGTCCCATAGTCTCACCGTCTTATCTCCACTTCCCGATACGATGAACTCTGAATCACTGGATATAGCCACAGCATATACAACACTAGTGTGACAACTCATGGTCTTACAGGTACCTGTCTTGACGTCCCATAATCTCACAGTCTTATCTCAACTTCCCGATACGATGAACTCTGAATCACTGGATATAGCCACAGCATATACAACACTAGTGTGACCACTCATGGTCTTACAGGTACCTGTCTTGACGTCCCATAGTCTCACCGTATAATCTCCACTTCCCGATACGATGAACTCTGAATCACTGGATATAGCCACAGCATATACAACACTAGTGTGACCACTCATGGTCTTACAGGTACCTGTCTTGACGTCCCATAGTCTCACCGTCTAATCTCCACTTCCCGATACGATGAACTCTGAATCACTGGATATAGCCATAGCATATACTTAATTTGTGTGACCACTCATGGTCTTACAGGTACCTGTCTTGACGTCCCATAGTCTCACCGTCTTATCTCAACTTCCCGATACATGAACTCTGAATCACTGGATATAGCCACAGATCATACAGAACTAGTGTGACCACTAATGGTCTTACAGGTACCTGTCTTGACGTCCCATAGTCTCACCGTATAATCTCCACTTCCGATACGATGAACTCTGAATCACTGGATATAGCCATAGCATATACAACACTAGTGTGACCACTCATGGTCTTACAGGTACCTGTCTTGCGTCCCATAATCTCACAGTCTTATCTCCACTTCCCGATACGATGAACTCTGAATCACTGGATATAGCCACAGCATATACAACACTAGTGTGACCACTCATGGTCTTACAGGTACCTGTCTTGACGTCCAATAGTCTCACCGTACAATCTCCACTTCCCGATACGATGAACTCTGAATCACTGAATATAGCCACAGATCATACATCACTAGTGTGACCACTCATGGTCTTACAGGTACCTGTCTTGACGTCCCATAGTCTCACCGTATAATCTCCACTTCCCGATACGATGAACTCTGAATCACTGAATATAGCCACAGCATATACATAACTAATATGACCACTCATTGTCTTACAGGTACCTGTCTTGACGTCCCATAGTCTCACCGTATAATCTCCACTTCCCGATACATGAACTCTGAATCACTGGATATAGCCACAGGATATACATCACTAATATGACCACTCATGGTCTTACAGGTACCTGTCTTGACGTCCCATAGTCTCACCGTACAATCTCCACTTCCCGATACGATGAACTCTGAATCACTGGATATAGCCACAGATCATACAGAACTAGTGTGACCACTCATGGTCTTACAGGTACCTGTCTTGACGTCCCATAGTCTCACCGTCTTATCTCCACTTCCCGATACGATGAACTCTGAATCACTGGATATAGCCACAGCATATACAACACTAGTGTGACAACTCATGGTCTTACAGGTACCTGTCTTGACGTCCCATAATCTCACAGTCTTATCTCAACTTCCCGATACATGAACTCTGAATCACTGGATATAGCCACAGCATATACATCACTAATATGACCACTCATGGTCTTACAGGTACCTGTCTTGACGTCCCATAGTCTCACCGTCTTATCTCCACTTCCCGATACGATGAACTCTGAATCACTGGATATAGCCACAGCATATACAACACTAGTGTGACCACTCATGGTCTTACAGGTACCTGTCTTGACGTCCCATAGTCTCACCGTACAATCTCCACTTCCCGATACGATGAACTCTGAATCACTGGATATAGCCACAGATCATACAGAATTAGTGTGACCACTCATGGTCTTACAGGTACCTGTCTTGACGTCCCATAGTCTCACCGTCTAATCTCCACTTCCCGATACGATGAACTCTGAATCACTGGATATAGCCATAGCATATACTTAATTTGTGTGACCACTCATGGTCTTACAGGTACCTGTCTTGACGTCCCATAGTCTCACCGTATTATCTCCACTTCCCGATACATGAACTCTGAATCACTGGATATAGCCACAGATCATACAGAACTAGTGTGACCACTCATGGTCTTACAGGTACCTGTCTTGACGTCCCATAATCTCACAGTCTTATCTCAACTTCCCGATACGATGAACTCTGAATCACTGGATATAGCCACAGCATATACAACACTAGTGTGACCACTCATGGTCTTACAGGTACCTGTCTTGACGTCCCATAGTCTCACCGTCTTATCTCCACTTCCCGATACGATGAACTCTGAATCACTGGATATATCCACAGCATATACAACACTAGTGTGACCACTCATGGTCTTACAGGTACCTGTCTTGACGTCCCATAGTCTCACCGTACAATCTCCACTTCCCGATACGATGAACTCTGAATCACTGGATATAGCCACAGATCATACAGAACTAGTGTGACCACTCATGGTCTTACAGGTACCTGTCTTGACGTCCCATAGTCTCACCGTCTTATCTCAACTTCCCGATACGATGAACTCTGAATCACTGGATATAGCCACAGCATATACAACACTAGTGTGACCACTCATGGTCTTACAGGTACCTGTCTTGACGTCCCATAGTCTCACCGTCTTATCTCCACTTCCCGATACGATGAACTCTGAATCACTGGATATAGCCATAGCATATACAACACTAGTGTGACCACTCATGGTCTTACAGGTACCTGTCTTGACGTCCCATAGTCTCACCGTCTTATCTCCACTTCCCGATACGATGAACTCTGAATCACTGGATATAGCCACAGATCATACATAATGTGTGTGAACACTCATGGTCTTACAGGTACCTGTCTTGACGTCCCATAGTCTCACCGTACAATCTCCACTTCCCGATACGATGAACTCTGAATCACTGGATATAGCCACAGATCATACAGAACTAGTGTGACCACTCATGGTCTTACAGGTACCTGTCTTGACGTCCCATAATCTCACAGTCTTATCTCAACTTCCCGATACGATGAACTCTGAATCACTGGATATAGCCACAGCATATACAACACTAGTGTGACCACTCATGGTCTTACAGGTACCTGTCTTGACGTCCCATAGTCTCACCGTCTTATCTCCACTTCCCGATACGATGAACTCTGAATCACTGGATATAGCCATAGCATATACAACACTAGTGTGACCACTCATGGTCTTACAGGTACCTGTCTTGACGTCCCATAGTCTCACCGTATTATCTCCACTTCCCGATACGATGAACTCTGAATCACTGGATATAGCCACAGATCATACAGAACTAGTGTGACCACTCATGGTCTTACAGGTACCTGTCTTGACGTCCCATAGTCTCACCGTCTTATCTCCACTTCCCGATACGATGAACTCTGAATCACTGGATATAGCCACAGCATATACAACACTAGTGTGACCACTCATGGTCTTACAGGTACCTGTCTTGACGTCCCATAGTCTCACAGTCTTATCTCCACTTCCCGATACGATGAACTCTGAATCACTGGATATAGCCACAGATCATACATAATGTGTGTGAACACTCATGGTCTTACAGGTACCTGTCTTGACGTCCCATAATCTCACAGTCTTATCTCAACTTCCCGATACGATGAACTCTGAATCACTGGATATAGCCACAGCATATACAACACTAGTGTGACCACTCATGGTCTTACAGGTACCTGTCTTGACGTCCCATAGTCTCACCGTACAATCTCCACTTCCCGATACGATGAACTCTGAATCACTGGATATAGCCACAGATCATACAGAACTAGTGTGACCACTCATGGTCTTACAGGTACCTGTCTTGACGTCCCATAGTCTCACCGTCTTATCTCCACTTCCCGATACGATGAACTCTGAATCACTGGATATAGCCACAGCATATACAACACTAGTGTGACAACTCATGGTCTTACAGGTACCTGTCTTGACGTCCCATAATCTCACAGTCTTATCTCAACTTCCCGATACGATGAACTCTGAATCACTGGATATAGCCACAGCATATACAACACTAGTGTGACCACTCATGGTCTTACAGGTACCTGTCTTGACGTCCCATAGTCTCACCGTATAATCTCCACTTCCCGATACGATGAACTCTGAATCACTGGATATAGCCACAGCATATACAACACTAGTGTGACCACTCATGGTCTTACAGGTACCTGTCTTGACGTCCCATAGTCTCACCGTCTAATCTCCACTTCCCGATACGATGAACTCTGAATCACTGGATATAGCCATAGCATATACTTAATTTGTGTGACCACTCATGGTCTTACAGGTACCTGTCTTGACGTCCCATAGTCTCACCGTCTTATCTCAACTTCCCGATACATGAACTCTGAATCACTGGATATAGCCACAGATCATACAGAACTAGTGTGACCACTAATGGTCTTACAGGTACCTGTCTTGACGTCCCATAGTCTCACAGTCTTATCTCCACTTCCGATACGATGAACTCTGAATCACTGGATATAGCCACAGATCATACAGAACTAGTGTGACCACTAATGGTCTTACAGGTACCTGTCTTGACGTCCCATAGTCTCACCGTCTTATCTCCACTTCCGATACGATGAACTCTGAATCACTGGATATAGCCATAGCATATACAACACTAGTGTGACCACTCATGGTCTTACAGGTACCTGTCTTGACGTCCCATAATCTCACAGTCTTATCTCCACTTCCCGATACGATGAACTCTGAATCACTGGATATAGCCACAGCATATACAACACTAGTGTGACCACTCATGGTCTTACAGGTACCTGTCTTGACGTCCCATAGTCTCACCGTCTTATCTGCACTTCCCGATACGCTGAACTCTGAATCACTGGATATAGCCACAGCATATACAACACTAGTGTGACCACTCATGGTCTTACAGGTACCTGTCTTGACGTCCCATAGTCTCACCGTCTTATCTCCACTTCCCGATACGATGAACTCTGAATCACTGGATATAGCCACAGATCATACATAATGTGTGTGAACACTCATGGTCTTACAGGTACCTGTCTTGACGTCCCATAATCTCACAGTCTTATCTCAACTTCCCGATACGATGAACTCTGAATCACTGGATATAGCCACAGCATATACAACACTAGTGTGACCACTCATGGTCTTACAGGTACCTGTCTTGACGTCCCATAGTCTCACCGTACAATCTCCACTTCCCGATACGATGAACTCTGAATCACTGGATATAGCCACAGATCATACAGAACTAGTGTGACCACTCATGGTCTTACAGGTACCTGTCTTGACGTCCCATAGTCTCACCGTCTTATCTCCACTTCCCGATACGATGAACTCTGAATCACTGAATATAGCCACAGATCATACATCACTAGTGTGACCACTCATGGTCTTACAGGTACCTGTCTTGACGTCCCATAATCTCACAGTCTTATCTCAACTTCCCGATACGATGAACTCTGAATCACTGGATATAGCCACAGCATATACAACACTAGTGTGACAACTCATGGTCTTACAGGTACCTGTCTTGACGTCCCATAATCTCACAGTCTTATCTCAACTTCCCGATACGATGAACTCTGAATCACTGGATATAGCCACAGCATATACAACACTAGTGTGACCACTCATGGTCTTACAGGTACCTGTCTTGACGTCCCATAGTCTCACCGTACAATCTCCACTTCCCGATACGATGAACTCTGAATCACTGGATATAGCCACAGATCATACAGAACTAGTGTGACCACTCATGGTCTTACAGGTACCTGTCTTGACGTCCCATAGTCTCACCGTCTAATCTCCACTTCCCGATACGATGAACTCTGAATCACTGGATATAGCCATAGCATATACTTAATTTGTGTGACCACTCATGGTCTTACAGGTACCTGTCTTGACGTCCCATAATCTCACCGTCTTATCTCCACTTCCCGATACGATGAACTCTGAATCACTGGATATATCCACAGCATATACAACACTAGTGTGACCACTCATGGTCTTACAGGTACCTGTCTTGACGTCCCATAGTCTCACAGTCTTATCTCCACTTCCCGATACGATGAACTCTGAATCACTGGATATAGCCACAGATCATACAGAACTAGTGTGACCACTAATGGTCTTACAGGTACCTGTCTTGACGTCCCATAGTCTCACCGTACAATCTCCACTTCCCGATACGATGAACTCTGAATCACTGGATATAGCCATAGCATATACAACACTAGTGTGACCACTCATGGTCTTACAGGTACCTGTCTTGACGTCCCATAATCTCACAGTCTTATCTCCACTTCCCGATACGATGAACTCTGAATCACTGGATATAGCCACAGCATATACAACACTAGTGTGACCACTCATGGTCTTACAGGTACCTGTCTTGACGTCCAATAGTCTCACCGTACAATCTCCACTTCCCGATACGATGAACTCTGAATCACTGAATATAGCCACAGATCATACATCACTAGTGTGACCACTCATGGTCTTACAGGTACCTGTCTTGACGTCCCATAGTCTCACCGTATAATCTCCACTTCCCGATACGATGAACTCTGAATCACTGGATATAGCCATAGCATATACATCACTAATATGACCACTCATGGTCTTACAGGTACCTGTCTTGACGTCCCATAGTCTCACCGTCTTATCTCAACTTCCCGATACATGAACTCTGAATCACTGGATATAGCCACAGCATATACATCACTAATATGACCACTCATGGTCTTACAGGTACCTGTCTTGACGTCCCATAGTCTCACCGTCTAATCTCCACTTCCCGATACGATGAACTCTGAATCACTGGATATAGCCATAGCATATACTTAATTTGTGTGACCACTCATGGTCTTACAGGTACCTGTCTTGACGTCCCATAATCTCACCGTCTTATCTCAACTTCCCGATACATGAACTCTGAATCACTGGATATAGCCACAGATCATACAGAACTAGTGTGACCACTAATGGTCTTACAGGTACCTGTCTTGACGTCCCATAGTCTCACCGTACAATCTCCACTTCCCGATACGATGAACTCTGAATCACTGGATATAGCCATAGCATATACAACACTAGTGTGACCACTCATGGTCTTACAGGTACCTGTCTTGACGTCCCATAATCTCACAGTCTTATCTCCACTTCCCGATACGATGAACTCTGAATCACTGGATATAGCCATAGCATATACAACACTAGTGTGACCACTCATGGTCTTACAGGTACCTGTCTTGACGTCCCATAATCTCACAGTCTTATCTCCACTTCCCGATACGATGAACTCTGAATCACTGGATATAGCCACAGCATATACAACACTAGTGTGACCACTCATGGTCTTACAGGTACCTGTCTTGACGTCCAATAGTCTCACCGTACAATCTCCACTTCCCGATACGATGAACTCTGAATCACTGAATATAGCCACAGATCATACATCACTAGTGTGACCACTCATGGTCTTACAGGTACCTGTCTTGACGTCCCATAGTCTCACCGTATAATCTCCACTTCCCGATACGATGAACTCTGAATCACTGGATATAGCCATAGCATATACATCACTAATATGACCACTCATGGTCTTACAGGTACCTGTCTTGACGTCCCATAGTCTCACCGTCTTATCTCAACTTCCCGATACATGAACTCTGAATCACTGGATATAGCCACAGCATATACATCACTAATATGACCACTCATGGTCTTACAGGTACCTGTCTTGACGTCCCATAGTCTCACCGTCTTATCTCCACTTCCCGATACGATGAACTCTGAATCACTGGATATAGCCACAGCATATACAACACTAGTGTGACCACTCATGGTCTTACAGGTACCTGTCTTGACGTCCCATAGTCTCACCGTCTTATCTCCACTTCCCGATACGATGAACTCTGAATCACTGGATATAGCCACAGATCATACATAATGTGTGTGAACACTCATGGTCTTACAGGTACCTGTCTTGACGTCCCATAATCTCACAGTCTTATCTCAACTTCCCGATACGATGAACTCTGAATCACTGGATATAGCCATAGCATATACTTAATTTGTGTGACCACTCATGGTCTTACAGGTACCTGTCTTGACGTCCCATAGTCTCACCGTATTATCTCCACTTCCCGATACATGAACTCTGAATCACTGGATATAGCCACAGATCATACAGAACTAGTGTGACCACTCATGGTCTTACAGGTACCTGTCTTGACGTCCCATAATCTCACAGTCTTATCTCAACTTCCCGATACGATGAACTCTGAATCACTGGATATAGCCACAGCATATACAACACTAGTGTGACCACTCATGGTCTTACAGGTACCTGTCTTGACGTCCCATAGTCTCACCGTCTTATCTCCACTTCCCGATACGATGAACTCTGAATCACTGGATATAGCCACAGATCATACAGAATTAGTGTGACCACTCATGGTCTTACAGGTACCTGTCTTGACGTCCCATAGTCTCACCGTCTAATCTCCACTTCCCGATACGATGAACTCTGAATCACTGGATATAGCCATAGCATATACTTAATTTGTGTGACCACTCATGGTCTTACAGGTACCTGTCTTGACGTCCCATAGTCTCACCGTATTATCTCCACTTCCCGATACATGAACTCTGAATCACTGGATATAGCCACAGATCATACAGAACTAGTGTGACCACTCATGGTCTTACAGGTACCTGTCTTGACGTCCCATAATCTCACAGTCTTATCTCAACTTCCCGATACGATGAACTCTGAATCACTGGATATAGCCACAGCATATACAACACTAGTGTGACCACTCATGGTCTTACAGGTACCTGTCTTGACGTCCCATAGTCTCACCGTCTTATCTCCACTTCCCGATACGATGAACTCTGAATCACTGGATATATCCACAGCATATACAACACTAGTGTGACCACTCATGGTCTTACAGGTACCTGTCTTGACGTCCAATAGTCTCACCGTACAATCTCCACTTCCCGATACGATGAACTCTGAATCACTGAATATAGCCACAGATCATACATCACTAGTGTGACCACTCATGGTCTTACAGGTACCTGTCTTGACGTCCCATAGTCTCACCGTATAATCTCCACTTCCCGATACGATGAACTCTGAATCACTGGATATAGCCACAGATCATACATAACTAGTGTGACCACTCATGGTCTTACAGGTACCTGTCTTGACGTCCCATAGTCTCACCGTCTTATCTCCACTTCCCGATACGATGAACTCTGAATCACTGGATATAGCCACAGATCATACATAATGTGTGTGAACACTCATGGTCTTACAGGTACCTGTCTTGACGTCCCATAATCTCACAGTCTTATCTCAACTTCCCGATACGATGAACTCTGAATCACTGGATATAGCCACAGATCATACATAATGTGTGTGAACACTCATGGTCTTACAGGTACCTGTCTTGACGTCCCATAGTCTCACCGTACAATCTCCACTTCCCGATACGATGAACTCTGAATCACTGGATATAGCCACAGATCATACAGAACTAGTGTGACCACTCATGGTCTTACAGGTACCTGTCTTGACGTCCCATAGTCTCACCGTCTAATCTCCACTTCCCGATACGATGAACTCTGAATCACTGGATATAGCCATAGCATATACTTAATTTGTGTGACCACTCATGGTCTTACAGGTACCTGTCTTGACGTCCCATAGTCTCACCGTATTATCTCCACTTCCCGATACATGAACTCTGAATCACTGGATATAGCCACAGATCATACAGAACTAGTGTGACCACTCATGGTCTTACAGGTACCTGTCTTGACGTCCCATAGTCTCACCGTCTTATCTCCACTTCCCGATACGATGAACTCTGAATCACTGGATATAGCCACAGATCATACAACACTAGTGTGACCACTCATGGTCTTACAGGTACCTGTCTTGACGTCCCATAGTCTCACCGTCTTATCATGACTTCCCGATACGATGAACTCTGAATCACTGGATATAGCCACAGATCATACATAATGTGTGTGAACACTCATGGTCTTACAGGTACCTGTCTTGACGTCCCATAATCTCACAGTCTTATCTCAACTTCCCGATACGATGAACTCTGAATCACTGGATATAGCCACAGCATATACAACACTAGTGTGACCACTCATGGTCTTACAGGTACCTGTCTTGACGTCCCATAGTCTCACCGTACAATCTCCACTTCCCGATACGATGAACTCTGAATCACTGGATATAGCCATAGCATATACTTAATTTGTGTGACCACTCATGGTCTTACAGGTACCTGTCTTGACGTCCCATAGTCTCACCGTATTATCTCCACTTCCCGATACGATGAACTCTGAATCACTGGATATAGCCACAGCATATACAACACTAGTGTGACCACTCATGGTCTTACAGGTACCTGTCTTGACGTCCCATAGTCTCACCGTATAATCTCCACTTCCCGATACGATGAACTCTGAATCACTGGATATAGCCACAGCATATACAACACTAGTGTGACCACTCATGGTCTTACAGGTACCTGTCTTGACGTCCCATAGTCTCACCGTCTAATCTCCACTTCCCGATACGATGAACTCTGAATCACTGGATATAGCCATAGCATATACTTAATTTGTGTGACCACTCATGGTCTTACAGGTACCTGTCTTGACGTCCCATAGTCTCACCGTCTTATCTCAACTTCCCGATACATGAACTCTGAATCACTGGATATAGCCACAGATCATACAGAACTAGTGTGACCACTAATGGTCTTACAGGTACCTGTCTTGACGTCCCATAGTCTCACCGTCTTATCTCCACTTCCGATACGATGAACTCTGAATCACTGGATATAGCCATAGCATATACAACACTAGTGTGACCACTCATGGTCTTACAGGTACCTGTCTTGACGTCCCATAATCTCACAGTCTTATCTCCACTTCCCGATACGATGAACTCTGAATCACTGGATATAGCCACAGCATATACAACACTAGTGTGACCACTCATGGTCTTACAGGTACCTGTCTTGACGTCCCATAGTCTCACCGTCTTATCTGCACTTCCCGATACGATGAACTCTGAATCACTGGATATAGCCACAGATCATACATAATGTGTGTGACCACTCATGGTCTTACAGGTACCTGTCTTGACGTCCAATAGTCTCACCGTACAATCTCCACTTCCCGATACGATGAACTCTGAATCACTGAATATAGCCACAGATCATACATCACTAGTGTGACCACTCATGGTCTTACAGGTACCTGTCTTGACGTCCCATAGTCTCACCGTATAATCTCCACTTCCCGATACGATGAACTCTGAATCACTGGATATAGCCACAGATCATACATAACTAGTGTGACCACTCATGGTCTTACAGGTACCTGTCTTGACGTCCCATAGTCTCACCGTCTTATCTCCACTTCCCGATACGATGAACTCTGAATCACTGGATATAGCCACAGATCATACATAATGTGTGTGAACACTCATGGTCTTACAGGTACCTGTCTTGACGTCCCATAATCTCACAGTCTTATCTCAACTTCCCGATACGATGAACTCTGAATCACTGGATATAGCCACAGATCATACATAATGTGTGTGAACACTCATGGTCTTACAGGTACCTGTCTTGACGTCCCATAGTCTCACCGTCTTATCTCCACTTCCCGATACGATGAACTCTGAATCACTGAATATATCCACAGCATATACAACACTAGTGTGACCACTCATGGTCTTACAGGTACCTGTCTTGACGTCCCATAGTCTCACCGTACAATCTCCACTTCCCGATACGATGAACTCTGAATCACTGGATATAGCCACAGATCATACAGAACTAGTGTGACCACTCATGGTCTTACAGGTACCTGTCTTGACGTCCCATAATCTCACAGTCTTATCTCAACTTCCCGATACGATGAACTCTGAATCACTGGATATAGCCACAGCATATACAACACTAGTGTGACCACTCATGGTCTTACAGGTACCTGTCTTGACGTCCCATAATCTCACAGTCTTATCTCAACTTCCCGATACGATGAACTCTGAATCACTGGATATAGCCACAGCATATACAACACTAGTGTGACCACTCATGGTCTTACAGGTACCTGTCTTGACGTCCCATAGTCTCACCGTCTTATCTCCACTTCCCGATACGATGAACTCTGAATCACTGGATATAGCCATAGCATATACAACACTAGTGTGACCACTCATGGTCTTACAGGTACCTGTCTTGACGTCCCATAGTCTCACCGTCTTATCTCAACTTCCCGATACATGAACTCTGAATCACTGGATATAGCCACAGATCATACATAACTAGTGTGACCACTAATGGTCTTACAGGTACCTGTCTTGACGTCCCATAGTCTCACCGTCTTATCTCCACTTCCCGATACGATGAACTCTGAATCACTGGATATAGCCACAGCATATACAACACTAGTGTGACCACTCATGGTCTTACAGGTACCTGTCTTGACGTCCCATAGTCTCACCGTATAATCTCCACTTCCCGATACGATGAACTCTGAATCACTGAATATAGCCACAGCATATACAACACTAGTGTGACCACTCATGGTCTTACAGGTACCTGTCTTGACGTCCCATAGTCTCACCGTCTTATCTCCACTTCCGATACGATGAACTCTGAATCACTGGATATAGCCACAGCATATACAACACTAGTGTGACCACTCATGGTCTTACAGGTACCTGTCTTGACGTCCCATAGTCTCACCGTACAATCTCCACTTCCCGATACGATGAACTCTGAATCACTGGATATAGCCACAGATCATACAGAACTAGTGTGACCACTCATGGTCTTACAGGTACCTGTCTTGACGTCCCATAATCTCACAGTCTTATCTCAACTTCCCGATACGATGAACTCTGAATCACTGGATATAGCCACAGATCATACAGAACTAGTGTGACCACTAATGGTCTTACAGGTACCTGTCTTGACGTCCCATAGTCTCACCGTCTTATCTCCACTTCCCGATATGATGAACTCTGAATCACTGGATATATCCACAGATAATACACAACTAGTGTGACTACTCATGGTCTTACAGGTACCTGTCTTGACGTCCCATAGTCTCACCGTCTTATCTCAACTTCCCGATACATGAACTCTGAATCACTGGATATAGCCACAGATCATACAGAACTAGTGTGACCACTAATGGTCTTACAGGTACCTGTCTTGACGTCCCATAGTCTCACCGTACAATCTCCACTTCCCGATACGATGTACTCTGAATCACTGGATATAGCCACAGCATATACAACACTAGTGTGACCACTCATGGTCTTACAGGTACCTGTCTTGACGTCCCATAGTCTCACCGTCTTATCTCCACTTCCCGATACGATGAACTCTGAATCACTGGATATAGCCATAGCATATACAACACTAGTGTGACCACTAATGGTCTTACAGGTACCTGTCTTGACGTCCCATAATCTCACAGTCTTATCTCAACTTCCCGATACGATGAACTCTGAATCACTGGATATAGCCACAGATCATACAGAACTAGTGTGACCACTCATGGTCTTACAGGTACCTGTCTTGACGTCCCATAGTCTCACCGTCTAATCTCCACTTCCCGATACGATGAACTCTGAATCACTTGATATAGCCACAGATCATACAGAATTAGTGTGACCACTCATGGTCTTACAGGTACCTGTCTTGACGTCCCATAGTCTCACCGTACAATCTCCACTTCCCGATACGATGTACTCTGAATCACTGGATATAGCCACAGCATATACAACACTAGTGTGACCACTCATGGTCTTACAGGTACCTGTCTTGACGTCTCATAGTCTCACCGTACAATCTCCACTTCCCGATACGATGAACTCTGAATCACTGGATATAGCCACAGCATATACATCACTAATATGACCACAAATGGTCTTACAGGTACCTGTCTTGACGTCCCATAATCTCACAGTCTTATCTCCACTTCCCGATACGATGAACTCTGAATCACTGGATATAGCCACAGATCATACAGAACTAGTGTGACCACTCATGGTCTTACAGGTACCTGTCTTGACGTCCCATAGTCTCACCGTATTATCTCCACTTCCCGATACGATGAACTCTGAATCACTGGATATATCCACAGCATATACAACACTAGTGTGACCACTCATGGTCTTACAGGTACCTGTCTTGACGTCCCATAGTCTCACAGTCTTATCTCAACTTCCCGATACATGAACTCTGAATCACTGGATATAGCCACAGCATATACTTAATTTGTGTGACCACTAATGGTCTTACAGGTACCTGTCTTGACGTCCCATAGTCTCACCGTCTTATCTCAACTTCCCGATACGATGAACTCTGAATCACTGGATATAGCCACAGCATATACATCACTAATATGACCACTCATGGTCTTACAGGTACCTGTCTTGACGTCCCATAGTCTCACCGTATAATCTCCACTTCCCGATACGATGAACTCTGAATCACTGGATATAGCCACAGCATATACATCACTAATATGACCACTCATGGTCTTACAGGTACCTGTCTTGACGTCCCATAGTCTCACCGTACAATCTCCACTTCCCGATACGATGAACTCTGAATCACTGGATATAGCCACAGCATATACATAACTAGTGTGACCACTCATGGTCTTACAGGTACCTGTCTTGACGTCCCATAATCTCACAGTCTTATCTCAACTTCCCGATACGATGAACTCTGAATCACTGGATATAGCCACAGATCATACAGAACTAGTGTGACCACTAATGGTCTTACAGGTACCTGTCTTGACGTCCCATAGTCTCACCGTCTTATCTCCACTTCCCGATATGATGAACTCTGAATCACTGGATATATCCACAGATAATACACAACTAGTGTGACTACTCATGGTCTTACAGGTACCTGTCTTGACGTCCCATAGTCTCACCGTCTTATCTCAACTTCCCGATACATGAACTCTGAATCACTGGATATAGCCACAGATCATACAGAACTAGTGTGACCACTAATGGTCTTACAGGTACCTGTCTTGACGTCCCATAGTCTCACCGTACAATCTCCACTTCCCGATACGATGTACTCTGAATCACTGGATATAGCCACAGCATATACAACACTAGTGTGACCACTCATGGTCTTACAGGTACCTGTCTTGACGTCCCATAGTCTCACCGTCTTATCTCCACTTCCCGATACGATGAACTCTGAATCACTGGATATAGCCATAGCATATACAACACTAGTGTGACCACTAATGGTCTTACAGGTACCTGTCTTGACGTCCCATAATCTCACAGTCTTATCTCAACTTCCCGATACGATGAACTCTGAATCACTGGATATAGCCACAGATCATACAGAACTAGTGTGACCACTCATGGTCTTACAGGTACCTGTCTTGACGTCCCATAGTCTCACCGTCTAATCTCCACTTCCCGATACGATGAACTCTGAATCACTTGATATAGCCACAGATCATACAGAATTAGTGTGACCACTCATGGTCTTACAGGTACCTGTCTTGACGTCCCATAGTCTCACCGTACAATCTCCACTTCCCGATACGATGTACTCTGAATCACTGGATATAGCCACAGCATATACAACACTAGTGTGACCACTCATGGTCTTACAGGTACCTGTCTTGACGTCTCATAGTCTCACCGTACAATCTCCACTTCCCGATACGATGAACTCTGAATCACTGGATATAGCCACAGCATATACATCACTAATATGACCACAAATGGTCTTACAGGTACCTGTCTTGACGTCCCATAATCTCACAGTCTTATCTCAACTTCCCGATACGATGAACTCTGAATCACTGGATATAGCCACAGATCATACAGAACTAGTGTGACCACTCATGGTCTTACAGGTACCTGTCTTGACGTCCCATAGTCTCACCGTATTATCTCCACTTCCCGATACGATGAACTCTGAATCACTGGATATATCCACAGCATATACAACACTAGTGTGACCACTCATGGTCTTACAGGTACCTGTCTTGACGTCCCATAGTCTCACAGTCTTATCTCAACTTCCCGATACATGAACTCTGAATCACTGGATATAGCCACAGCATATACTTAATTTGTGTGACCACTAATGGTCTTACAGGTACCTGTCTTGACGTCCCATAGTCTCACCGTCTTATCTCAACTTCCCGATACGATGAACTCTGAATCACTGGATATAGCCACAGATATATACATCACTAATATGACCACTCATGGTCTTACAGGTACCTGTCTTGACGTCCCATAGTCTCACCGTATAATCTCCACTTCCCGATACGATGAACTCTGAATCACTGGATATAGCCACAGCATATACATCACTAATATGACCACTCATGGTCTTACAGGTACCTGTCTTGACGTCCCATAATCTCACAGTCTTATCTCAACTTCCCGATACGATGAACTCTGAATCACTGGATATAGCCACAGATCATACATAATGTGTGTGACCACTCATGGTCTTACAGGTACCTGTCTTGACGTCCCATAGTCTCACCGTATAATCATAACTTCCCGATACGATGAACTCTGAATCACTGGATATAGCCACAGATCATACATAATGTGTGTGACCACTCAAGGTCTTACAGGTACCTGTCTTGACGTCCCATAGTCTCACCGTATTATCTCCACTTCCCGATACGATGAACTCTGAATCACTGGATATATCCACAGCATATACAACACTAGTGTGACCACTCATGGTCTTACAGGTACCTGTCTTGACGTCCCATAGTCTCACCGTATTATCTCCACTTCCCGATACGATGAACTCTGAATCACTGGATATATCCACAGCATATACTTAATTTGTGTGAACACTCATGGTCTTACAGGTACCTGTCTTGACGTCCCATAGTCTCACCGTCTTATCTCCACTTCCCGATACGATGAACTCTGAATCACTGGATATAGCCATAGCATATACAACACTAGTGTGACCACTCATGGTCTTACAGGTACCTGTCTTGACGTCCCATAATCTCACAGTCTTATCTCAACTTCCCGATACGATGAACTCTGAATCACTGGATATAGCCACAGATCATACATAATGTGTGTGACCACTCATGGTCTTACAGGTACCTGTCTTGACGTCCCATAGTCTCACCGTATAATCTCCACTTCCCGATACGATGAACTCTGAATCACTGGATATAGCCACAGATCATACAGAACTAGTGTGACCACTCATGGTCTTACAGGTACCTGTCTTGACGTCCCATAGTCTCACCGTATTATCTCCACTTCCCGATACGATGAACTCTGAATCACTGGATATATCCACAGCATATACAACACTAGTGTGACCACTCATGGTCTTACAGGTACCTGTCTTGACGTCCCATAGTCTCACCGTATTATCTCCACTTCCCGATACGATGAACTCTGAATCACTGGATATATCCACAGCATATACATAATGTGTGTGAACACTCATGGTCTTACAGGTACCTGTCTTGACGTCCCATAGTCTCACCGTCTTATCTCCACTTCCCGATACGATGAACTCTGAATCACTGGATATAGCCATAGCATATACAACACTAGTGTGACCACTCATGGTCTTACAGGTACCTGTCTTGACGTCCCATAATCTCACAGTCTTATCTCAACTTCCCGATACGATGAACTCTGAATCACTGGATATAGCCACAGATCATACAGAACTAGTGTGACCACTCATGGTCTTACAGGTACCTGTCTTGACGTCCCATAGTCTCACCGTCTAATCTCCACTTCCCGATACGATGAACTCTGAATCACTGGATATAGCCACAGATCATACAGAATTAGTGTGACCACTCATGGTCTTACAGGTACCTGTCTTGACGTCCCATAGTCTCACCGTCTTATCTCAACTTCCCGATACGATGAACTCTGAATCACTGGATATATCCACAGCATATACAACACTAGTGTGACCACTCATGGTCTTACAGGTACCTGTCTTGACGTCCCATAGTCTCACCGTCTTATCTCCACTTCCCGATACGATGAACTCTGAATCACTGGATATATCCACAGCATATACTTAATTTGTGTGACCACTCATGGTCTTACAGGTACCTGTCTTGACGTCCCATAGTCTCACCGTACAATCTCCACTTCCCGATACGATGAACTCTGAATCACTGGATATAGCCACAGCATATACATCACTAATATGACCACTCATGGTCTTACAGGTACCTGTCTTGACGTCCCATAGTCTCACCGTCTAATCTCCACTTCCCGATACGATGAACTCTGAATCACTGGATATATCCACAGCATATACAACACTAGTGTGACCACTCATGGTCTTACAGGTACCTGTCTTGACGTCCCATAGTCTCACCGTCTTATCTCCACTTCCCGATACGATGAACTCTGAATCACTGTATATATCCACAGCATATACAACACTAGTGTGACCACTCATGGTCTTACAGGTACCTGTCTTGACGTCCCATAGTCTCACCGTATTATCTCCACTTCCCGATACGATGAACTCTGAATCACTGGATATATCCACAGCATATACAACACTAGTGTGACCACTCATGGTCTTACAGGTACCTGTCTTGACGTCCCATAGTCTCACCGTCTTATCTCCACTTCCCGATACGATGAACTCTGAATCACTGGATATATCCACAGCATATACTTAATTTGTGTGACCACTCATGGTCTTACAGGTACCTGTCTTGACGTCCCATAGTCTCACCGTACAATCTCCACTTCCCGATACGATGAACTCTGAATCACTGGATATAGCCACAGCATATACATCACTAATATGACCACTCATGGTCTTACAGGTACCTGTCTTGACGTCCCATAGTCTCACCGTCTAATCTCCACTTCCCGATACGATGAACTCTGAATCACTGGATATATCCACAGCATATACAACACTAGTGTGACCACTCATGGTCTTACAGGTACCTGTCTTGACGTCCCATAGTCTCACCGTCTTATCTCCACTTCCCGATACGATGAACTCTGAATCACTGTATATATCCACAGCATATACAACACTAGTGTGACCACTCATGGTCTTACAGGTACCTGTCTTGACGTCCCATAGTCTCACCGTATTATCTCCACTTCCCGATACGATGAACTCTGAATCACTGGATATATCCACAGCATATACAACACTAGTGTGACCACTCATGGTCTTACAGGTACCTGTCTTGACGTCCCATAGTCTCACCGTACAATCTCCACTTCCCGATACGATGAACTCTGAATCACTGGATATAGCCACAGCATATACATCACTAATATGACCACAAATGGTCTTACAGGTACCTGTCTTGACGTCCCATAATCTCACCGTATTATCTCCACTTCCCGATACGATGAACTCTGAATCACTGGATATATCCACAGCATAAACAACACTAGTGTGAACACTCATGGTCTTACAGGTACCTGTCTTGACGTCCCATAGTCTCACCGTCTTATCTCAACTTCCCGATACGATGAACTCTGAATCACTGGATATAGCCACAGCATATACATCACTAATATGACCACTCATGGTCTTACAGGTACCTGTCTTGACGTCCCATAGTCTCACCGTATTATCTCCACTTCCCGATACGATGAACTCTGAATCACTGGATATAGCCACAGCATATACATCACTAATATGACCACTCATGGTCTTACAGGTACCTGTCTTGACGTCCCATAATCTCACAGTCTTATCTCAACTTCCCGATACGATGAACTCTGAATCACTGGATATAGCCACAGATCATACATAATGTGTGTGACCACTCATGGTCTTACAGGTACCTGTCTTGACGTCCCATAGTCTCACCGTCTTATCTCAACTTCCCGATATGATGAACTCTGAATCACTGGATATAGCCACAGATCATACATAATGTGTGTGAACACTCATGGTCTTACAGGTACCTGTCTTGACGTCCCATAATCTCACAGTCTTATCTCAACTTCCCGATACGATGAACTCTGAATCACTGGATATAGCCACAGCATATACAACACTAGTGTGACCACTCATGGTCTTACAGGTACCTGTCTTGACGTCCCATAGTCTCACCGTCTTATCTCCACTTCCCGATACGATGAACTCTGAATCACTGGATATAGCCACAGATCATACAGAACTAGTGTGACCACTCATGGTCTTACAGGTACCTGTCTTGACGTCCCATAGTCTCACCGTCTTATCTCCACTTCCCGATACGATGAACTCTGAATCACTGGATATAGCCACAGCATATACAACACTAGTGTGACCACTCATGGTCTTACAGGTACCTGTCTTGACGTCCCATAATCTCACAGTCTTATCTCAACTTCCCGATACGATGAACTCTGAATCACTGGATATAGCCATAGCATATACTTAATTTGTGTGACCACTCATGGTCTTACAGGTACCTGTCTTGACGTCCCATAGTCTCACCGTATAATCTCCACTTCCCGATACGATGAACTCTGAATCACTGGATATAGCCACAGCATATACAACACTAGTGTGACCACTCATGGTCTTACAGGTACCTGTCTTGACGTCCCATAGTCTCACCGTATAATCTCCACTTCCCGATACGATGAACTCTGAATCACTGGATATAGCCACAGCATATACAACACTAGTGTGACCACTCATGGTCTTACAGGTACCTGTCTTGACGTCCCATAGTCTCACCGTCTTATCTCAACTTCCCGATACGATGAACTCTGAATCACTGGATATAGCCACAGCATATACAACACTAGTGTGACCACTCATGGTCTTACAGGTACCTGTCTTGACGTCCCATAGTCTCACCGTCTTATCTCAACTTCCCGATACGATGAACTCTGAATCACTGGATATATCCACAGCATATACAACACTAGTGTGACCACTCATGGTCTTACAGGTACCTGTCTTGACGTCCCATAGTCTCACCGTCTTATCTCCACTTCCCGATACGATGAACTCTGAATCACTGGATATATCCACAGCATATACTTAATTTGTGTGACCACTCATGGTCTTACAGGTACCTGTCTTGACGTCCCATAGTCTCACCGTACAATCTGCACTTCCCGATACGATGAACTCTGAATCACTGGATATAGCCACAGCATATACATCACTAATATGACCACTCATGGTCTTACAGGTACCTGTCTTGACGTCCCATAATCTCACAGTCTTATCTCAACTTCCCGATACGATGAACTCTGAATCACTGGATATAGCCACAGATCATACAGCACTAGTGTGACCACTCATGGTCTTACAGGTACCTGTCTTGACGTCCCATAGTCTCACCGTATTATCTCCACTTCCCGATACGATGAACTCTGAATCACTGGATATATCCACAGCATATACAACACTAGTGTGACCACTCATGGTCTTACAGGTACCTGTCTTGACGTCCCATAGTCTCACCGTCTTATCTCCACTTCCCGATACGATGAACTCTGAATCACTGGATATATCCACAGCATATACTTAATTTGTGTGACCACTCATGGTCTTACAGGTACCTGTCTTGACGTCCCATAGTCTCACCGTACAATCTCCACTTCCCGATACGATGAACTCTGAATCACTGGATATAGCCACAGCATATACATCACTAATATGACCACTCATGGTCTTACAGGTACCTGTCTTGACGTCCCATAATCTCACAGTCTTATCTCAACTTCCCGATACGATGAACTCTGAATCACTGGATATAGCCACAGATCATACAGAACTAGTGTGACCACTCATGGTCTTACAGGTACCTGTCTTGACGTCCCATAGTCTCACCGTATTATCTCCACTTCCCGATACGATGAACTATGAATCACTGGATATAGCCACAGCATATACTTAATTTGTGTGACCACTCATGGTCTTACAGGTACCTGTCTTGACGTCCCATAGTCTCACCGTCTAATCTCTACTTCCCGATACGATGAACTCTGAATCACTGGATATAGCCACAGCAGATACAGAACTCGTGTTTAAATTAAGTTCATAATACTACAATCAATATTTGCATAATGTTTTTATAATTCATTCTTCTATCCATTATTATCTTTAAGTTATTTAGTCTTAATTTTAATTACAAAAGAAACGGCTTTTTTATACATTTTTATTTTTTTCTATTATTTACGTATTCTTTTTGAACTATTAAAAAACATTCTGAGTCTTCTTAATGGTCAAAATTTTAATAAGTTAAACTTCGATTTTATGAGTAGCTTTTTAAATTTTCTATCTTAGAAATTTAGAAAATGTCTTAATCCTTTCTGGATTTGAAATTTTCTTTATTTTATATGAGGTTTTTTATAATTTGATCTACTAGTGTTATCAATCTTTCTATCTAATCAAATATGAATTTATTTTTACAATTTCCTTTGTTTTTCTTAGAAATCTTATCATTCTTACCTTTTCGTAACTTATGAACTTTGATTATTCAAAGCTCTACAATAACTACATTTTCACTTAATTAAAAACTCTTTTCTTATTTCCTTTTTTTCTTATTTTGAAAATGCGTCAATTTTTTTACAACTATTTTAATTTTTCTCTCTATATTTCATATTTTTTTGGTGTCTTTTTCCTAATCCTTTTTAATTTTAATTTTAATTTTAATTATTTAATCTGCTTTATACTTGCTTTTTTCTTAATTATCTTTTTTTTAAAACTAATGAATTTTTATCTAAAGTTTTTTTCTAATCGTATATCCTTTTTACTTTGTTTCTTTTTAAAAGTGCTCTATTCTTTAACAATAGCTTTCATATTACATTTTGTTTTTGCGAACTTAAACAATAAATAAGTTTTTTTCTATTACTGATAATTTCATTTTTTTCTTTGGTTTTTTATTTTTTTTAGTTTATCAATTTTTTAATCTTGATTTCTCTTATAACTTATTTTTATTTTACTAATCTAAAATTTAAATTATTTGTTTTAATGCTTTCTTTAAATACAAAAATGATTTTTATTTTCAATTCTTTTTCTTGACCTGATCTTTTTTTCAACTGTTGTATTATTTATTTTCTTATTTATTTTTGTTTCAAAAGACATATTATATTTATTTTGATTCGTTTTTACTTAAATTAAATAAAGTTTTTCGATTTAAATATTGTAATATTTCCTTTTTTTTGAATTTTTTTCTACAAAATTCGTAATTTTTTTTATTTTTAGAGTAAAAAATGTGAGGTCATTTAATTTTTTTTCGTCATATTCTCTTTTTCACGGTTTCAAATTTATAATATGGAGAATCGTGATTATAGTTTATCTTTTAAACTATGTTCAAAGCATAGCATATTTTTTTTTGTCCTTGAATGAATTGAATTTATAAATTTTTAATAAATAAACAATTTAAAAAGTTTTAAATATTTTTGGAAATTTTTTTATTTGCTTTAAATTAATTTTTTCAGTTTTTAAGGAAGTTATTAGAAGTTATTAATTGATTTTAAATTTAAATTTTTTATAAAAATTTCATAAAATAACAGTTGATTTATTAAAGATAATTTCAATGATTGAACTAATTTAATTAATGCATATTGAATTACCAATCTAAATATTCAGTTTTTTTCATTTTCCTTATTTTTATTTCTCTTTATTTTTTATGAATCATTTTTAGTTTTTCTATTTAGATTTTCATTTTAATGTTTTCTTATAGTCTATTTGTAAATATATTATAAGTATTTCTTAATCATAAAATCTTTTGATAAAAAATTTAAATGATTTACTAATTACTTCTTTTGCTACACTTAATATTCTTTTGTTCTCTTTAATTAAAAAATTAAATCTGAAGTAGAAAGATGTCTATTTTTTTCTGTAAACAGACAATCCAGATAAAGTCTTGAAATCAGATTTTTCTATTTAATTTGAAAAATAACTTAAAATCCTTTTTTTTAATTCTTTTACTTTATACTTAATTTGAGCATAATAAAAATATTTGTCATTTTATTAGAATAGCTTTTTTATTTTATAGATTGAAACACTTTCTATTATTTATTTTTCTAAAGCAGGTTTTTGATATTTTAACTTGTTTTTTATTTTGATAAATTTTTACGAATGAACAGAAAACTTATAAGATAAAGAGCATTTTACTTAGTTCTTTCTTATGTTATTTTTTAATTGTGTTTTATCTATTAGAATTAGCTTTTTTTTATTTATGATAATCAGTAAGTTTATCTTTATTAAATAAATAAACAGGTAGGAGCAATCCTCCAACTGACATTGATTTAAGATCTGGTAAAGGTAGTACTATTGGCGAAGAACCAAACAAGAATCTGAATTAGAGCAAAGAGCGAAGACAAAGACTAAAGAGACATCAAATAACGTTATTGATGAAAGATGCTAGATACTAAAGTCTCTTAGGGTGCATTCCGATCACATCCTATAGAAAACAAGATTCATAAAGGATGTTAGTACTGTGGAAGACTTCAGAAAAAAATTGATTTAAAAAATCTTTATTAAAGAGCTGCGCGCCATTGAGGTGCTACACACTCTCTAATCTTTCTTATTTATTTTTAGATTAATTTAATTATTTTTTTTAGATCGGCATTTATTAATTTTTTTATTCTTAATATTTATTCTAAAAAATATAGAACATTTGCATTATACATCGTTTTCTTATTTTTGAAAAGTTTTTTATTTCAGAGAAAGATATTTTTAACTTTTTTTTACTTTTTTTTTATTTTGAAAAATTTAATAAAGTCCTCTTATTTAATTAATTTCAACTAAAAAAGTTTTTGGACCGGAAACTCCTTTCCGATTGCACGACCCGACGTTCTCTTTTTATGGAATAACGGGGATATCCTGTTGTGCTCCAGGCACAGCTGCTAGGGAGCTCCATCGCTATGAGCAGCCAGGCTTCAAGCCCCTACCAAGAGCGGATAATCTCAAAGACAGTGTTTCCTTCAGAAAATGACTCTGACCAGGGACTTTCTCAGCGACAGGAAAGGAACTTGTTCCTAGCAAGAAAACCAGAAAGTGTTGTCACGAAGGTCATTCTCAGCTCCCACCATCTTTTCAATTATAGTCCTCTTATTTAAACCTCTAGATTTTTCTAAATTGTTCCATCCCTAAATTTTCCTGTAGTGTAAAACTCAGAGCATAAAAGGCTTTGACCTTTTTTTATATTCATAAATCATTTTATTATTCTCTGCTTCTTAAAAACAATTTTTATAAATTTTTTCTTCTTTCAAAACTTTATCCCTTATTTTTTTAATTTAGTCAATCCCCAAAATCTCCTGTAGTGTAAAATTTAGAGAAAAAAATGTTTCCACAATTTCATGCTTTGCACGCTCCAATCTCTCCTTTTTCTTTAGATCCTTTAAATTAAACAAAATCTGAATCAAAAAATGTTTTAATTTCACTCAAAATTTTTCAAGTTTTTCCGAAATAAAAATTTTTTACATTGGAACTAAAACAAAATTAATTCTTTTTATTTCAATTTTTTTCAATAAATCAAAATAAAAACTAAAACAGACAAAATTTTTATTTTTAATTAAAAACAATATTTCTCAAATCAATAAAAATGTTTCTTTAAATTCAAAAATCAAGAAAATTTTTTATTTCCTAAAGCAAAAAATTTTCATTTTCATAAAATGTATTAAAAAAAATTTACAAATGCAATTTTTTTAAAATAAATTCTTTTTTATCCAATTTTTATTTCTCAATACCCTTTTATATTTTGAATTTTTTCTTGAAAATTTACTCCTTTTTTACTTGTTTAATCCTATTTCCCAATTTGTAGTCAGTCGGAAAAATGTAACTAGTATAAAAAGCTGAGTAAAATACAAATTTTTATTTTTACAAATTTTTCGCTCTGAAATAACTTAAGTTTTATAGAAAAAAAACTTACTATCAGAAAAAATATTTTCTTATCGTAAAAAATTATTTTCATAAAAATAAAAAATATAAAATGAAATTATCTCAAAAATAAATATTTTTTCAAAAAATTATTAATAAACGTAACTAAAATTAGAATTTTCAAACAATATTTAAATCAAAATTTTCAAACAAAACTTAATAAAAGCAACATACTAAAAAAATTTAAATACTGAATAAAACAATTTTGAAACGCATAAAAAATGCAATTTTTTAAAATAAAAATATTATTCAAAAATAACTTTGGCAGACCATCTCAAAAATTTTTCTTCACTGCACAAATTTGATAAAAATTCAAATCTAAGCAAACTAAAAATTATTATTTGTCTTAAATTTTTTTTATAAAATTTAAAATAAAAAATAAATTAAATTAAAATTTTTGGTTTTAAATAAAAACTTAAATAGCTTAAATTTGCCTTCTTTTTATTAAATACCATAGAATAAAATTATAATATCCAATTGCAAATTGATATACTCACTTTGAATAATTTTCAAAATCAATAAATATAATTTACTCTAGTAACCTTTATTTTAAATTAATAAAGAATTTGAGACTTTTTAATAAATAAAAAAACATAAGCATACATACTTTTACCTTTATAACTAGTATACTTTGAACTTTATAAACTCCTATAGTATATTTATTTAAATTACTTTATCTTAGTTAAATAATTAATCAACTTTAAACGTAAAATGTTAAATGTTAAATTTACTTGCTCAATCAATTCGCAACCTTCCACCTTCTCACAATGTTGTCGTCTGCTCCAGATACCAGCCATCTATTATCACTACTCAAAGCTATAGAATTTAGGCAATTGGTATGTCCTTAAAGAGTCTAAATACAATCTCCTGTAATAAAGTTTCATATCTTAATCGTTTCATCATAAGATCCAGAAAATATAAACCTTGAATCATTACTAATCTGAATACTTGATATACCACTTGTATGCCCTTACAGAGTTCGAATAAGCTGACCAGTCTGAAAATCCCATATCTTTATTGCTTTATCTCGACTTCCTGAAATAATTCATTTCATGTCACGTGTTAAAACTACCGATAAAAATGAATATGAATGATCTGTCAAAGTTCTTGTACAGATTCCAGTCTGGAAATCTCACATTTTTATCGTTTTATCGGAACTCCCTGAGATAATTCATTTCTAGTCTTTCGTTAAAGTTACCGAATTAACTGAATTCGAATGATCCGTCAAAGTTCTTGTACAGATTCCAGTTTGGAAATCCCACATTTTTATCGTTTTATCGGAACTCCCTGAGATAATTCATTTCTAGTCTTTCGTTAAAGTTACCGAATTAACTGAATACGAATGATTTTTTAAAATTTTATCTAAAAATTAAATAATTACCTTAGCTTTAGTCGTATGTTATTTGATATTGATTCTGTTGTGTTATATTTATTTATTTGATTTCTTCTTCAGGCACTTGTACCCATAAATTTCCTAAATATGATTGCAGGTTTTCAATTGCAGGAAGTTCATTTTAAACTTAAGGTTAATCTGGTTATAATAAATTTTCCAGCAATTTTTGTAAATTTTCAAGCGTTGCCCTTTCCAATGGGTTTTATAGCCAACATTTTTCAATTAAATTTTTATATTCTAAGGGACAGTCCTCAGGCATTTCCTCTCTCTCGCCTGATTTAATTCCCTCTCTTATTGACAAGTCGTCAGCCTCGTTGTGAGGTACTTTACGAGCTGCTATTTCCCAAAAAATGATACCAAGTGCAAAAATATCGGATTACTTGCTATATTTGGGCTTCATATTCATTAACTCTGGCGCCATCCAACGAATTTTACCCACCTAGCTCGTTTATTCGATCGACTTTGATTCAGTCCTTATTTTCGACAAACCAAAATCAGTTATTTTTGCTCTGAACTTTTCATCTAATAAAATGTTATTGCTTTTGAGATCTCTATGTATGATGTTTTTCCCATGTATGAAGTCAAGACCCAAGACAATGTCCAAACTTATATTGTAACGCAATTCCCAAGATAATTCTTTCTTATTATGAATTAATTAATATAGATTCATAGGTAAATATTCCATCACTAAGCATAACGGTTAAGGACAGTATCCATATAATAATACTATATTAGGATGTTGCATCTTTTAAGATATTGCTAACTCCTACTACAAATCCTACTGAGCAGCCTCAGATAAACTCTAGTTGTATAGTTCCTTGATTGCTATATCAATCCTTCCTTACATTAAACCCTTGTATACTATTCCGAAACCTCCCTTAGCTATCTCTTATTGCTTCTTAATTTTAGATGCTAAGATAATGTAATCCTAATCCATTGCTGAAACCATTTTTTATAATTTTAAATTAACATCAAATTAAAAAAATTACAAAATACATTATCATATATATTTTGAAACTTAAAGCAATGCTTAATATATTTGTTATATAAACGATTCATCCTTCTTAAAATATCAACATTACTAAACTTTTTATTAATAAAACCAAGATGAAATTAATCATAAAAATATTATTTCTAGAAATATAAATATTAGCAGACCTACTTGCATAAATTTCATATAAAGCTAGTTATTAAATGGGATGGCTGTTTCATTTAAAATACCTAAAAATTAATTAAAGAAAAAATTATTTTAATAATTTTAAGATAAAATATAACTAATAAACTTATATAAGGAAACTAATATCTAATTCTAAATATTTTAATAGAATTACATTAAAACATTAGACAATGAATAATTATAGTTTTTAGTTTTTTAATATCTCTGTTATATATTAATATAATCAATAAACAAACGTACTTGATGTTATCAAACTAAAAAATTCAAACCAGAAAATGATATTATACTTTATAATTTGACTTCATTACGAGTAACCACATTTCTAAAAAAAATTAAAGAAGATAAATTGCATAATTAGAAACATAATACTTAAGAATAAACTATTACAAGTAATTCTTAACGTAATATTGATTTCTTATCACCAATTATCGATATTTAAGAATATATATACTAATAAATGATAAAAAATTAAAGTATTTCAATGAAGAAATAATTTCGATGTAGTTTCGCTTGTTCAATAAAAAAACTAATTAAATCTTATATCTATTTAAAGAAAGATTAAAATGATCTTTTGCTTAAAAAATTCAAAAAAATAACTATATAAAACATGAAGGAATAAAAACCATATAGTTTACAAGTTAAAATGAGACTAAGATTTAAAAATTATTTAGCTTTAATAAGTAAGTTTATTAGCCTCAATTAATAAATAAAGAAAAAGTTTGCGTTGCTTGAAAATTGTTTGATCTTTTTAAATTTAAAAGGAATAATGATTTAACTAAAAATAATAAATCTATAATAATTATTTGCTTAATAATCTTCACACACATTTAAATTTAATTAAAATTCTATTGAAAATACTCAAGCTAATTACTTAAAAATCTAAAATTATTTTCATTAAAATATAAAGAAACTTTTTAAAACTTTTTTGCAAGATAATAAAAACAAAAAAATTATGATAGATTTTAAGCATCATAGTAATGCTTTTTAGATATACATAAAATAAAGATAAATAAATAGTAAAATTTACTTATAAAAGACTTTGAAATATAAAAACGCATAGCATGGAAATTAAATAATAAATTAAATTAAATCTAATTTATCTAAAAAAACATTGATTATATTAAAATAGAGCCTTTTATAATATTTAAAAAAACTCTTAAAAAAATAATTTTTATAAACATAAACTGAAAAATTACAATAATTATAGAAATATAACCTTTAATATTTGGAAAAAAATTTGATTTAATTTCCTTTTAGTTATAATTGAAAAATAAATTTTGATAAATTCAATTCATAAATGAGTTCGTCTAAAAGAGAATAATTAATAAATAAAAAAATAAAATATGATTTGAGTATGCTCTTTTCTACCAAGCTGGGAAATGTTCTAAAAACATAAATAAATTAAAAGAACATGTTGATTATGCTTTCAACGTTGAAGCTTCAATTAAATGAGTTTTTATTTTAGACTGTAAGTTTTTAAAATTATATAACACTATTTGCAAAAATTTAAAATGTTTATTTTAAGTTATATTTATAAAATTAGAAAGCTCTTTTTGAGTTCATTTATTTTGGTCCTTTAAATTTTTATAAATAAATAAATTTTATTATAGAGCGCGTAGCACTCTCATTGGTGCGCAGCTCTTTAAAAAAATGTTTCATACTGACAAGAATGTTTGTTACTGATAAAATTATCAGATACTGGTAGACCTTGTACAATACTGGTATAATTTTAGAATACTCGTAATCTTTAATACTTGCTGGAGGTCCAAGGACATGGCAAGATTGTGTCTCATTGCATCACCAAAGCAGAGGACGACATGTGTCAATTATTGGTACTTAAATTCCCCACCTCTGATGAAGCTCGCAATATTATTTCTTTTTAGTTCCAGAATTAAAAATAAACGAAGCCAAGCCAAGTCAGTGTCGAAGGTCTAAGAATCTTATTTCTCGAGGCCAAACCAAAGCATAGGAAGACATAAAATCGATTATGGGTACTTTAATTCCCCAACCTCTGATGAAGATGACCTTGTTGTTCACCTTCGAACAACTATGGCGGTTTTAAAAATTATAATAATTAAGATGAAAAAAGAATTATAAACTTATAAAGGATACTTACTAACTTCCTGTTTTTAGGATGACAAATATAAATTTGTTCTAAATAAATCTGGAATAAAATTGTATAAACTTGCGTCAGAGTATTCAATTTCAGTAAATAATAAAAAATAAATAAGTATAAGGTAAGATAATTAATTATGATAGTGGTAGAATATAATTAAGCTCACATTATGTTTAAGTCATTAATTTTTTTAAGTTGTTTAGTACTAAGAAAAAGAAAAAAAAAAGACAATCAAAATTGCTATAAAATTTATTTTAATTTTATTTAGAAAAAATTAAGAAAATTAACAATTTTATAGCTTATACTTACTTTTATTATATTTAATAAAATTAAATTTTACATTTGGATACAAAACTCTTTAATTAAATCAAATTTTTTATATTACAAATATCAACCATATAAATTAAATAAAATTTAAATAAAACAATAGTGGAAAATTAATGATCCTTATGATAATCAATAGCTAGAAATTTATTGTTATTATTATGCCTTTTAATATAAATACTGTCTTTATTTCTAGTTGCCTTATTAAATTATTACTTCTTACTGCTTCTCTTTTACTATTATACCTTACTTCAATCATTTTTTTCTTTCTGCTTTAGTTTATACAAACTACAAGAATTTAGTTTGAAAACTCTTGATTCTGTACCAAATCTAAAGTTTAGTAAACTAAAAATTTAACTTATATTTAAATGCTTTGGATAGTATAATGACTTCAAGCATTTACATAGTTAACGTTATATGTTCAAGTAATTGCTGAGCTTATGAAAATCGAAAACAAATTGAATTTTCTTTAAATGACTAAAATGTATGAAGTTGGAATAATTTTTAAGAACTCAAGCTAAAAAGAAGCAAAATATAGAAAATAGCTATACAAAAATAAAATCTGAAATAAAATTCATCTCTAAGCAGAAAAACTAAAATAAAGGAAAAAAGTATTATGAAATTGTAGAATATACAACTTATTCAATAAATATAAAAAATAAAAAAACCTAAAGCAAACTTTTGACAAAACTAGGATTTGTAAATAAATTTTAAGAGCACTTTATAGAAGAAAATAGTTACTAGCTTTAAAAGATGACGAAGATTAAAGAATTTGCATTTATGCAGACCATAAATTAATAGTTCTTTAGAATTTGTTAATCAAAATTAAAAAAACTTAAATTAAAAAAAAATTTAAAGTACTGTATGATAAATTTTCATTCTATCAAGTGCTTTAAATGGCCAAATAAAGAATAAATTTTATTCCATAATCATAATAATATACCCCATAACAATAAAATGAAAATTATAAGCTCAATTGATCAATAAAGTAACAAACAATTAAAAGGCTATTTATTTACTAATCTTAAGATATTTAATAATAAAATAATTTAAATAAAAGGTATAACTTGCTAAATTAGAATTACTCAAGCTTCTTAATTAATTGATTTTATTTGATGTATAATTTATTTAACAGAAACTAATTTTTATATTTAACAAGCTAAATTAATTTTTTTATTATGCCCATAGTTTTGAATACAAATATCTGTAATAATTGTATTTAAGTTATTTCTAACTATAATCATAATTACCCTTTTTCTAAACACTAAGATAAATAAACTAAACAGTAAATGTAAAAGTATAGCTATGTAGACAATAAATTCTGAATAATAGTTTTATCTTTAGTTATTTTAAATAAACCACTATTAGATTTATTGACCTCAAAGTTTCCCTTTAATCTACTTTGTAAATTACCTTACAAACATTGATAAATACAAAAATTCATAAATCCTATCAAGAAATAAACCCTCTACTTTTAAAATAGATCCCTTACAACAAATGTGTATCGTTTTTTAATTTTTAGCTAAGACTCTTCTTATACCTTTTATTACTTCCCCATTTAATTTTTATTTCTAAAACATTAAACATAACAGCAATATGTATTATAGGTTTTGAAATAAATAGTTAAGTTTGTCATTAAAAATGAGATAAAATGTAGCTTTCTAAATAGAACTAATTATAAAGGTAAAGTAATATAAGCTTTTCTATAATAAATTCTATTAACTTTAGAATTTAAATGCTTAGCATAATTAAAGAGGATTGTATCAAATAAGAGACTTATTAAGCATATTCCTATTTAAAATAATAGCATTATTATACGCTTTTTCGAATATAAAGTTACCTTTTTGAAGGCTAAATCTGTAATAATGAAATTAAAGAAATGAAGTAGCTGTAGTTTCAAGCTACTATTTATTAATTAACTATGCCTAGGAAAATTTATAATGCCTTATTTCTAAGGGTATTTACAAAAGTAAACCATTAGCTAGGCTTTATATATATATTGATATAACCCATAACAAGCTACTAACAGTCAAATTGCAAGGTTATTTAAAGTAAATCAAGCTCTTTAGAATAATTTATAGATAAAGTGAATGAATTGACTAATGATTAAGATAATCTTTAAGATATAATTATGAGAGCATTGTGCAAATTCAAGATTAGTGTAAAGATAAAAAAATAAAGAAAGAAGAGCTAAGTAATTAATATTAGATACTGACTTTAAAGTTTCAAGAGGCTATAGGAATCATATAGGAATTAATTTAATGATGCTAAACTATTAAGGGAAATCAGCTAGAAATAATTGAAAAAGAAATTACTCAAGATGAAGCCTTGCTTAATTCTTGCTGTATTATCATTATTAGATGTCATATCATTCATCGACTGATTAATTTTCAAAGCTGAGCTCAAAGGTTAAGACTACAAACTTAAAGAAGCAAAGAGGAAGTCTGTTTAATAAGTGTTTATTATTTTTATCCTTTTTGTCAAAAATTATAAACTAGATGGATTTTTGTATGACAGACAAGCAAGAATGTAAAGAATAAAGTTTAATTGACTTGTAGTTTATAAAAAATTTGGGTATAAGATTAATTAGAAAAAGGAATGCTTTTGTTAGAATGATATTTAAGTAGAAATTGATAAAGACAAAGGTAGTCAAAATGAGATTGATTTCATAATTATTTTAGACTAAAGGTTAATTATATAATTACTACTATGCAAGGTATTATAATCTATTATTTACTTGAATATAAATTTCACTTTATTATTGCAAAATATCCTAAGTTTGAGGAAAATTATATAAAAAAGGTATAGATATAAATAAAGAAAAATTATCTTACTATATGCAAAATTCTTATTTTTAAAACTTCTTAAAGTCTATGATTTAATCATAAGAGCCTTTATCCAAAGTATTAAGAATTACCAAAAACTCTGTCTAGAAACTTCTCACTTTTATGCTTTGAGATTGCTTTATTCTAGAATTATCTTAAAATAAAAGCTTTCCTAATAATATAAATGCCAAAGGAAGAAGCAGATTTTTTTCACTACTTATATATTACAAAAAATTAAGAAAAATTAGTAGTTTGTTAGGTAACAAGGATTTTTACCAATCGAGAGAGAAGTTAAATTAATAATGTTGTGTTACTTTTAACTTTAGCAGAAATAAGGTTAAGTTAAAGAGATCAAGATTAGTAAGACAGAGTATAGCGACTTCAATAAGAGTGCTAAGTTCCAATTTATAGCTTAAAGATTGAACTAAAATTTTAAGATTTAAGTAACCCTCTCATTATTCTAGAGCTTTCTGTTCTTCCTAGTATTTTTTAAGTTTTTTTAAGATAGGTAGTTTAGATTAAGTCTTATTAAAGAAATGAAGATTTTACTTAGTATATAGCGGAAATGGTAAATAAGAATTTAGAAGCATAGATTTATAGAAATTTATTAAAGCTAATTAGTTGTTTATTTTCAAAAGTTAAGTAAAGAAAAAACTTAGATGCTTGAATCTTAAAAAAAGAGATATCTTCTATTGAAAGACATTGATGTGTTGATAGATATAAGGAAGTAAAAATCTAATTAAGAGAAAATCTTACTTTTGCTAGTATCTTCGCTGACTATTCTTGATTTATAATAAATAATCTACTTTTTCAAGCAAAAAAAAGAGCTATTCTCTAAAAGAATAAAACAAAGGGAGAAGAAAGTCATTAGAGGCATATAATTTTCTGGTTATAGGAGGACTAATATGAAGATTATTTTTAAAGAATTAGCCTTTCTTTACAGATTCTATTAGCTAATTGAGTAGATGTCTGCCAAAAATCTTCCATGCTTTCTTTGATTCATCTTCTTAGAAGAATAGTTAAGGTAGAAAGCAAGTTAGCAGAGTATATAAATACTTAGACAAGTGTACCTTTCCAATAAGCTGTAAGAATAAATACTTAACTCAATAAGAATGCTAGCTGTTTCCCTTAAAATGAATAGTTCAGCATTAATAATAGAAGCGAAGACTAAGATTGCTAAGGTATTCAAAGCTAGCAAGATAAGAATACACTAACCTTTTATGGAAATTTCTAGAACTTCAGTACATATCTTAGGAAGATTAAATAGTTGAGTCGAGGAATATTCAGATCAGTTAATTATTTAATAGAAATAATTTTTATTAGCTTAATAGCAAAACTAAAAGCGAATTTCAACTTAAATTTATTGACTTGAGCTTTGAGATAAAGAAATTGGCAATAATGTATTGAATAATATTTCTATTTGGACTTCTACTTGCAGGATGATGTTTTGAATAAAATACTTCATATAATTTAGATCTGGTTGTAAATAAAGAAATCACTCGGAATAGCATAAAATATAATAAAAGTATTTGCCTTTGTCAATAATTTTGTGAATATGTAAGAAATTATAAGCTAAATATAAAAAATGAATTCCTTAGTAAAAGCATTTTTAATCTTATTATTACGAAATCTTCTTTAGTCAGTTTCAGGATAATAAGTATTAGAGAAAATTAAAACCTTAATAGTTGCTTAGCCATTTTATAACAGCTTAGGTTTTTTAAAAAGGGAGGGAATATAAAGAAGATATTTTTAGAGATAAATATTATTTCAAAATATCCTAGTCAAATAGTATAAAGCTTGCTTTAGATTCCACATCAATAAACAAAATAGCAATTTTAAGAAAATCTTGGCAATCCATTAATCCAAATTTAAATAATTACAAATTTCCGAGAAATTAGCAACAGAAAAATAAAGATTACTTATCTCTTTACTACAGCCTAATTATTAGAAAGCTAGGATAAATTCTTTATTAGCAGTTAGATAAATAAATCATAGCAATTCTAAATATATAAGCCTTTTGAAAATATTCCGCATGATAAAGTTCTTAATCTTTAGATATCTCAATTAAGTCATCTTCAGTCCATTTTTACTTCTTTTTCTTTAGCTCAGTCTTCTCTTCCGTTTTTAATCGTAATTATTTGCTGTGATCATTCAATAAAGATACAACCTCCCTTTATCCTTTAAATTTCACTCTTTAATTTTTATTATCAAACTATAGAACTTAAACCCTATTCTCCTAACTTTTATTTAAAAAGAAATAGTCAACATAGTTATAGAACATCATGAGCAATTCAAACTCAATATATTAAGATTTAACTTACTGAAATCAAAGACAGATCAGGGAAAAAATAATTTTCTTAAATGATTCCTAAAAATACAGAAGAGATAATATTTCTTACCGAATGCTTAACTTTAAATCAAAAGATTAGAAGCCTAAACCAGCTAAGAGAATTGTTATTATTTTAGACAGAAATGAGAAAAAATTATTATTTTACCAAAGTAGAAAAAACGAAACCTAATTAAAAGACTAATTGTTGATAGAATTATATATAAGAGCCTTCATTAATTATGCTCATATAATTTTTTGTTTAGATTTATAGATAAAATAATCTAAGAATATCTTAATTCAACTGTATAACTTTAAGTTTAATATTAATCTATCTCTAATGGCTATTATCTATACTGCTAAATTTTAATTTATTTATATTTTTATCTTTATTTATAATGCTTTTTTTCCATGTTTATCTAAAACTCTTTAACTAAAATAATTGTTTAATATAAAACAAAAAAGAGAGTAAAAGTTTAAAGCATTTGTTTAAATAATTGAGTATAAAAGGGAAGTGAAGAATGAATATTAAATAAACATAATATCTTATATTAGTTAGATTTTACTCTACTATTACATAGATATCTAATATCTGCTTTTTATACTAAAATGCTTATAATATAATAGCTTTTTGAAAGCTTCTATAAATCATTATTAGTGTCTCTTTATACCAACATCATAAATTATATACTTTTTCTTCTACTAAATACTTTAGAAGGACAGATTATTCTCTTGGTATCATGGTTATTAAAAGAGCATACTTTTATAAACAAAGAAGTTTAAGATTATATATTACCAATCTAAATAACTATAATAATAGGAGATTAAGCATTATAAGTTTTCTCTTTTTAGATATATTAAATTCTTAGTAAATGCTTCATTTTTCGGGCATCTACCTTTTTCATTTGCATTTTTAAATTTTTGAAGACAATTTCTTTTTATTTTAAGATTAGAGCTCCTCTGTTCAAATATTCTTGGTTAAATTTAGCAGTGTTATAAATTCAGCAAAGGGAATAATTATTAGGTATTAATGAATATAATACTAGCAATATGACTCACTAGAATCTAAATAATAATAAGTGAATATTTATTTTAAGTGCTTGCTAAAGATAACTAGACTAGTTAAGATTATTAAAGCTTCTAAATAAAATAGTGTTTATATTAATGAGATTAGCTAAAAGAATATTTTAATTCCATAATCTTTCAATAAGTTTAATTTAAACTCTAATTTTTGGCTTTTATTTACTAAATAAAACTAGGTACTTTTTATTTTTGAATCATCTATTTGCATTTTATTAACTTGAAGAATTGTAAATTTATCCACTACTATCGTTTTCATTATGCCTTTCAATCCTATTGGTAAGTATTATTAAAGAATTTTACTCTAAAGCCAGTATCTTAAGATCTTCTTTTTCTAGGATAAAAGTAAGCTTTTATTCATTCTTAGATTTATTAAAAATTCTTCTTGGATTTTGTAATGTTTTTGCTTATGAGTTCTACATTATTTACCTATAAATGAAAAATAAAAATTTGCTTTAGGTAGCATTAGACTAATTATCTAATTTAGTTTTATTTTGTATGCGCATTATTATAATTTTTGCCCGTATTTTTCTTGCTTTTATAAATCACTTTTTCTATATTTTTTTCCAATTAAAGGAAAAAATTGTTTAAAGTTTTGCAATTAATGTTTTTCTTTTCTTTATTTATCTATGCCATTTTAAAGTTTTCTTGAGCAAATCTAAAAGAATTTCCTTTAATTTTTGCTTTACTAGAGAACTGGTAGAAGAACTATCTTTAATTTATCTTTAACTACTTAATCTTGCTTTTTTCTGAGTTCTTGGTATCTTTGATATTCTTTCAAAGTTTAAACGTTATCCTCTCAATCAATTTTATCACTCTTTTAGTTTCAATCATTTCAGAATTTTTTTGATAAAGTCTAGAATTATAAATTTTTTATTTAGGATTGAGTAAAGTGTTTTGTGCTTAGTTTCAAACCTTATCACTCTGATTTGCTAGCTCTGATTTTTATCTCTTTAATATTCTAAGCTTTCTATTAGTTTTTTTTGGAGTGAAGTTACACCCCTTTCTCAGTCAGTTTATGAGTAGCTAGACTAAATAAGAGCTTAAATTTGTTCTCTCAGTTATCTATTTTTTCAATTGTATTTTTAATTTTTTAATTTAAAGTGAAATAAGTAAGCTTCACTAGTTATAATTATAGCGTTATTTAATTATTAATTACTATAGCATTATTTAAGCACTGCTAATAAATTAAAGCTTTTTAATTAAATAGCCTTCTACTATTTATTATTAGCCTAAAGTTCAAATTTTAGATCTCTTTTATTAATTTTTAGCCTCATTATTTATGAATCTTAGTTACATTTAACTATTATATTTTTAGAGTGAGAAACTAATTATTTGCCTCTTAATTTAAATGTTATACTGCTATTAGTTACTAAAGAGAGATATAGAAACATATGATAATCTTCTGAGTTAATTAAAAGATTATAAATAGAGCTTGCTATAAGAGTTTAAAAGAATAGGATTACTAATTTAACTAAATAGATAGTCAACGCTATTTCTTCTATCTCTTTCCAAGCTTTTTATTTTACTACCTCTATTCGTAATTTCTTTTAGGTTAAACAGATCTGAGTTTTGACTTATGAAAGTTACTGATATTTAAATTTTTATTTTCAGCTATAATTCTGGAATTTCCAGACAGGAAGCTGAACGAGGACATAAGTGGACATTGCCACAAACTATTTTAATGCTATTAGATATTTGCTATCAAAATAACTTGTAATTTTACTATATTTTTCCTCTAATTAACTAGTGGATGCTAAACAATTTCAATATCAAAGGATTTAACATGAAGCTTACTATTAATAAACTCCTGTCTCTTATAAGTGCAAAGGCTAATAATATCAAGCAATTTTTTATTTTCTTTCTAGAAATCTTTTATACTTTCACACTTAACATTTAGCTACTAGAGTCTTTTTGTAGCAGGGAAATGCTTTAACTTCTAGTTATTTAAAATAATGGATTTTACTAGATAGTATAACTCTCTTAAGCTAAAAATAAATTAGGATACTTACTATATAGTTATACGTTAAGCTCATATATTGCTATTCATATTTTACTAAATCAAACTCAGAGATTGCATAAAGTAGAAATAGGATAGCAAAAGGATTAAAAGGAGAATGGGTAGTTTATGTACAGTAATACTTTACTCAAGAAGAGTATCTTTAGGAGAAGAATACACTAGAAAGAAATATAGGAATAAGAGAATAAGTTAGATAGTTAGCTTTATAATAAGCAGTAAGTAGCTAAGCTTTTGGATATTGGGAGTTTTAATTAAGATATTTTATGGAATTTTTAGTTTATGCTCAGATACTAAATTTCAGTGTCTGTTAATTGATGAAAAATATATCAAAATGATCAAATTTTCCGATAATTAGAGAAATCTTAGTTATAATTAATTAGTAAAAAGATAGAAATAATACTTTAAGAATAAGAAAACGAGAATAACAATCCTCAAGAATTAGTCGAAGACTTAATCAGAATGCAAAGCGCTTTTTTATGTTAATAGTTTAAGAAAAATAAGATTTTTGTGTGTAGCCATTGATTCCCCTTAAGGATATAATAAAAATATTTGTATGCTGAATACATATCTAAAGTTAACTTATATGGATAAACAATTTATAAGAAACTATTTTAAGATAGAGCATGAAACCCTTATTAAGATTTAGCAATAAACGGTAATTAATTTATTTAATAGCTGAAGGAATTTAAACACTTCATCAAATCGATTTTATTCATAATGATAAAAATTACAATGTTTATTAGATGAAAACGAATCATCTGAAATAGTAGATCTTAATCAGTTAGAGATATTATTACTACAACATTAGAAATAGAAGGTTCTTATTAGTGAAGGATTCCTAAACTGTATTATAATAAAAAAGTGATAATAGATATCTAGCATGTGTAACTATAGTAGTATTAAATGAAAGATTGTTCTACGTAAATTTTTAAATACATTGCTTAAGTAATTAAATTTGCCTATATAGAAAAATCAGGCTTCTCAAGAGGAATTACAAAAAAAATAGATAATTAGTCTACCAAAAAGATTTCGGATATGCAAAAACTTGAATACTAGATATTACTGTTTTTAAGCATTAAATAAAGTTGATGAAACAAAATAAGATCATACAAGCAATAAATTGAATAATAAGGTTCAAATTCAAATAATAAGAGCAAGAAAGAAAAATAAGTAAAGCTTTTATGAACTAATAGCATATTATTATAGAGCTCTTAAAATTTTAATATTAGACATCGGGAGGGGACTATAAATAGTAAAACACTTTTTTCAAAAAGATACTTTTAATTATGAAGAAAGTAAATAGTCAAGCCCAAGATTCTGATTGAAACGTACAATTGAGTTTTAATTTCTTTATTAAAATTTGTAAAAAAGCCTAATATATTTAAAACAAATGAGACACAAAAGCCTTCAATTGAATAAGTATTCTATAACATAATTTAACATCAAGCTTTACTTTTAAATAATAACTTCTTTATCAATAAATTATTTTCTTAGCATTATTGCTAATTAGGGGATAAATAATTTGCTTACAATAAACTAAAATTTAACCTACTAACAATAAACTTTAAGAATAAGAATTTCACACTCATTGTTTAATGAAATATATAAACTTTTTAATTAATAATAATAATAATAATATACTTAAAGTTAGTAGAGTTTTGCATTCTCTGGAATTGCAACCAGTTCCTGCGGACAGCTTTTTTAACGTGGGCGTGATCCACGACCTTTTTATTAAGTGGAAGGTTACCACTGTAACCGTTCAAGTGGTCTTGCAAAAAGCTTTTATTTGCAGATCCCTGTTGGAGTTATTCATAGTTTATTGAGTTGTCTCCATGTTCTTTTCTGCTCTTATTCGTTTATTTTCTTTCACTATCAACAGTTTTTTAAAATATGTTGATTTGATTTGCAACATCAACAAAGTTTGTATTATTGTCTTTATTTCGTTCCTTTTTATGATAATTTATTTTCTATATTTTCTAATCTTTTAATGAAACTTGTAGCAATCATTTCTTTTTCTGGATTCAATTCTGTTTTTAATTCTATTGGTATTTTTTCTATTTCCATTTTTGTGTCGTATTTAAAATTTTATTATGATTAAGTTCAGAGTTATTCTTCCGTTATTAATTTGCTACAAATAAGTTATCTTCTAAGTATTAGTAATTCGTTGTTCTAATCTTCTATATTACTCATTAGTTCCCGTATTTTTTCGCCTAAGTTGTAAGTTGTTTCTTCATAATTTGAGATTACTTTTTAAAGTTTTTGATTAGTTTCGTTTTTAGGTTAACTTATCTCTATTTATCCTACCATAACTTTACCTTCTGAAGAAGAGCTTGACTCCTCCTATTGTTATTATTTTTTCTAAATTTCTTTTGCCGCTTTTCTCTTTAGGTTTCTAAGTTAATTTTTTGAGAGTCGAAGAGATTAATCCATTTTTTTTGCTTCTAGATAAACTTTATACTTTTTAATTAATTTACAAACTATTTATTAATAACTAAAAAGCTAGTAGTTAAGTTACTTACTATAAGATCCATCAATTAAGTATAGAAGCACAACTAAAAGTTATATAATGAAGAGTATTATTTCTAGTAAATAAATCCAGATTTTAAGATCCTAAAAGTATAGGAAAAATAAGGAAAAGCATAAAAGCTGAAGGCATCAATGGGCTTCTTATCCAGAAAACAAGATTAATGTAAAAAAATATCAAAAATTAATGTATCAGAAAGTTATGATAAAAAGATAAAATTTTTTGGAATTTCCAAACTGGAAGCTGTACAAGAACTTTGACGGGCCACTCGGATGGAGTTTGACCTGTAGCTTTGACATAAGACCAGAATTGTATACTTTCGTTAATATATGATACAACAGGTAATCTTTCGCTTACTTTTTATGTTTATTTTACAAAGTTTTTTTAATAGGTATATTAATTATTTTTAGACTTTATGCTATTTTTTTTGTAATTTATTTTTAATTTGAACATATACTTTGAAACTTTTTTTATACTTTTTAGTCGAAAAAGCACCTCGATATAAACACATATTAGCTTTATTTTACGTTTTTATTTTTTGAAAATTTCGGTTTCTTTTTTTAATTTCGGATGAACTGAAATTTTTTATTAAGAAAAAGAATCTTATATCAAGTTTTTTTTAAACATTTGTATCTATTTTGGCTTTTTTCGAAAAGAAAGATTTAGAATCTGTTGAATTTTACTTCTTTTTGTAATAAAACAAAGAAATAATTAAGTGATTTAATAGAACATGCAGAAGCGTATATTTCTCTTTTTAATACTTAAGGTAACGAAGAGCAAACTTTTTTTTATTTTAAGGATTAAATAATTGTGGAAATATAACATAATTTATTAAAGCTACTTCATCATTTTTTGGTTAATCACAGAATTAGATTTTGTAAAAGTTTTTTCTTATCAGAAATCTTCGATATCATATTTATCTGATTTTTCCAGATATTAAATTCTTATAAATTGCCTATTTGATCCTCTTGCTAGTGCTTGGAAATCAAATCCTAATTGTCATCTCTCTAATTGTCTCAGTGCATGTGTAATCTTTGGAGCTTCTAGGTAAGGTTAAAATCTCCTTTTTTATAGAATCTTCCGTTTGGTGTGCTATAAATCTTAAATAAATTTTGGTTTCCTCTTTTGTTTCATAATATTATTTTCCCTTTAATCTATAGCATTTGTTTACCTTATGTCCATGTTTTTTACAGTATCAGCATCTTTTTCTATCTTCCATTTTCTAATAGGCAAAGGGCGAATTCTGCATTCCTCATGATTCTGAATCCAATCGTTAATTAAGTCGGATTTGTTCAAGTTAATTGATCCTCTGGTTAAACTTTAGTCTTAAGTTTCATTCGATTTGAGTAATTTATCTTTCCACCTCTTAAGAAGAAATCTACTATTTTTATTGTTTCTAAGGATTTTATTCATTTAACAAATTGCTAATTGCTAGCATTAGAGATTAGGTTATTTATTTAAGGTCTTAAAATTCTTTTATTAGCTTCTAATTATCTAATTGTAGAAAATAAACGCCATTAGAAAAGTCTGGTTAATTATTAGGATTTTTTGAAGAAGCCTATTGTTTAAAGGTGCCATTTTAATATATCACCTTTAATAAATGTATAAATATAATTTTTTCTCAAACTTTTTACATTTTTTACTTTCATGATCTTTTAAGATTATAAAATGGTTTTCAGCTTAACGAAAAAACTTTTTATCCTGTTTAGATATTATCTTAATCAATTAGTATTATTAATTATTGGACTTATCTTTTCATTATTTTTTTAATTGCTATATTGTACTTTTCTTTTCTCTTTTTCTGATTCATGCTAAAACTATTTTAAAATTTTTAATTCTTCTAGATCGTTAAAAATCTCTTTATAAATTCATTTAATAACTCTATACTAAAAAGTTCTTCAACTTCAAAGAGCAATTCTTATAATTTTAAATCTTTAAATTTTTCAGCTAAAAGTCATTCATTTGATATGTTAAGTATTTTTCTCTTAAGTTTTACTTGCTTTAAAATTTTTTTGTGTCGTCAAATTTTTTTAATAAGATACTAAGAAATTGATTCTTTTTTAGCCTTCAAGTTTAGACATTTCTCTAGTTTTTTTTAATATTTAAATAATGGAAAAGGTTTCCTTTCATATTTTAATTATACTTTTAGCTTATAAAATTTATTTTAAACCATTTATATAAGATTACTCTATTAATCTAAATTAAACTTAAATATCTTTATTTAGTTATTAATCTAATTTATTAGTTTTAAGAGCTTAATTTTTTTCTTGACATATCTTAAGCTAATGAGAAGACTAATAAGGTATATTTTAAATATTAAACTAGATGAGTTTTCTTAAATCTTAATCAATATAACTGAAAAAGTTAATTTTTATGTGCGAATTTATTATTATTCAAATAATAGTTTTGTATATATCTATCAAGTTTACTTTTAAAGGGTGTATTTAAAGCAATATCTTAATTTTCTCTATTTTTATTTTAATAATATATCTTAGTATTAATACATATTTACATTACATTTTGCTAATTGTCTTTATTGTCATTTCTCATTTTATATCTGTAAACTCTATAGAATTTCAAATTACTATAGCATACTTTTATGTATTTAAAATTCTATTTTTTTACTTCCTCAATCTAGTTTTTGATTTAGAAGATTTAAGTTCTATCTTTTACATCTGTTGAGTATTTCTCTAACTATTTAAATTTGATTATTCAATCTATAAGTATCAATTTCCTAACTGTCTTAAATTATGATATTAAACTTTAAAACCTTAAATCCAATAGCAAAATTTCCGACATATCTTTTAATTTTAATTGTATCAGAATGTTAGCTCGAGTAAGTTAAATGAACTTAAGCTCTCAAATTTCATAAGAGCAGCTAAAATTTATGTTTCTAAGATTGATCAAAATTGGCTGTTGTATAAATTTTAGCTAATTTGAGTAAAAGAAATAGATGAATTGCATTTTTAAAGCAAGAAACGACACATTCTAGGAAGTGATTATGTTTATTTACGACAAACTAGATAAATTGATAGAATGAGGGTAATATGGAATCTAAAATGCTGTTTTTGATTATTGCAATTAGATTTTCCTAAAAATACTTAATAATTTTTCTCTTAATAGCACTTTTTTCGTTATGCATTAAATACATAAGCTAATGTAAAATTTAATTCTTCTAAATAAACTTAAAGTAAATCAATCTACATTAGTTTCAGGTAAATGTTTCATAATTCTTTTAATTATTCTATATCTATCTGTATTTTTATGAATCGATTAAGAAAATTATTTTTCTATTCTGTCTTTGTCAGTAAGTATTATTAATGATATTAAAAAAAGCAATTATTGCCTTTTCACAAAAAATTTAAAGTTAAAAAGCTTTGTTAAAGCCTTAGTAGTCAGCCATCTGATCTATGCTATCAGCTTGTCTTCATTAGGTTGTCATGAATTCCTACTAGGTTTAGTTAGGCGGTGTAGCACTTTATTAGCGCACCTTCCTTTAATATTCTGAATTGTTTTTATCTTGCATGTAGCGTTCTTAATTATTTCTCCAAAGATTAAGATTTGAATTAAAGAATTTTTTTCTATCAATTTTTCCGCTTTATGTTGGATATATCCTAAATAGTTTTTAAAAAATATCTTATTTATTCTTTCTTTAAATTTCGCTTATTTAGTAACAGTATTTTTATTGGTATTATTTATTGCACACGTAACATTCTATTCTTCTTTTAGATTATTATTCCTGTAACACCTATTTAATTTAAATTTACTAGTTATTTTAAATTAATGTTTACTGTTTATTTTATTTTCATAGGATCTGATTGATTCCGTTACAACAAAAATGGCGTTACCTGATCTTATTATTAAACTTAAAGAATTCTTTGTTCCAGTTTGCTTTCTATTTCTTATGATGATTAATATTGTTTCTCAAGCATAGACGTTATTAGTTTTTCTAATTTTTCTACTTTATCAGTGAGATATCCATTTTTGAACATAAACTCTTTTAATGACTTAGATAATATTTCTATTTAAATTTGTGTCGGAAGTTTTTTTAGTTCTGGATTTCCAAGCGGTTAATGTTCGTCATATCAATCATACTTCTAACTTTCACTCATTATGATTATTTCGCTTTTTTATTTTTTAGAGAATTTTCCTGTTTAAGTATTTAATTCAAATTTCAGTTATTTCTTATAAGCCATTTATATATCCTAACATTATACTACATCTTATTAGTATTTAATTTAGTTAGTTTACATTAGAAATACAATATAGAGATATAAGTTAAATAATTAACGATTTAAATACTTCGATATTATTCTTTCTTTTCAAAAAATCATGCGACTATTGTTAAATCTTCCTTTAAAATTAATTTTACCGAAAAATCGAACACTATTCTTGAAGGTTAAATCACTTTTTGCTTTTATTACAAAAAGCACAATTTTAAAGCTAAAATTATACGGATAAACTAAAGAAAATTGAAAGTAGCTTTATAAGAAATGTATAAAAGATAAAGCAAAGTACATGCAAAGGAAATATAATTTTTCCAATAGTAGAATTAGAATATTTTTTATAGACTAAAAATAAGAATTTTTTAATAATGAATTAAAGAGTAAAGCTAGTAGTTTAAATAAATTTAAACTACATTTAAAAATAGTCAGATTTAGATAAAAGTAATATAATGTATTAGTAGTTTATAAACTTTCATAAATGCTAAAGTAAGAAAATATATTCATTATATAATAGTTTTGATATGAGTATTTTTATTTTTAGGGAAAGCTATATTGTTGATACTGGTGGATGCAAAATATATAATTTCTAAAACATTGAAATTTTATAACTATTTGATAAGAGTAAAATAGATTTTATGAGGGATAAAAGATTCAGGATCAAATCAGGATTTTTCATGGTCCCAAAAAGGAAGGAGTTAACGATATCCTAGAGATACTGGGATCTGGAAAAGGGAACTAAAAAGTTCAGCCATTAAATTGAATCTCCCACTTCTGAAGAAAAGCCTAGGAAATAGGCTAAAAATATTATGCGCTCGGAAATTTAGAATCTCACCACAGAGAAGTAATAAGCTATGATTAGCTGATAAAAATGGTGCTGGACCCCTAATAAGTGGTCAAAAAGCTGAAGAAAGATAATAAGAGACTGATAGAAAACTTGAAATTGCAGAGGAAATAGAATCGAGACTCATGATCTAAGAAAGAGACCTTATCGCATTTTGACATATTTCTCAAGACTAAAGCAGTTAATCTCAAAACTAGCAATAGAAGCAGAAAAAAATGGTATACAAAATTGAAAAAATAGAAGAAAGCCAGCAAAAATTGGAGCGTTAAATGGACCTATCGATAATCCCTAATGTATGTATGGAGAGTATTATATATTTAAGCATATCTTTAAATGCATGTACTATTCTAATATAAGGGATTTAATTTCGTAAAAGATAGGAAATTTGTACTTAAGGCGTCTTATATTATTCAATCAAGGATATGCAAACTTATTTCCAAATTCTTAATAGGATAATTAGATTTATAATTAAAATATAACACAAAAAGTTATTTTCCAGAAGACTTAAATTCCTGGAAGTGGAAAAACAAAAAGGAGAAAAGAAGACGAAAAAAAACAAGAGTGATTGAAAAAGGAAGAGATAAAGACGAGATTTAAAAAACAATTTAAAAGCATTTGTTAACATCTTTAATTGATGGAAATAATTCTTGCAATTAAAAAAACCTCAAAAACTTTTAGTTTAAAAATTTAAATTATCTAGTTTTGTTTATGGGGTAGACATAAAAAAACGAAAAATTATATTTTAAAGCTTATAAGAAGCAAAAAAAATTTGTATAGATTCAAATGCAAAAATATTTTTTATTTTAAAATAGAAATATAAGCAAAGATATTTCCATTACATAATGCTACTTTAAATTATAATTCTAACTTCATGATTTATCTTAAACAAATTTTCTAGAAAATAATATAAAATCTTCTTAGACTTTTAAAATTATGAAACAAGAAGTTTTATTACTAAAAGGTATTTTTTTAGGATATAAAGTAGTAATAACTACATTAGGAAATTCCTTAGTAAAAATGATAGAAATCAAGCAAGATTATTTCTATTATTTGAGTATAGAAAAATTAACAAAAGTAATCTTATAATTAATTACTAGTAAAGATTTCTATTATTGGCTAATTTTGAGATTTTAATAAATTTCCTTATTTATTAAATTCCTTTTGAAATCAAATTTAATAAATTTACTATAAGAAAGCTTACGTTTATTTAGCTGATAATAAAAAGCGTCAAAAAAGTACAAATTTTTTTCATTAACTATTTTTAATTTTCTTTAGGCTATCTAGGCTAAATCTGAGTAGCAAGTAAAATTATTAAAAAAATTGCGAAAAAAATATCCTAGTATGCAAGAGAGAAATTTTGAAAACGACTTCTGTACCCACCAAATATGACATTGTTCTCCAATTAGTTATAAAACCCTAGATAGGAAAATCTTAATTCAATATTGTTTTATTACTTAAAAAATGAAATAAATTTAACCTTTTCTACAATAAATATATAAATAAAAGCATTGAAAATACAATTTCCTTTGCATAAGCTTTTTTCATCTTTTATAAATTGTTTATTAAGCTAACTTTCTAGTTTTTTGGATTTGTCCTTATAATTTTTATTTATAAATATAAGCATAACCATTGGATTTGCGTAAAATAAATATTCAGTTTTACTTAAGTTAACTTCCATATTAGCTTGATAGTTTTATTTAATAATCATAACTATTTAGTAGATTTTTCTTCTTATCTCATAGTTCCTTTTTCCTTTTTTTTAATTTTTATGGTTATTATTTATACTTTAACTATTTCTAAGCCATATATGTTTCTCCATAGTTAATTATCAAAAATACCAAATCAAAGTTTCGTTAATATAATAGACTGAAATTAAAATAATCAAAACCTTTGTTTTCTTCAATAATATTTTCCTTAGTCTTGCTCTCTCTTATATAACTATTATTTCTTCTTAGACATTAGAGCCAATATTATCTTAGCTTTATCATTTTCGCTCTTTTGGATATTTTAAGTATAATAGCTTAGTTAATCTTAAATAATAATGGTTTATACTAGTTCTAGTGCAGTCCTTTTTGATTCCTTCCATAGTGTCTTTAAATACTTAAGCAAGTCTGCTGTTTCGGATATAAAGTAAAAGGCTATTTATATTCACTGAGAGTGTCAAAATGATTATTTCTTTTTAGAACTTATCTTTAGTTAAATGTTCTAGTATAAACATAAGATAAAAGAATGGAAAAAGTATTTTCTTAAAGATTCATCTCAACCAAACTACGATCAACAAGCAATACTTTAAGGCCTTTAAATAATGCAGTTCGATAATTTTTAATTTTTAATAAAAGTATAAGAACTTAAAAAGAAATTGAATACCTGATGATTGATAAAAATGTGCGAAAAACTGAAAATAAGTATACAACAATATCAGAATCGACCCTTAGAAACAAAATTTAACCAATTCGCAGAGCTGACGGAAAGCATATTTCTCTAAAAGATATGCATGGATGATCTGATGGATGTGGAACAATAACCTATGATAAATTATATTTCCTATCGGAAAATAATTAGAAGCTGATATTGCAAGAGGCCAGGACATAAAGTGCTAAACGGTTTCCATTTAGACTAAAAGAAAAGAGAGATATAGAAAATTAATGGAAAAATATATTCAAATTCTATTGAAATTAAGAAGGTAAGCTTTACAGAAAAAAATACTATAGCTAAACAAAGAAGCTCCATATATCTAAAATGCAGTTAATAAATTCAATAAGAAATGAATGGGACTCGACCTATCAGAAATTATTAGAAAGAAAAAACTAAAAATCATCAAGACTTATGATATTTATGATCCAAGTAAATTTAAAGTAAATTATTTTATCCAACAATAAACTTTTAATTCATTATGAACCAAATATGGATGAAATCAAGCTAATTAATTATTATTATTACAAACATAGGATCCTATGAAGTATTATAATATAGAATAGTCTAGATATAAGTGTTTTATGTGATAATTAGAATATCAATCTATGAAACTATGATTATTTTAGAAACTATTTTCTTAAGATTTATAATGGTATAAGTAATTATTCATATAAGCAATATAATGCTTAAGTATAAAATATATAAATTTAAAAGGCTAAAATAAACTTACCTTATATTAGTCAACTTAATGCAATCAAGAAGTATTACTATATCTTTATAAGGTTTAATAAATTCAATTATTATCTTAACTCTAGTGTAGTAGTAATTATTTTCTTGAAAAGCATATCTTATGTGGCATATGCTTTTGTCTCAATATAGATCATTTTTTTAATTATAGATGGTTAAGAAGATGTCAAAAATGCTTTTCTGAGTTTCAAATATGCTTATATGATAATAATAAAATATTAATTTGTTTTCGCCTTTATTTGACTTGTCACGTATTAGTTTGAAAAACTCAAAATCTCTGTAAAACTCGTTGAAATTGTCCATTTCTTCTCCAGATTCATATTCTTGAATAACATATATGTTGTACACCTATCCTTTCTGTACCGTTGGTATTTTATTTATATCTCAGTCCTTACCAAACATTTGCTTGCTTCTTCTTTGAGTATCTACTATTTAATTAAGTAATTTTTCTCACCAAATCATTTTTCTTCTTTATAACACACCTTTATATCTACAATAAACCTTGGCTAGTTTTTTTTTATTTTTTATTTTTATAACTTTAAAATTTAAGTTATCTACAACAGTTCTTTTTTATGTACCTTATCTTCTACAGAATCGGTACATAATTTCTTCTTTTTATTTTTTGATTAATTATCTATTTTTTATGTTTGAATAATATTTTAATTTGATTATTCAATCTCCATTGAATCGTGTATAGCTTTAATTATTACTAGCTCGTGGCTTATTTAATTTATATTTCGAATTTCTTACATTTCTTCTTCTTTCTTTTACCTTCTTGAATTAAATAAATGTGTTGAAGCTTTTAAGTTTAATTATGTGGTCAGTATTTTATTAGCATTTTGGAGTTAGTTGATTTTAATTTCTAGGCTGTTTACTTACTAAATTAGTTGCACTAGCTGATCTAATAAAGTATATTATATTTCTTTTTTGGAAGTCTTTTTTATTTCTTTCTGCTAATAAAATGACTTACACTAAGTGAAATGATTAGAATAATTAGATAATTAAAGTAAATTTAAGTTCTTATTTATTTCATAGTGCATATAAAGACTATACTGTATAAAAGAATTATAATTATGCTTTTTTTTATAATCTACTAAATAAATATGCATTTATTCTTTTATCCTTTTTGATGCTTAATAAGAAGATAAGGATATGTAAGGGAGGAATAATCTTATTTATCTACGATAATAAATACTTTTATTTGCTCATTAATTTAATTAAATCCTGTAATTTTTTAATTTCAAATTTGAATATAGTTTTATGGTTTAACTGCTCTGTTATAAAAGAATTTAATTTTTAAATAGGTTATCATTTAAAACCTATTTCATTTGAAAATGTATACAAAGCTTTTTATAAAGGATTAAATAGTTTTCTTTCAATGAAAAATAGAATCATATTATTACTTTCTTATAGGAAATCTTTTATTATATTTAAGATTTCTTAATTTAAACTAAATTTTTATCTTTAGTATTATTACAATTGCTATTTTATATATATTCTTAACAATCGAAAAGATATTAATATTTATCTATTATACCATTTGAAGATATATATTAGATTATCTGATTTCCTTATTCTAAAAATTTAATATATGCTTTGTTATATTGAACTTATGCTTAAAATATACGTTTTTCTTAGTGTCTATTTTAGTTTCTTTAATTTTGTGATTAATCATTTCTATTTATTGAGCATACTTATAATATCTGTTATAAGATTGATAATGAAGTCTTCTGATAAGGCAGTTAATTGATGATGTATACAAATAGTTGAAGGTATTATGATTCTATCTACCATTAAGCTTTTAAGTAAGTACTACTTTATATAATGTTTTAAGAATTAAAGCTAAACTTGCTTATTTTTGTAATAATCATGATTAAAAGCTTATATTACGAAACTATCTAATTAAGTTGAGTCTTCTTATTTAGAAAGATAAACAAAATCAATCTTACTAGCAAAATATTTCTATTATTGAAAGCAATAAATCACATATTTAGGAATATTATTGCATTAAAAAAAGAACCTTATTAATCTCTGTAATGAAGTAGGGTTTAAATATATAGCTGCAGTAACTTCCTTTTAATTATACTATGGCTCTAAGGTTTAAATTTTGTACAAAATTTGAAAAGAAAATTTGGGAAAAAGTAATTTAGCAATTAGAAGAATTTAATAAAAATTATACTAGAAAAGTTAATAGCATATATAAAAATAGAACTTAGCTTTACAAATTTTGGAAGGGTTTAAAAGACCTCATTTCTCTATCGACAATCCAAAATGTGAATGTGGAGAATTAGTCACATTTGAACATATTATAATATGCACTTACTATTACACTTAAGAGAATGATTTTAATAAAAGGTTGGGAATCATGATATTAGAAGACTGAAAATTTATAATAAGATATATATCAACTAATTGCCTAGAAATTAATTAGAATATTTAGATCATTAGATAATGAGATTATATAGAAAGATTTGATCTTTTAGAGTTTAATTCTTGGATGTAATAGATGAGATCGGACGAGCAAAGATCGAGTCAAATAAACTGAAGAAGAGTGATTGCTGAGTTGAGTTTTTATAGACTTTAATATGTCTTTGATTGAAAGAAGTAATTCTTGCAATTAAAGATGTCCATATACTCTTAAAGTTAAATTAATTAACTAAAGATTTCTAATATTTTACTATCTTGAAATGTTTATAATTTTTTTAATTTAATAAAACTCCTTGAAATATCATTTAATAGTTTTACTATAAGAAAACCAACACCTATTTGGACTGATAATAAAACCACCAAAAAATTACCATTTTTTCTCATGATCTATTTTTTATTATTTGAGTTTTTTTTATTTTATCTTTAACTTAAATTAAGTTTATGTAATAAAACATTTAAACTATTACTAATTCTAGTAGTAATAATCTTAATGATTATGTATTTTAAAATTATTTTTTATATTTAAGTTTGCTTTTGTACCTTTTTTCAACATTAAATTTCTTCAAATAATTTGTAAATTGATTGTTTTTATCGCAAAATCAACAGATTTTATATTATTTAAGATCTTTCTAATTTTGAATATTTTTCCGTATTTGTTGCAATTTAATTTTTCTTTCTCTTTATAGTTGTTATTATATCTTCTTTTTAGTTTTAGTATTCTTATTTAAAGTTTTGAAATTTCTAGCATCTTTTCCATAGATACTTTTGAGAGCTACAATTTGTTATCTTTTTGATTACCGTTTAGGTTTAAATCTTAAGTTCTTTTCTTCTTCGATTATCATTGGGTCATTTCCTTATTTTTGGATAATAGCAATCTTGACGATTCTTTCAATAGTTATAGGATAGGTTCTAAGTTTATATATACTGATAATTTCTCGTCTATATTATTTGTTCAACATTTTATAAGTATTTTGGAAATTGCTAAAGATTACCAAATTGTTCAATATTTATTTTAGATGATTTTATTCTTTTAAATAGTTTAAGTTGCTGCATTTAGAAACAATGCTGCATTTTTTACTCTTTCGAAATCGAAATTGCTACTTAAAACGCCTTTCTTGATATCATTCTCATATTTAATTCAATTTTATTCAAAATTACAGTTACTATTTAATACTCAAAAAACTAATTCTCCTCCATATTCTGCCTTAGGTAATGTAAAAAGTCTTAATTGATTTTTTAAATTTCAAAGTGTCGCATTCTCATATTTCATCGATTAATAAACAATTTTTTCTGCATTTATATACTTGAAAGAAACTTCATTTCAATGGGGATTCAAATTCTTCTTCTGATGTTGAATTACTCCTAAATATGTGATTTTTAAAAGTAATTGGTTAATTTTCTAATCATAAATTTAAGATTTATTATTTCTGATTTTACTTAAGAAATTAGATGAATTCAGATTTGGTAAAATTTAACTTTAAGTTAGGTCATGAAAAAACTTTATTTGCTTCATTAATTATTTTCTAAATATAATTTATAGATTTAGAAAGAGGAATGAGACTACTTACCCGTCCTTTGCAAGCGAATAATATTTAAAATAAAATTCTTTTTTCTTCTGAGTCAAACATTTTTCAATATCTATCAATATTAGAATCAATCTAATTTTTCCTTTATCATATTTCCGATAGTTATCAGTTATTTGTTATATTATTCAAACTATTATGTTGCTTATCTATTTTTATAAATCCCATTTATGAAGGATGAATCAAATTTCTCCAATGAACCAAATTTTAAAGTTTTTTTGTTAAAGCTTTATCTTATAATTTTAGAATAGTACTAATAAGAGAAATTTACTATCGACTTCTCCAATTATCTTTATTTTCTTTTTGAAATATTGGAATAATCACCGATGTATTTAGTTCCATAGGAATTCCTCCAAATCTCAACATATTATTTACAAAGGAACTAAGAATTATTACTAGATGTTATCCATTATATTTCAAAAGTCCTACTATTATTTCATCAGGATCAGATAATTTTATGTTTGTAATTTCTATATAATTTCTTATATTTCTAGTACGAAAAAAGAGAAAACCCTTATAAATATGAGAGTGGATAACTTTTAATTTCTTAAATACTATATTATTTTTTATCTATTTTTTAATCACTAATATATATATATATCTATTATTGAGTTAAATTAGAATGCTTGTTAAAAACACAATTCTCTCATGAACCAATTAATTTATTTTTGGATTCTCAATCAAAGTTCCTTTCTTTTCTTTTCTTTTCTTTTCTTTAAAATTAAAATTTTCTTAGCCTGCAAAAACATTTCTTAAGCATCATTATTAAGAAGAAATTATTTTCGCTTTATTTTTGAAATTTCTACAAGTAATACAAAATCTTTACAAAATAGTTTCGTTTTATCATGAAGATTAATTATTATAGTTTATTCTTCCAAATTACATATAAGCTTCCTTATATGTAGCATTAATCTTTTAAATTAGATAATTTATATATCTTGATTATGTTGCTCACTAGATTGGATATTTTTAAAAATATTATTTTCAGTACAAGATTTTAAATTTTGGAATTGAGTTCTTCAATTTAATTAAGTGTCCAAATTTTGAAAGATAAATTCTCTTTTAACTATATTTATTATCTATTTTTATCTTTGCAAACTCATCTAATAGTTACTGATATATTATCTCATGATTTTCCTTAAAAATTTGTATTGAAATTTATTATTTTTCAGTACTAATTTATTATTATTAGCTTAATTGTTAATAGGTTCTTATACTTCCTTGTAGTATAATGTCATAAATGACTGCTAAGTTAAAGTAGTCATTTTGCTTAAATTATACTTTCATTTAATTTTGAATTAAGAAAGTATCTTAAATAATCTAAATAATGTCTAAAGAATCTAACTTTTTGAATATATTTTGGATAAAATTTATTTATATTTCAATTTGCTTCTTTATCTATAAACATACTTCTAAGCTTTTAATATGTTCTAAAGTTAATGTTTACCTTTTAAACAATTGTGTAGTTAATTAGAAAATTCTAAGAAACTTATTAATTGGTAATCACTATTTTTTTAATAAGCTCCTTAGTAAATTTATAATCTATTTAACAAGTTAAAATTGTCAAAAGTCCTAATCTACACTTTATAAATTATCGAGCACCTATAAATGACAAGCATATTGATAGCAGTCTCTTTATTTCTAGATAAAGAAAAATTCCTAATTTTGTACTCTTATGTTAGCTAATAACTTTCCTTTTTTCAATTATTAGTTTTATCAGCTTAATTATACATTTTTATTCATATTTAACTACAAAGATTCGTGTAATACATTAACTTACAATTTCTATATTCTATTAATTAAAATTTATTAATTACCTTTTTCTTATATAATTTATAGAGAAAATAGTTCAATCTATGGTATAACTGATAGGGTATTTAAAAATAAATAGTACTGATAATTATAATAGCCAATATATTAAAAACACTTCAAATTAGTTATTTACATAATTATTTTTGCTTTGCTCTTGTAATTTTATTTATATTGATTTATTCCTTTAGAAAGATTCTGAGATTAATTATTTAAAGATAAGAGCATTAATTAAATGATTATTTAGACAATTAAAAAAATTTAAAATTTGATTATTAAACCAAAAATAAAGATTTAGTAATTTTAAGGCTTATTTTTTAAAATAATAAGCATCAATATTAATTGAATGAAATATAATAGTTTCAATATTTAAGAATATTGAGACATAGGTGCAATAGATATAGATTAGACTATAAATGTTAGAAATATGTTGAAAGATAAAAATTTGTAAATGTCAATCAAGCTTCTTCTTGTTCTTTCTCTATCATATTTTTTTATTTATTGTCTTGATGATATTTTTATTTTTTTCCTTCTAGAAACTCTTCTAAAGGCTCATCTTGTAGTTCAAACATTTCAATAAGCTTTTTTAGTAATTTAGAATGAAAATTTTAGATTAATTTGTCTATTTTAGGAATTTGATTTTTTGAAAGAAGTTCGTTTATATAGTTTTAGTCGTAAAGAATTAGTTTCTTCTTGTCTTTTTCTTTAAGAGCTTTATGACTTTCGAATTCCTCAATAATATCTGCATAATATTAGCTATCAAAAATATGATCAGTTTCATCTAAGTCTTAGCCACATAAACAAATAATACTATATCTAACGTTAATGTGGCGATTACTAAGTTCTTATTGAAAATTATAAGAAAAAGTCCTCAGTTTATAGATAGAAATAGTCTCTCTAATATAGTGTTTATTATATTTGGGGTAAGTAATTTCAGGAAATACACTTTAATTATTTTCTATTTAGTCTATAATTCTTTTTGCTGTTGGCATAAGTGTATTCCTAGAGAGACATTCCATTAAGAATTTATGTTTTATTTTTTATTCTGTGAGTTTATAAAAATCCATCTTACTCTAAACATGTGACATGTCAAAATTATACAAATCGATACATTTCTTTATATGTTTATAGTATGATAAATTAAATTTAGTGCATTTTTCTAATAGAAAAGCAGTATGTGAGTTAGGATTTTCTTTACTGTATTATATTAATTTTTAATAAAAGTGCATTAAATTTTGAGTTGCCATATGTGTAAAAGGAAGCAGTTTAAGTCAATAAAACATGACTCATTGAATGTGAATTCTTAAGATCTAAACGATTATTTTGAGATAAGTCATTACGATTTGGTTATCTTGTTTTTTATTCCTTTAATTCCAGAAATAGTAGCTCACGAAGTAATATCACTTCCATATTTAACTTTATGCAAAATAAAAGTTCTAAAAATAGTTTTGAAGCTGAGAGGGGATACTAGTCCATATTTAGAAAGTATTGGCGTAGCTTTTTAAATAGCTACTCTGTATTTGGTAGCTACTGCTGTACAATGTAATTTGTAATTTTATTTTATTCCTAACTAATATCCTAAATAGGTAATCTATAAGCATCAATATTCTGTCTAAATTAGTTTAGAGCTATTAATGCTAATTTCAAAGAAATTTTTAGAAGTACTATAGTTAGAGAATTTTTGAAAGAAAATAATATAAATAAGTTTAATTATTCTAGTTGCTACTTTTAAAGGAAGGAGTACAACAATTATTAAAAAATTGATAACCCTTTTGATTAGCTTCTCTTGTGCTATTATTAAATAAACAACATTCATCTAAGTAGAAAAGAAAGTAGAAAGATTAGATTTAATATGTTATGTCTATATAAAAGCTAATAGTTAATTTGAAAACTTACTTATAAGTCAGATCGAAAAATATTGCCTTAGCTTTATTAATTTGGAGATGAAATTAATAAAGCACTTGAATCTATAAAATTTGTCTTTCAATAGTATTTGGATAATTGAACTAATCTTATTTAAATTAAATTAAATGAAGCTTATTATTGTAGTTCAAGAATAATAATTTCTAAGCAAAATATATTTTAAGAAAGTTAACAAAAAGTGATAGATATTATCAAAAATACGTTTAGCAATATAATTTATCAAATAGTTTCTTTATACTTTCTATGAATAAATTACTCATTTAACTTTCAAAATTTTAAACGAAATTTAAAATTAAATTTCAACTGATTACCCTCATTTTCCCATCATATATAAAATAAACCTTAAATTAATCCTTATTTTTCAACGTGATATACTTAAATTCACATTTAGCTTCATCATAGTAATATTAATTTTGATATTTAAAAATTAATATTTTCTTCATTTTTTATCTTCTTAATTTAATTTTATTTATTAGATTAAATAATTTTTTCACTTAACAGATTTTACATTTTTTAGAAATAGTTTTAAGTTATTGCCTTAAATCTTTAAGATTCCCTTTTTTTATCAATTTTATAGTTATTTTTAAATTTTCTTATCATATGGTTTTGATGATATAAATATTGGCATACTTTTTTTCATTATTTGGTTTCTAAATTTAAATTTACTTTCAAATGATTATTTTTAAACAAAATTTATTTTTAGAACTATAATGGGTCATTCGAATTCAATTTAATCTGTAGCTTTAACAAGTGACATGAAATTAATTGTCTCAGGTAAGTTACTATAACACGATATAGATATGGGATTTCCTAACTGGAATCTGTACGAGAACTTTTACTGTTTCATTTGAATTCAGTTAGATCTGTAGCTTTATTGTATTTTTAGTAAAAATTTAATTTTAATTTTATTATATATTTAATATAATAAAATTATTTATAAATATGATTAATTTTTAGTTTTTATTGTATGCTTCATAAATTAAAATCTTTTTGAATTTTCTATTTTCTATTTTCAGTTTTTTTATTTTTGGATTTCTTTTAAAATAATTCTTTAATTCATATTTATTGGATTTTTTAATCTTTTTGATTATCCTCGATCAACTTTATTTTTATTTATTTACAGTTATATTATAAAACTCATACTTTATTTGCAAATATTATACACCTATTTTCCTTAATATCTGATTTATTGTTGTTTATATTCTGCCTTTTTATTTCCATAAGACACGGGAGGTTCGATTGTTATCTCATTCTTCTATAGTTTTGTTTCAGCTACCTTTATACTACTGATTTTGATATTTTATTTTTTACTACTTTTTTATCTGTTTATTTTACTACTTTATATGCTTTTACTTATTTTTATTACTAATTTTACTATTTATCTATTAAACTTTTTTATATTTTCCAATAAATTTATTTAATTTTATATGAGCTCCATTTATTGGTAGCAAAGGGGTCTTTTTTTCTCTGCCAATAATCTTCCTATCATGTTTGTTACAATTTATATTCATTATACACGGATGCCACTTGCATTCAAAGCTTAAATATCAAGTTTATAACTAGCCATATATATTAGACGCGGGGGTATCTTTATTCTTATGTTGACATTTGTCTGTCATTCTTAAGTAAAATCCTATGTATAAAACGTGGGGGCCCATTTTATTAATTTCTCTATTCTAATCAATTACCTTATCCCATACAGTAAAGTCACACGTTTATTCTCCATTATTGGAATTTTTTAGTCTTTTTGGTTGTCCTCGTTCAACTATTATTTTTATTTATTTACAGTTATATTATAAAACTCATACTTTTATTTGTAAATTTGGTACTAATCTTTCTAGGATGTCGTTAACTCCTGCCTTTTTGGAGCCTCGAAGAATCCGAATTTTAATCTTGACATTTTATTTTGTATCAGTTGAGAATTAAAAAACTTTATTTATGTAGTGATTTAAATTTAGATTAAGAAACTTGCAGATTTGTTAATTCATTTTGTGTGCTCTATATGCTAAATGTGATTCTTGAATTTAAGCTCATTATGTAATATAAACTTTTCAATTTTTTAATTGGTTGATATGACTGTCAGACTTGCTAAGCAGTGCTATATTGCAACTATAAAAGAGTTTAAATTTTTAAGATATAAGAGCAGTTTTCTACACAGAAAGAAGCTAAATATGTAATTTGTTTTTCTAACCCTGATTTCGAAAATGAACTACGATAATTATGTGAAGATAAGGAAGTAAACCCATCATTTAATTTAATTAAATGAAAGTAAGGATTTTTACCTAATTTTTTGCTTCAATTGATAGTTCTATGACTAAAATTTCCTGATTATAATATTCAATTTAATTCTAGAATTGCCAAGTTTAATAATCTGACTTAATTTTTATAAATATTATACCAAGATGCTGAAGTAAACAAATTACTACGCTTTTTCAGGAAATCTTACAAGTTTAGTTAAAAATAGGTTCGTAGCAAGTTTTTTTCAAAAATGACAAAAATTAAACATAGCAAAACTTATTTGAAAAATAAAACAAAAGATTACAATTAAGTAAACTAAAAATAGCGATAATGTAAATATTTCATTGCTAGAAACTCTTAATTTTTATTTTCTGCAACTTTTTTAATTAATCAAATTTAAATAACTAGTTTTGCTTAAAATAAACATTAATAGTAAACATTCAATGATTTTTGTAAATATTAAAAGAAGAAGTTTATAACCAAAAAAGTTAAATTAAATAGAAATAAAAAATTAGGATAATTAAATGATTATAGCTTATAAATTAAAAATTCCAATACTTTGCTTCAAATAATTGTTGCGTTTTTTAGTCATATTTAATATTTTATATTAACTAACTACAAAAAAACTAATTTTTGTTGTAATTTTTTAAATAAAAAAGTAATAAAAACTCATTTATTTCATTAAATGTAAGTAAAAAATGGTAATTAGCAATAGCAGCTTTCAAAGTAATTATAATGTATTATTTTACTTATCATTAAAGGGGATTTATAATGAAATGGAGTCTTTCTTATTAAGAGTCGTTTGATCTAAAACTCAAATAAAGAAGAATTAATAAATACAAAACAAAGTTACTATATAGGGATATAAAATCTTTGATATAACATCTGATTTAATAATTTATCCATTTATCTGGTTTAGAAGTTTAACCATTTATTTAAAAGAAAATTTTTTTTTAAATAATTAAAAGTGTAAGAGTTCGATCTATTTAATTTAAATGAAATTTAAGCAATTATAAAGAAATTAGGAAATAATAAACCGGGTGGAGCTGATGGCATTAAAGCAGAACTCGTTAAATATGCTAATAAAAAGTTGCATCTTGTGCTTTTAAAATTTATAATAACATGCTAAGAAATCAAACTATTCCAAATGAACTTAAGCAAATAAGAATCCTTCCTATTTACAAAAAAGGATCAAAAAGTGATTGAAGAAATTGGAGACCTATTGCACTTATAAACGTAATCCTTAAAATATATGATAAAAGGTTTACTTAAAGGTTATATGAATATATTGATTATGAAAGATTATACATCCTTCACAATAAGGATTTCTAAAGAAAGATAAACTATGCACTAAGTATGAACCTTATAATTAATTATTGATTTGAATAGAAGGATGAGGAAAGTAGAAACATTTGCTCTCTACTCTTATTGTTGTTGAAAAGATGTTTGATAGTGATGATAGACATCTATTATTTGATCATTTAAGAAGAATTAAAATACCTTTAGCACTAATAAATATTATTAAATCACTTTATAAAGATCTAGATGTTAGATTTCTATTAGATGGAAAATTATCAAGAATGTTATAATATAACAATGGTGTATTATAAGGAAGTTAACATGGACCAGTACTTGCTATAATTCTCTATGATGTTGTTATTAGATACTTGGAAACTTATCAGAAGTAACTTGGATTTAAAATTTTGAACCGTTATTTTGTAACTAAAGCATGGGCTGAAAATTTGTTATTGATTTCAAATGAAGATAATATGAATTCTTTAATAAAAGCTGTTTGCAAAGTATTTAGTTGAGTAAAACTATCAACTAATACAGAAAATGTGAATATATATGTTTTCTTAAGAAGAATTAGAAATAGAATGATTAAGATTTTAATATTACTTTGAATAATAACATTATCAAAAAGTCAAAAATTTGACATATTTATGATATATTTTAATGAACTATAAAATTACAAAATTCATTGTTATGATATTTGCCGAAAGTATAGGAAGTGTGTAACGGAACTTTGCTATAACTTGCAAAATAGAGAAATCTTTCACCATAAAATTTTAAATAAATCTTTCAATCTTTTATACTATCGAAAGCTGAATATGGATCGATATAATACCTTGAGCTATTCTAAAAGGAATAAAGAAAATCAAAAAAGATATAAATACTAGTCAGAGAAAAACATCAAGGTATGCATTTTAGAGTCCTAATTCTTCCTTTAACGAATCTTGTTCCATAGATTTGAATTTTCTTCCATTTGAATATTATATATCTATGGGATACTTTAATTTTATCTCAAATTACTATAAGAAAGTGAAACAAATCCTAACTCTGATATAGCTTTCCTCTAAATAAAGCAAAAAGCAGTAATCTTAATTATTTTAAGAAATTATAGAAACTATCCAAGCATTTTTAAATTGATTATTTGGACTTTAAAGAAAGCAAAGAATTCCTACGATTAGTTTAAATAAAATAAGACAAAAACTTTATTTATATTCAATAAGAAGAATGAACTTAATGCCTACGGCATGCTTATATGTAGATGAAATTGGCAATAACACCTCATAATTCCAAATTTACTCTTACTATAATCTTAACAAACATATGGTAAAAGAAATTGTGTCGGTTTATAAGCTTAGAACATTTTCCTATAACTTCTAATATGATTTACTGTCAAGGCATTATAACATTTAAAGCTCTGAAACATGTTCTTGCAGAGACCTTAATACTTTTAGACATATTCCAAAATGTGAGGTCTTGAAAGAGTTAATTGAAGAATTTAAAGACTTAAAAAATTATGATTTATTAAAGCTCTTAACTATAACCAAAAATATTTAAATGATAACTTTACAAGTATTCAGTAGCTCAAAAAAATTGGCCTTAGAATCAAGATTTTTCATAAAAAACTGCTCAGAAGAAGAATAGAAATAATTGAGTAAAAAGATTAGTTTGAAAAAGAACTTCTATTTTAAAAAAGTGAAATTAAATCAACACATTAACTTTAAAAAGAAGAGTTACTATAAAATTTAATACAAGAGTAGAAAATTTGAGAGAGAGCTCCAAAATTCAAACTTTTTTTATATTATAAGTAAGTTAGTTTAGATATTTTAAGTAAATTTAAACTTTTTTAATTTCTCTATCTTTGTATATCATTTCCATTTTCTTCATTCGAACAAGCTATCTTCTACTTTATAAATAATAGTCTATTAAATAACTCCAAAAATACCATAGAAGTACTTCTTTTATGTTTTTTCCTTCAAGAAATTATTATCCAGCATAGAGATCTAAAATAATATCATAAAGCCAGTTTTAGCTTTCTGCTATAACCTTAGCATAAGAAATTTTAATTAAATTCTTAGAAACAAAATACTCAATTTATTGCTTTTAGGTAGTAAGTTATAGCTTATTAAACAAAGAATTCTAAAGACTCTTTGTATTTAATTATTTTTATTATAGCCAGTATTAAGTGCTACTAATTCTACTCTATTGATATATGCTTAATTTTAGAAGCTAAGTTAATTAAACTATTATTTCAGCTATTCTATTTTTAAAATTAAACTTCTTCATTTTTGAGATAACACTAAGGATAGTAACCTTATCCAGTAGCTTTTCTTAATTTTAATTGCCTGCTACTTATTTTAAGCTTAATAATTATTCTGCTTATTGCTTTAACAAAGAGATTTAATAATCTTTAGTTCAATATCTTTAGTAAATTATCTCTTAAGATATTTCAGGTCAGATGCTTCTTAGTTCTTAATATTTCTTATATATTATGCTTATTTTTTTAAGAGATGCTGATCTTAGAGAGTTTTAGCTTAAGAATAGTTTTTAAATCTTTGATTTCTGCATTTTATATTTTCTACAGGAGATATAATAGCCAGCTATTTGGGCGCATAATATTCTAAGATTGTTTCTATTATTGCTAAAATTTACTTATAACTTATCATTAACCTGTATGGTTAGTGGAGCAGGGACTCAAAAATAGATTGGTACTGATTTGTTAGCAAGCCATAAGATTAAATTACTCAGGAATAAATTTAAAATAGATATTGTGACAGGGAATAGGCTTTATATAATTGATTATTTTAAGGAAAAGATCATTGAGCTTGGCAAGAATGTTTTTATTGTGTTTGCACTTAATAAAAGAGGCTATTTTGAAAACTTAAGCATTTGCTTGCATACAACTGACTTTTTTGGACCAAGACAAGTGAATTAAGCTTTTATGTTGTGCTTGGGAATTCAATAATAATTGACCCTCCTCTTGGTGCATATAAGAGATGTAGCAAAGAATGACTGGAGTATAGAGGTTGTGGCTTTACCCAGGAAAATTTATTGTATGCAGATGAACGAATAAGTGACTGGATAAATAGCAGAAGGTTGGCAAAAGCTACAATTGATGGATTTATGAAAGCAACTTGCTTACTGAATCTATAATAATGAGAGGATTGTAGATAATCCCTTGAATATGTTTTTGAAATATCCAATTCAAGATCCTTTGCCTGCTTAAACAATCTGCCTCTTATTTCATCAACTGTTCCTCTGTGTTTGAGGGTCTCTATCTCAATGAAATAGCCAAGCACATTAACGGTATCAAGACTGATTTCAAATTCATCCTGATAGGCAAAAATCTCTCGTTCTTTTTCAGCAGCAACCAATACTCTTAGTTTTAATATAGAGAAAATTTTGTCTGTCTTCTGTTTTTTCTAGAACAGTCTCATATTCTTCGCAATGAGTTGCTTTAATTTAATCTCAGAATAATAATGTTTACAATTAAGAAGCATTTTTCTTGTCTGCATATACTTAGCCACTCATAGAAAAAATAAAGTTAAGCAAAATTCCTATGTTGGAGTAAAATAAGTATCTGCTTGGGATGATTTATTGAGAAACCTTTCTATTTTCTGCAATTTTTCTTATGGTAAGAAAAAAGTATTATTCAGCATGTATTTTATATCGATTTCTACATATCTATGTAATTTGGTCTTTCTCACCTTGCCAAAAAGAATTCCGTGCTCTCTTATATTTTTTATTTTATTCTTATTTTATTCTGCTTCTTTCTTCCCACTAGCTAGCTCTTCTTTTGCTCAAGGATAAGCTATGTAAGACATCCTCTTTGTAGGTACCGCACATCATTGAGTTGAACAATGATTATTCTAGAATGTTTTTTTATAAAGAGAATGGCTTTCCTCGTTGGTATTCTGTCTCATTGAGAATAGCACAGTACATTGAGCAGATAAGGTAGTAGAATGCACATAAAGAGCATTGCTGGAGCGTATTCATAGTTTGGCCATGTTAAGAATTTGAGGTATCATAATGTGACTTTAGTGTCTTAATTTTTGTTTAAACTTTTGATCCATGTAGTTTCCCTTTGGAAAGGTATATTGGTGTTCTGCAGTAATGTGTGGCATTGTTTCGTTTACAAAGCATAATTATAAATGAATAGATAGAAGTATTTTAACTTGAATTAAGCCTTTAATTATAACTAGTTTTGGAACTTCTAATTAATATAAAGGTTAAAGTTTTTCAGAATTTCAAAATAAGAAAAATTTGACTTCTTTGATTAAAGCATCTAGTAAGATCCAATTTTCATTTTGTATGAATTAAAAAGGAAAGACTTTGGTTTAATTAAGTAAATAAGAAAAAGCTACCAAAATATTCAGCCAATTAATGAAATCGATATTTGTATTGATGCGTTTAATTTTAACAAAAATAGAATTTAGAAATATAGAAAAATGAAACTAATCTATTGCTAAATTCAGGACTAGTTGTCTAACTAAGTACGACAAATATTTAGATCTACAATAAGAAATGGATAACTTTACTGGCTGATTTAAAGAGGGATGAGGAAGAAGTTAAAGACTTTTGCAAAGATAACTAAATGAATCCTAAGAATATTTCTATTTATAGCAGCAAAGTAGCTAAACTTAGAAAAATAAAAGAAGCCTTTGAGAGCTGCGATTTAGTTTTTCAATTTAATTCAAAGTTAACTAATCCTAGCATAAAGATATTATGTTTTATAATGTAGGAAATAATACTGAAGCAATTTAATATCTTAACTCAACTATCAAGGTAAATCCTCATCACGATGGAACTTTCTATTTTAAAATTTTAGTAATTTAAGATTAATGATAGGTTTAAGAAGAACCTTTAGGTTTTAATAGGGCTATAAATATATAATTAAAAGCTAGAAATTCCTTTTAAAGAATTTACAGTAAAAGAAACTTGACAAATATAAAATCTTTAGGAAGCAGACTAAGATAGCAAATAATAGATCCCGATTAAGGATGTATAATTCTTAATTAGCGTTTTTTGAAATATATCAAGACTTAAGAAAAGGTAGTTTTGATACAGTTTAATAAACACAGAGAAATTTATTTAATTTTCACTAAAATAACCTAAAAAAGATCAAAAAAAGGTTTTACCTTGGTATAAAGTCTTGTTGATAGTCAGCCATTAATAGATTTAAAGTTTGATAGGCTGTTGATGATAATGATGAAGAAAAGTACATATTTTACCTACTAAAGATTAAAAAATCTGAAGGTAATCACAAAAATTAATTAATCTTATTAAGATTTTAAAATTCTATGAAGGATCTAAATCAGTGTTTTCAAAATACTAGCTAACTTAATTATAAGGAATAAAGACAACCCTAGACGATAATAATTACTCTTAAAAAGCTGATTTTGAACTAATTATCTAAGCAAAAATGACTGAAATATTTTTAATATCATATTAATACAAACACAATCTTATTATTAGATTTATTTAATTCTTTATCCAATAAAAATAATGAGATAAAAGAAAATCAGCTTGTATCAAATTAAGCATCAAGCTGATAATTTTAAATTAGCTTCTTTTATTTACTAAAAGATATTTTCTCTTTTTATAAATAATAAAGATATATCTATCTTAAAGTTAATAGTTAGTCATTACTATGTTGAGCAAATATAAAGAAGTAGATAGATATCTTAAATAATTGATCAACCATTATTAAAAATACCTATTTATTATTTTTATTTTACTATCATTACAGAAATTTCTTTGCTTTCAATCTAATAATTTATCTAAGCTTAATGTTCAGCTAAATATTTATTTGCTAAAATAAAGTTAAGATTATAATGTATTTATTTAGTCTAAATCTATTTAACTAGAATCAATAATAAGTTATAATACTAAATGCAATTATTTCTATTTTAAAATACAAACTAATATCTTCAACTTTAAATCCTAACTTTTAACCCAAACCATCAAAATCTATTTTCTATTTAATAAACAATCTTTTAATTATCAATTTCCTCAAATTCTATCAAATAATAATGCATACCTTAACTTATAGTATCTCAAAACTATCATTCAAATTTTACTTCACTTTCAGGACCAATAGAGGAAAAACCCTTTAACGGAATTTACCCCTTCAGTCAATTTATTGTAAAAGGTACTCCTGGGTCTTAAGTAATATTTCAGCTTTACTTTTCTGATATTGAACGAAGTTTAACTTCTCTAGCTAGTCTTTAGATTTCTCGGTTAAGTTAAGAGCTTGCATTTATGGAGAACAAAAACTAAAGGATTCGTGTGAAACATGTGGAAGCTAAAAGATGAAAATGGAAAAACAAATAAACACTCTTCGAAGTTGGAGCAGAGTAATGTAAAAAGTGTGAAGATAACACGTATTGCTATGGAAATGCTTAAGTCTATCCTCATGAATAATATTGCCTCTATGAAATTCTACTTAAATCCTTGAATGCTGGAATCCAGATTCGTACTTAGGAAGCCCTCTTTTAAAAGATCCTTTAGGATAGTGCTAAGAAGAATAAGGATACTATGGGAAACTATGTGCAACTATGTGCAACTTGCAAAGAAGATTACTCTAATATTGGAAATAATAAATGTTCTAAAAGCCCTGATCCCTAGGTAAATGCATTAAGAATTTGAGGAAATTAATTATCATAATAATATTCAACATATTTATAGTAAAATCAGCTATTCAATCAGCCGACCGTCTAAAAGAAACTCATAGTGTGCATTTAAAAATCTTATCGAATTACTTGTAAATAATAACACTAATTCAGACATTTAGACTTTCATGCCCAGAAGCTATTTTAACTTTATTCTAACCTGCATTTAAAGTAGAATAAAACCCTCAATAGTTCATGTTTTTCGATTGTTATGACAATGAAAATTTAATAATCTACCCTTATTATTTTAAACTGATACTTTACTCAGTATCATCTATCCTTTCCATAATTAGTAGTATTAACTTCTCTGTACTTTTAGGCTTTTAAAAAGAAAGAATTAAGCGATTTCTTATAAGTTATATTATAGCTTCAATAGTAGTGGTGCTTTTTCTATTTCATCCTGATATTATAACTATAACAACGTCTGCATTCTCTTGTACTAGCTTAGAGATTATTTATACTTAATTATGGATTAAGAGATCAATTATATGAAAAGGAGCATTTGATTTATTCATTGCTTATTGCTCTTCCCAGCATTATTTATGAGCTATCGGCATTCCTCTTTATGCTTTTATCCTGCTTTATAAACGTTATAAAAGAAATAGCTTACATTAGCTTGAAAGTAAAAAATAGCTTGGATTTCTTTATTTCGGATACAAGATAAAAGCATATTGCTGAGAAATGATGATCACATTTAGAAAAATAGCCATTATCTTAATTTCCGTTTTTAAGATTAAACTGTAAAGGTAAATTTAAGGCTAAAAAGCTTTAATTTTAATGGGCATTTCATTCCTAGCTTGTGTACTTACCTTATGAACTAGATCAATGTAAGTTTAAGTCTATTTTATGCGCTGGAATTTATCTCTTTGTGGGTTGTAATATTTAACTGAAAGTTTAAGTGAGGTGTTTAAATGAACATTCTTCATTATTATATGTTCAGTGAATATATATTTTCTTAGGTACTAAGACATTCGTTATGTACTAGCTATATACATAGAAAACTTTAAAATACTAGCGAAATTCAGAAGAGCTATGATTTACATTCGAAGAAAAAAGTATGAGGAAAATTTCTAAATCCAGTAAGAAAGTCTTGGAGACATTTATGGTCTAAATAAACGGAAGTTCTAAGTAAGGAATTATCAAGAGTTTCTGACTGCATTTGTAAGTTAAACTTGCAAAGTACTAAAAAATAGAATAGCTTGCTCTTAGTCTGAAAAATAAAAAGTAAACTATAGATCTTTCTTAGTAGTAACTGATAAAGTATTATGAAGAAGCAGAAAAGATAAAGTAGAATTAAAGCTCTTCATAGAGTATAAAAAAATGAAAAGAAAGATTTCTGTGATGTTAGCTCAAATGAATAAAACACTGAAGGGAAAAATGAGTATGTTAAGTTGAAAATAGAATTTGGTTGATTATGATTATATAAGTTATAGGTCTAAAGGTATGTATTTGAATATTAATGGGTGTATTAATGATCTGTTGAATGATTAATAAATAGTAGTTTTATACAAGATTAGTTTTTAGAATTGAAGCTTACTATTAAATGAAGTACATACTTATTGTTTACTAGCTATATAGTAGATAATAATAGACAATAGAATTATATATATAAGCTTACTTTTTGATAGTTATAGATATTAAAGATAATAATAGATATAGATATTTAAATGATAAATAACTTGCCTAGTTTAAATAACTGTCTACTAGAAATACTCTTATTAATCTAGTCACTCTTATCATCTACTTCCTACTAAATCATTCTAATATACTCTTAATCAAATTCAAATGCTCCTATTGCTACAGCTTTAGTTATTAACTACTTCTATTAATAACAAACACAGCAAATACAGTCTTCCAATCAACCTTTTAATAAGATTATCATCAGCACTTCATCTACTTAAGCAGCCAAATTATAAGCCTAAACAAATAGCTAAGCTCTTAGAACTACAACTCAAATAAATCCTAAAGAACCTAATCTTTAATCTAGTAGCTATTAGATAACTATAGAAATTAATAAGAATGTGAGACTTTATAACTAAGTAAGGCTTACTTAATTCTAAGCAGGATTAGCACATTTAATAACATGAAGTTATAAGCAAAAATAATAATTAGGGAATACTTATAATGGTAAAGGAAAACTATGCTAAGTTAAGTTTAGCCATAATAAGCCATCAAATTTGTAAATTAAAACTAGAAAGAATTTCAGAATATTATGAGCTGCTGTGAAATAGCTAAGCATTATATCTCGTGTAGAAATAAAGCAAATATACTAGTTTGTTATAATTTCTGAACTAAGTTAGAGCTCTCTAAGATCAGTATCTCTTAGCAAAATTATCATAGTTTATAAACAAACTTAAGAACTAAGAAAAATCTTAATTAACCTAAAAGTGTTTAGAGATAATTTACTAAAGATATTGAACTAAAAATTATTAAATCTCTTTATTAAAGCATAATAGAATGATAAGCAAGTTTAAATTAGTAGAATGAAATTAAAATTATTAAAAAGCTATTTTATCAAGTTTGCTATCCTTAGTCATTATCTCACAAATCAACTACTTTATTTTTTAAACTTAAATACAGAGCTCAAATAATAGACAATTAACTTAACTTCTGATATCGAAAATCAACCATATATCAATAGAGTTAGTACCAACTAATACTAGGCTATAATTAAAATTATTAAAGGCAAAGAATCTTTAGATTCATTGCTTATTAAGCCAAAACTTACTACAAAGAACCAAAAGATGAATGAAAGTTTGCCCTAAAAATTGAATAGAAAAATATTAAAGTTTTAAAGATAAACTAAAACTAGTTTTACGATGTGAAGTTAACTAAGATCTATGAATAGTTCTGAGCAGTATCTTCATGATCGAAAATATATAAAAGATAGAGTTGCCAAAGTTAGATACGATTATTCAAGACATTTAATAGACTCAGCCTTATAAAAAAGATAGTAAATAAATTTATTAGAACAAAAATGGAATAATTTACAACATTTCATGCAGAAGAGTTTAAGTGGAATAAAAGAAATCTCAAGGGAGTAAATCTATGTTTATAAGTCTAATAGTAAAAATAAGAATAATTATTTAGTTATAATATAAAGCAAAATTCTTATAAATTATGCATTGCTTAAAGATATTTTTTTAATTTAGCAACTTATAAAAAGATACCTTAATTTTATATTTAATTCCATATCTTTTTACTTTAACCAAATCTAAATTTTAAGGTAATTGTATGTGTTCTTGGCCCTATCTAACTCAAGTTTACTGAATGTTAAGAGTTTGAATTTCTTATTTGTTATTTGCTTTTCTCGCTCCGCTAATCTTTCAAATTATCTTAAATAAATATAAGCTTTGCTTTTTCATAATATGCTTGCTACTCTCACTTGTATTTCTCCTTCTTGTATTTTATTTGTTATGTTCAGTACCTTTAAAATAATTATTAAGACTTATTCCTTTATTAAATTAGCTTTTTGAATCCTTAGCTGCTTTGCTTCTATAATATAACAAATATTTAGATAATAATATGATTAAATATGATTAAATAATGAAAAGCTTTAAGAAAAATAAGTATAAAGAATAGAAGATATAGCTATAGAATAATTAATAGGAAGCTATAATAAAAGTATCATAAATGGATATTACAATTGCTACTTTATTTGCTTTATTTAATCTATTTTTATTATTAGAATTTATAAACGTTACTAAAGTTTCTCTACATCATCATTTCCTTACATTATCATTATATTCCTTGTCATTATAAATAATCTTTAAACTCTTTAAATTATCTTTCAGTTCTTATAAAATTCACGGCCAGGAGTATCCAGAGTCTTAGATGTTAAGAATTCTTAGACTCTTCCATATGCAATACTAAACATTACTCTAATCAAATATAGGAAACATGTTTTTTTATAATTAGCATGTATTTAATAACTCTAAAGTAACCAAATTTTAACAGTACTTTACTACTTACTGAATGTCTTCCTCTCCTAAACTTAAATTTTCTAGTTTCAAATACCTAAGTCTGATACTACTAACGAAATCTTATATCCAATCCAATTTATTCTCTATTATAAAACTGCTTAGACTTAAACTTCATAGTTACTTACAGTTTTACTAAATAACTTTAAATACTTAGTCATTTATATAGACTTGAGAACTTAGTTCTATTTATTTCAAATGTTTGCATTACTAGAAAATATAAACCAAAGTGTGCTAATCTAGTTAAGCTATATTAACTATCCCTATTTATTCATAATTTTATCCATATTTACCTATTTCCATTAGAGCTATAGCTTGAAGTTAATCCAGTTATTCCAAAAACAGAGATTTAAGACTTGGAGTATTTTGTAATAAGAGAGATAAGTTAGAATCATTGAAGTTTTAGCAGTTAGCTATATAAACTTATTATAGTTAATTAAAAGCTTAAGTTATAAACTAAGAAAACTTATCAGAATGGAAATTATTATTCAGTTTTAACTAAATAAGATTCTTATTTCTAATATATCCTAAAATAGTATCAATAGAACTGCTTTGCTATGAATCAAATTAACTTAAATTAGGACAAAACTAAATTAGTTAGTCTATCTGTTTGTTTTAGTTTATTGTTAACTCTTGTATTAGATGTCCCTTTTCTTTTAAATATTCTTATAAGTAAGAAATTTCAATACCATTGCTGCTTATCTTTATAACCTTTAAATTCAAGTTCAAACAATAATCTCTAAGAAAGCTTCCTTTTATTCCAGATTAAACGTCTATATCAAGATGTTCTAATTTTATTAAGTTAGATAATGTGTTTAATTCCTAGTCCTCTAACCACCCTTTATAGACTAATTTTTTAAGAGATTAAGGTATCAAGTCAAGTAAATGAAAATTACAGTTAGAACATTAAATTGATAGTTCCTAAAGATGATTTTATCTATTTTACTATAGATTTAGTTACTGTCTTAACATAAGAGATGCATAAAAGTGTCTATGAATTTCATTAATTTATTCCTAAGGAAATTAAGTAAAATCTAGACTTAGACTTTAGACTTAAGCAAATGCTAGCTACTTTAGAATAGTTTTAATTCTACTTAAATTATAAGAATTTTCCCTTATCCTTAATCTATTTTGTATCTTCGTTATTTAAAAAGGATAAAAATAAAGTTTCTTGTTAACTCTTTAAAAGTTGAATAAGCTTCGTTAACTTAGAAAGGAAACTACTAAACTTAATAAGTTGCAATTGCTATAAATCATATTAAAACTAGATGAAATTTAGCTATTTTAGTTTTAAAAATCACTTATCATGTTGATAATTTTATCCTTTAATTATTATTAAAAGGAGCTAAAGTCATTAGAAGTCTAAGATTACCTTAAATTCCAGTTGATATAATCTGAAAAAGTTATTTTCAAATCTTAATAAATTTAGTCTTTTTATCAGGTGCCTTCATACCAAATAAAGTATTAATTACAGTTCTGTAAATTTTCTTAATAAAAAGGACAAAAATAATTAAGAGATAATAAATAAGTTCCTTTTCCATATTTACTTTCATTTATTAATTATCCTTCATACACATCTCCATTTGAATATTTTAAAATTCCATTTTACGTTAAATCTTAATTTCATTCACCATCAAAAATACTTCCATTTTAATAAGTCATTTTACCTTTTCCTTATTTTATTCCGTTTACAAATTACCCTTCATAGATATCTCCATATTTATTTTTGTAAACTCCTTCTCCATTGAAAGGTTTATCTCTTAATCATTCACCATCAAAAAAAGTTCCATCTTAATAAGTTATTTAGCCTTTACCTTATTTACTTCCTTTTACAAATTACCCTTCATAGATATCTCCATTTGAATATTTGAAAATTCCGTTTTACATTTAATCTTCATTTCATTCACCATCAAAAGTAGTTCCGTCTTTATAAGTCATTTTACCTTTTCCTTATTTTTTTCCATTTGAAAACTATCCTTCATATATATCTCCACTTCAGTGTTTGAAAACTCCTTCTCCACTATAAGGATTATTTCATTTTCATTCACCATCGAAAGTAGTTCCGTCTTTATAAGTCATTTTGCCTTTACCTTATTTACTTCCGTTTACAAATTACCCTTCATATAAATCTCCATTTATATATTTGAAAATTCCGTTTTACACTTCATCTTAATTTCATTCGCCTTCAAAAATATTTCCGTCTTTATAAGTCATTTTACCTTTTCCTTATTTTTTTCCATTTGAAAACTATCCTTCATATATATCTCCACTTCAGTGTTTGAAAACTCCTTCTCCATTATAAGGATCATTTCATCATCATTCACCATCGAAAGTAGTTCCATCTTAATAAGTCATTTTGCCTTTACCTTATTTACTTCCGTTTACAAATTATCCTTCATAGATATTTCCATTTTTATATTTGAAAACTCCTTCTCCATTATAAGGATTATTTCATTTTCATTCACCATAAAAAATAGATCCATCTTAATAAGTCATTTTACCTATTCCTTATTAACTTCCTTTTACAAATTACCCTTCATAGATATCTCCATTTGAATATTTGAAAATTCCGTTTTACATTTAATCTTCATTTCATTCACCTTCAAAAGTAGTTCCGTCTTAATAAATAATTTTACCTTTTCCTTATTTTATTCCTTTTACAAACTATCCTTCATATATATTTCCATTTCGATATTTGAAAACTCCTTCTCCATTGGTAGTTAGATTTTGTATTAATTCGCCATCAAGAATAGTTTCATCTTATTAGTTAATGAAATAATTAATTTCTTGGAGATCTTGCTCATACAATTATTTAAGATTCATTTTAAAAATGTATTTGATAATAATTGATATAGTAGAACT